>CM053764.1:127164208-127213762 GCA_028658305.1 Pachyuromys duprasi
GATTCAAAGTACCTAACCTGTGATTGAGATAAAAATAAATAAATTAAAATTAAAAAAAATTTTGCTGCCTGAATTGATTTGGAACTTGAACATTCACTAGTAATGAATTCTGAATGTTCCGTAGTAATAACCAATCTAACATGAGCTTTCCAGATTCTTTATTTCTTGAAAATCTATCCTCTAGAGTCTGAAGAAAGATAAAACTATAACTAGATTCTTTTATCAATTTTATGTTTTTTTAATTTTTTTTATTAATTGCACTTTATTCACTTTGTATCCCCCCTGTAGCTCCCTCCCCCTCCCCTCCCAACCCCTTCTTTCCTCCCCCTTCTCCACGCATGCCCCTCCCCAAGTCCACTGATAGGGGAGATCTTTTCCTTCTTTCTGATCCTAGTCTATCAGGTCTCATCAGGAGTGGCTGCATTGTCTTCCTCTGTGGCCTGGTAAGGCTGCTCCCCCACTCAGGGGGAAGTGATCAAAGAGCAGGCCAATCAGTTCATGTTAGAGGCAGTTGCTGTTCCCATTTCTATGGAACCCACTTGGAGGCTGAACTGCCATGGGCTACATCTGTGCAGGGTTCTTGATATTAAAATGTTCTCTTCAAAAACTGTGTTTCTTATATTAAATGGAAAGATTTATTTGGGGCTAGAAAAATGGCTTCATGGTTAAAAACACTTGCTGCTCTTACAGAAGACCAAAGTGTGGTTTCCAACCCAAATAGTGGTTTACAATGATATGAGTTCTAGTTCCTGGAGGTTCAACGCCCTCTGTAGGTCTCAGGCGTGCATACCAGGTCTCTGCAATCATGGTATGCTCTTTCACCCTGCGAGCCATCTCTCTAGCCCTTACTCTTATCTTTTCAAAATCATTGTCACTATCTGAATTTTTCACCCATCTGGACACCGAACATTTGTGACATGTTTGATAGGTGGCAGGCACTGTCAGCCTGAGGGGATATAAAGATTAATAGACTGATAATCTGGCAAACTTTTCTATCACCTGTTCACATTGTGCCATTTTCCTTGCATGGTGATCCTATCCTGTCTTTGTTCACAGCTGGTCTCTGGGCATTGCTTTCAAGGTCTTTGCTTTTCCTTAGTGCTTTTCAGGACACTCAGCAGTTCTGGCCTCTAACTTTACACTGCTTCTAAGCGCGGCTTGGCTTTGTTTTCTCTTCTGACTCTGTGTCCTTTTATTTTCCAAGCAGTAGAGAAAATTACTTTCTATGCAGCTAAATCAGTTCCTTTAGACATATTTTACTCCCTATCAACTGGAGAATGTGTAAGGTTAATTTTTCTTTCTTTCCTTTTTTTTCTATCACTCTCCTTCAAGACCCATACAAAGGGCAAAACTGCTTTAAAATTTTTTGTAAGATTCTTTTTAAAATGGTCTTAGTTTCAGGTCTGATTATAGCCAGCATTTTTTCTTTCAAAAGAACAATTTCCAAGGTGCTTAACTTTTTCACTTCTCATTGAGGGCAATTTCTAGCCTTTAATCAAAATTATATTCAAGGGAGCTGCATTGTAATCTCGTCATTGGTTTTTAGAAAAAAAGAAGAGACACAGACTTCCTGCCTGTAGCGTAATTAGATCCTCTGGGGGTTTGAAACCTATCATGACTTTATCATAATAATGTTTCCACTTTCTCTACTGTTTACAGCAAAATAGCATATTTAACAACAATCTGATTATTTCTGCAAAATGCTTTTCCTGAGCAAAGACATTTGATCCGTATTCCATAGGGTCCCTTTTGCAAATATTACAGTGCTTCACATATACCAACCACCATGGATTTTATTTTGGCTCCACCTATAACATACCAGCTGGCTGCAGAGCTATCAGCGTTTTTGTTGTTGTTATTTTTACTTAAACGCAGACCACCAGTTATTAATACGGGCATCAGTTCTCCTTGCTGACACTTCAAGATAAAATGAAGCAGAAGTGACATAACAGAGTGTGTGTATGTAACCATGTGTCACCAAGACGCTTTGCTGACGTCTGGAAAGATCTGATCTGGACACCAACAACCATCTTCAGCCCATCCTTACATGGGGTAGGCATTTTCATTGATGCGTAGAAGTGACAGGTGCAGTCCTGTGGCTGCGAATCAGCAACATGAAAAGTCAGCCCCAAGAGTTCTTGGAGCTGGTCACCCAGTTTCCTGCTTCCTCTAGCAATTGTTTGGCTGCTTTGCAAACATTCTTTTCCTCTGACTTGCTGAGCCATTTCTCTGGACTTAGAGTTGTCTCTTTATCTCCCTTTTCTTTAATTTGTAGTCATTCAAGGGAAAAAAGAAACAACAACAAAACTTCAAAAAACCTTACACTGAAAATGCAAAACAAAATACCCTAGAAAACATATCTCAAAATATTATCCTGCAGTTATATAATTATAATTCTTAGCTTACCCTTTTGTGACCATGGATGTTTTCCTTCTGGATGTGGTTCATATTCTGATGATTCCCTGATTTTAGTATGCAGGAGAATTCCTGGAAGACATATCAAAAATGCAGATTTGCAAACCCTGCTTGCATACTGATTCAGCAGTCTTGACAGGAAACCAGAGATTGTGTATAACTAAATATGCTCCCCAGGTGACCTTTGTGCAGGTGCTCTAGACCATTAGAGAAGCATTAGAGTCAAACTATAATTTCTTCTCAGTTCAAATTACGTGTTTACTTCTATTTTTATCTAGTCTACATTCCTTTGGGAACATTTGTAATAGTGAAGATGTTTGTCTTGAGTTTCCCCACTCTTGTTCAGCTGACTTGGCCTCAGCTCTCCTGAGATATGGATCCTTCAGGATCCTAAGGACTCAGAGAATAAGAAGAACAGTGGAACACTAAGCCTGTGGTTAGGAGTGTTCATGCTGCTGTTGCATATCTGTGAGGCCTAGTGAAGATGTATCTCAGCCCACCACTGATAACAGCAACATTTCACTCTTGAGAGAATCCTTATTTTAATATTTTATGTCAAATTAGATATTACCTTTCCATAGTCAGAATTTTTGAAAAATAGCATGCTTACATAAAATATTTAACCACTGTTGAATTTATGAGGCAACTAATGCTATGGCACCTTAATCAAAAGCAAAATACCACACGATGAAATGGCACGGCTTCAAAACGCAGAGGGACAAACTTTGGCCTAGATTAAATGTCACCAGTAAAATACTTGGTAATGAAATGAGTAAGACCAAAGGTCAGGCTTCCATAAAAATCACATTCTGGCTCCAGCTTCATTTTAAATCATTTTAGATTATGAATGGAAGGCTGCCTGTACTTTCAAGTGAGATACCTTGTCAGCTTCAGGCCGGGTGCTGTTTAGGGCAATTGAGAGGTACCAACTGGGAGGCTGCCCATACAAAGCTTTCCTTTCTCTTTTTGCTTGTAAAAGGGTTTTTGGGCTATCCATTTTCCTCAAAGAACACATTACAAAACAGTCTGTGATTGTGCTGCTTGATCTAGAGTCACCAGGGAAGAGGGGACCCCAAATGGAAAAAAAAACCAAAACTCCAGATTGGCCTATGGGCCAATTTGTAGGGCATTTTCTTGATTTATGGTTGATGGGGGAGGGAGCTTTCCTTTGTAGGTGGTGCCACACCTGAGCAGGTGGGCTTGTGTGGTATAAGAAAGTAGACAGATGGTCCCTGCTCTACTTCCTGCCTCTAGGTTCCCACCCTGAGTTCCCTCAGTGATAGACTGTGATCTGGGATGTGTAAGCCAAATAAATCATTTTCTCTCGAAGTTACTATTGGTCACATGGTTTTTACCACAGCAGCAGAAAGCAAATTAGGATACACTCACATATATGTACACACACATAAAAATATATTTATATGTAGTATTATATATATAATATATATGATCTATATTATATATTATAAAATGATATACATTATAACATGATACATTATAAAATGTGATATATGTTATATATTATATATATATATATTATAAAATGTGTGTGTGTGGACAGCTCTCAGGGGTGCGTTCTTGCCTTCTGTCTTGTTCAGGCAGGGTTTTTCTTGTCTCTACTAATGTGCTGCATGCCCACAATTATCTGGCCCTCTGTTCTCCTGGGTGGTTCTCCTGTTTCTGCCTCCTCTCTCACCTTAGAGTGCTGTGATTACAGATGTGTGCCACTACATCTAGCATGTAGGGACAGAACTCAGGTTTGAATGGCAAGTACTGAGACACCTCCCAGCACCTGTTATTTTTTTAATATGGTAATTATGCTAGTTGGCCCAAGAAAGCCCCAGTTTATAAGTTGCTATAGACAATTTTTATTATATTTTAGCTTCCATTTGATTCTCAAAATGCTCAAATTAGGGTGCAAAGTACATAGCTCCCTTTGTAGGTCAGCATGTAGAAAATTTTGCACTCTCAAATATATGTAATCCATATATTAAATGCTAACTAAATCCAATGAAAGAAAATGTTAGCAATTATCACCAGGTTATCATAAAATGGTATGAGGGAGACATAGGTATCCATAGCCTTAATTCATACATTTTTCCAGTCTGTCATCCACCTAATCTCTCCTCCATGCTAACAATGCATGGAATTTACCTACCCCACCATGTTTTCTCATTAAGGGAGCACCCACCAGGTAGATAAGAATATCCACAGGTTTCTATGTATGTTCTAGTCACAAGGGTGTATCTTACATGGGAAATATCCCTTCAAATTATAAGAAAAAGATAATTGTAAATAACATATCCTTATAGCAAGTATCCACAGACTCCTCCAAGATCTGCAAAACATGGCTGCTTTTGAAATAGGGCCTTAAAAGCTTCTTTTGCTTAAAACTTTGGTTCTCTCCTGGGGCTCACTAGAGACTGAAGACAGGAAGAAAACATGGTGTCTCTTTCTTTATTTTGTGTCTGTGTCCTTTAGCAAAGAGATCAGTCATGGCTCTAAGCCTGCAATCACACCAAAGCCCTGAAAGAGTAAAATCCCAGGCACAGGCCATCTCCCAGATGAGAGCATTCTCCATGATGCGCAGGCCACACAACTAATCCTCTCCAGAGAACACCTTATACTTGAAAGCAAGAAGAGATTCTTCAAACCACCGTTCTGAATGAGTATGAAGAAGTAACTCACACAAGAATAAGTAAAATACTTGTATGTCACAACAAGCCAACCTTTGCATAAAAGCATTTTGTGGTTTATATCCACACAACCCAATTGTTTTCTAACTTATTCATAAAAGCCATATCTAATTTGCTGTGTTGTTCTGAGGACTGCTGGAAGGATAGGTGTTTTCTTTCACTGAGAACTAACTGTGTAGCACTCAGTCAGGCATGGTACTGGCCACTGCCTGGCTTTAAAACAATCCCTATTCAGAACAACACAACAGTTAAGTGTGTTTGGTAATGTAGCAATGCATGTGTGTGCAAAGGAAAAAACATAATTTCTACAACCTTGGCTAGATGTTCTTTAGTTATGAAAATATTAGATTACATAAAATATCTAGGATTCCACAGCTCACTGATTTTTCTGTTTTACTTTTCATTTATTTTCTTTCCCTTGGAATGATTAAGAGTCAAATTTCATGACAGCTTTGACATATTTGTATTAATGTTTTCTGAGAGATAGGATCATTTAGAAAAAAATATCTTAACTGCTACTAGATAGATTTGAAAAGACAGATATACCCAGTGAGCGCCTGGATTCTGTGCCCATGGGCTCTACCCTGGAGCTAATCAACCCGCTTAGCCTGATGGCCAGAGTAGTTAATTAAGAGCCAAGGGATCTGGGTGCTACAGATTAGGGAACAGTTTACGGTGAGTTCAAGGTAAGCCAGCTTATGGCCAGTGCTAACATATTAATTCCCAGTTGACTACCCAGTAGAATTAAAGAACAACGACTTCTAAATTGGCCTTTGAATAATTGATGACAGCTGCCGAACTATTAAAATAAAAAAGTCTGGTTCTTCTAGGAAGCCTATATATCTAATTGCTAAGCCTATTTTCTCACTCATTGGTTACAGGTCCTCCGGAGAACATTTGCTGCTCTCTGAAGCTTCAAGAACTCCAGTCCGATCCTTTTGATGGAAATGATACAAAAGTGATAGGCTTTTATAAAAGATCACCAAATTAACTCAGCAGACTTCAAAAAACTAAGCCCGTAATTTTCTGTACATATAGGTACACAAAAGGAGAGAAACAGAAATTGAAAATTAGCTTTTTTCCACTGAGCATCACTGAGTTGTGAGGGTAGGATAATGAGAGTGTTCACAACATCAGGGAGTTTGAGATGAAAAGGAAGTGCTTTTAATCAAATCAAAAAGAGAGACAGGTTTTGAAAGACAGCAATTATAAAGAACCTCATGAAAGAATTAAGTGAAATTCGTTTATAAGCGCAAATCACTTCTGCAGATGAAAGCGATTTCTCTAACCCCCTAACTCTTTAACTTTCGGGGGGGGGAGTGCTGTGTGTAGAATCAGCTCCCAGGTCCTGAGCTTTGGATCAGTGCAGCATGGTGTCCTCCTCTCTGTCTTCTGGGTATTCCCAGCTGTCATGTATCAGAAGTTTCTTATACTAACAGTGTGGAGTTTTTGAGAATGAAGTGGTAGGAGGTGAATCTGGGGCACAGAAGAACAAGGAGTTTAGAAATGAATGACTAGAGGACATGTTCAAATAAAGTCGACAGTAAAATTTTTTCTGACTGAAAGGTAAAATTGACGTACCTGGGACATACATTTTACATGCTTGATAGGTAAATGTTCAGACATGATACAATTGCAAGTCAAAATTCTCAGCACTAAATACTTACTGTTAAAATGGCAGTTCTCAGATTGTAAGGTAGTGCGCTAGCCAACCATTCATGTAAAAGGCACAAATAAAATTGGAGCTATATTACTCTACCCAACAAGCAAGGTTAACAGCAGGCATTTGTCACGCTGTTTGGGACACTCTAGGCAACAATGCAGAAAGGGTTTCACCAAAGAGTTTACACCGGGTGAGGATGTAACTAGAACTTGTTTCTCTGCTTCGTTTCAAGGCTAACTTATAGGAGACTTTCATGGTCTAGTTGTAGTCCCTGAGTGTTTTGTTTTGGGTAGTAAAGAGGTATCAAAACACTCCTAAGAAAAAGTCAAAATATATTGATGAAATAAAAAAAAAACAAAATAGAGATTCCCCCACGGTTGTCTGACTTCGGTTTATGAGTTAGAGCTAGAAGCCAGACAACTCCTGTGAGATAAACTAAGAGCTGAAATAAACCATGATCTGGAAACAGAGACACAGAATTAGTATGCAGTTTGGAAATATACTAACTTAGTACCCGTATGCTTCGTGAAAATACAAGGGGTCAGAAATATTTATATTTGATCCTCATTGCTAATTGCTATCTGCAGCAAATTCTCCCTTTTTCTTGTACTGGTTAATGCTACTAACTACTAGGCACCACTGCACTGTCTTCTCTTGTACTTATTAGTTTAGTATTTACAGGTGCTACGATTTTAAGGAATAAGAAAGTAAGTCACAGAAATAGCATGTAAAGTGCACTCCGGGTCATCTAAGTGATAACACCTGCTGACCAACTATAAAATCCAGACAGGCTGGCTGATGCAGGGGTGCACAAACTTGACCGCATACTTTCCCATGTCATTGTCAATGAAGTTCCTTCTCTTCTTTGGCTGTATCTTAAACTACCGTTAGTGAAGTTGTTTAAACAGCATAAGTTTGTCATGTTATGTTCTAGATTTCTAGAAGGTTTGGGCATCAGAAGATTGACACCTCTGTCCCCATACCATGGTGAGTGACAATTAGTTTGACAGAACAGTTTGGATTACATAAGAGATTTAGAAATATCTGTCGTAAATGTGGATCTCAGTCATCTACAACTTTTCACAATTGTGAATCACTTCTTCAAAGAAAATTAAGTCGATATGAACACACTGTTTTATAAAAATACATTGCCGTAACTATCAGGTCAAGTTTCTGATGGCATGTATGGCTTCTGGATTTTGACTTACTTCTAGATAGCTATTCTCTGGAGTGGTTTCTTCTCCCCATGTTCACTTATGGTTTATATGCGTGCTGGTGTGCCTGGCCACACACACACACCACACTACCTGTGGTGGTCAGAGAACAACTTGTGGTTTTCTCCTTCCATCATTGGGGTTCTGGGGGACCAAACTCAGGTCATCAGGCTTAGTAGCAAGTGTCTTCACCCACTGAAGTGAAGACTTATGGGTCCAAGACCACTAGTATATCTTGTTTCTAGATATATATAGACCCTAAGCCAAAAATATTTATAACCAAAGTAGCAGCTTATTTATGCAGAATGTCCAATGGGAAAGAATTCTCTCACAAGACTTAACCCTAGTCATGTGGACTAGAATACTATTAGGAAAAATAGGTGAGTGGGTGGAAAGAAAATTCAGATGGAAAATAAATGTCCTCTTTATAACTTTGTCATTTTTAGCTGATGTGAATTTTTGAAACATGAATTAGAGATATAAAGTAGTACATTGCTAAATTAAAAATAGGTTATTAATTATATATTAAAAATACCTTGACGTATAGATCTGAGGCAGTAATCATCTTCCTTCTTGTACTGAGTCATTCTAGGGAGAGGAACGGGCATAGGAGAGGGCCCCACGGGCTATCAGGAAAGATTTCCTGACCATGGCCTCTGTCCAGAGACCCAGTGCATCACTAAGCAGTCTTCCTGTTGAGTGTTTGGAAATGTGCACTGCACCAAGACACACAGACCCTTGCATATGTCTACAGTGCACACACTTCTCTCTTTGTGTTGGGAGTTCATATCTGTCACACAGTTTCTAAAGCGCTTTACAGTTATTTGAAAAAATACTCGTCAGTCTTTTTAAATAATGGCCTCTTTGAAATTTCTCCTGGTATTTTTAACACGCCTCTTCAGAAAACTGTACACAGTTGCAATCAGAGCAAACAAAGACAATTTGCGTTTGCAATGATAATAGCTTAATGCTTTCCTTAAAGGTGTAGCTTGATTAATTTCTTTTATTAGGATGATCCACGAAGAAAGGTGCCATGTAGTTACAGAGTGTTATTATTCATCATAATAAAAGGCCAGGATAGTAACAACCCAATAATAGGATATTAATGGACTTTATAACAATGATACAACGGCATCTCCCGGAGGCAACAGCAGCTTTAAGGAAAACAGGATGAAGACTTCTCAATGGCAAGAAATGAATTGTGTTTTTCCCAGGGAAAATGAAATAAACATTGGCTACCTTTCAGACTTTTCTAGCTTTACATCCACATTAGTAGAAGCAGCTCAGATCCACAAGAGAACACCCATGCTCTCCACAAAATGGAGGCAGGAAAAAGTAACTTCCATCCACTGGTGTTTAATGTTATGAATCTGACTTGTCAGCCTTATGATTCATGAGCATGAACAGAGTGAGTGTGAAGCCTGCATTTCTGAGGTCTGGGAATAGATTAGAGTGTTTAGACAGCTTTCATGTCTAGTCTCAGCCAGCCTTTCTGGACATGAAAGAAACTTCAGAAAATTCTCTAGATCTACAACAGGCCCAGAGTGAGATCTAGGGAGATGAATCATTACTTGCTGAAAGCAAAGTGTGCTGAATCTATCACTGAAGCCTACACTATTAACCCTGGGGGAAAACCCTAGTTCTATCTGTGGATTAAAAAATGCATAATAACCATAAATAAAATTAGATATCTGAACTGGAAGGATGGTCCGTATCTCTGACTTCATGAGCTAGTAAAAAGCAACCTCAGAGAGAAGTTTTTATGCACTGGTACATAATCCTTGCTGGTTGAGTCCAGTGACAACTTTTTCCTTATTCAACAATGAAATGTCTTTAGGAGTGGTTTGATTCTTGACCCATGATTTGGTTGTGAATTTACTCTGTCTTTGGTTATTCAGTCATTATTGGGGACCTAACTCATACAAATCATTTATGTGCTAGATTGTAGCACATGAGTCAAATAATTGCAAAGACTTTGTTTTGTGGACCAAATCATGAAGCAATAACACAAAGAATAATTATAGAAGGAAAAGGGCATGCACAGCAATGGTGGTTTTTCTAGTAAAACTGGGAAGGAAGAGAATCAGAAACTAGAAGGGACTGGTGGACACTGCTAAGAAAACTCACTGTGTAGACATCTTCTCTGTTACACGTCACTTCCTTTCTACTAAACTCAAGTTTAATTGTGAGCTAGAAACGCAATGGTTTTGGACAGCGTCTGGACTGAGGTAGCAGAGGTGGCAAGAACTGACTACATGAGAGGAAATGAAGCTAGATGGAGTAAGATGCATGGAGAGAGTGAAATGGGCAAAATGTTCAAGATGAAATTACAAGTGCTTGGTGATGTATGTGAGAGAATGAAGAATATCTTGACCATGTTTTAAGTAGCTCAGTAGAGATTTTTTTGGGCAAAACAGAGTATCGTGGTAGTGAGAGAGTCAAGAAACTGACTTGAAATATAAGGGGAGTGTGAACACCATGTTTACAACGAACATCTAAAGGATGTCAGCTTAGGCTGACAATAAGGGCTTAGGAGTCAGCAAGAACATGATAATCTTTCCAACAAGGCCATAAGACAGGCATCCCAGTTGCACATACCGGCAGGAAAAAAAAAGATCATAATGCAAAAGCAAGTCAGTGGCAATGTGAAGCATCTTTGTCATGATCTGTCCATTAAGTTTTAACTCTACTGAGTACATCTGAAAAGTAGAAGGACATGGGTTTGACCCACATGTAATGCAGAGTTCTCCATCTCTCTTGTGTTCCCTCTTGTGTCTTTTCTACTTAACCATGATCCAAGTCATTACAAGTATATAAGACATGATTGGGATATTAAAAGGTAACAGGATTGCCATATGTAAAGGGAAGATTTTTTAATCCACCATAGTCCAAGAGAAAATCAGTCTAGGAGCTAACCCATTAGCAAAATGCATTCCTAGTCTGGTTTACCTGCTCCTGTGTTTGTTATTAGACCTCCCTTAGTCAGTCCAGTACATTGACATTCATCTTTCTTAATGTAATGTTTCTGAATGGTTGGTCTTCCCCAAGGTATATACTTTTTTCTTTCATATCAAAAGCTTTCTTCATATTTGAATTTAGTGTAGAGGAACACTTTCAATGGAGTTTATCTACAGAATCCAAGAAGACATTGAATATTTAGAGGCAAGTTTCTTCATGTTCTTCTAGTGAGTTTGGTGTGCACATATCAGCAAGCACCTGGGGATTACTGGAATACCCACCTATGTTACTGAGATGTCTTGGTGCCTTTGCTTTCAACCAAAGACCTTTAACCATTCCTAGAGTTCTTCCCCCACCCATAGGATAATCAAGTACTGATTTCCTCCTCGGTGTTGTTACATGTAAATAAAGTATCCCTGGTGCCCCTAGCCCCATGGAATCAAACACATTCACCCTTAAAACCCCTCCCACTGCACAAGATTTGTAATTTCCTGTTTTACAGGAAATAAAGGGGCCAGCATCATCAATTTCACCATGGCCTGCTGGCTGCCATGAGCAGCCATTCACTGGCATGTCAGCTCAGGTCAATGCCACCGTCTTTTTAGTGCCACTCTACCCACTGCCGTGTCCATCTGTGAGAGCAAGTAGCTGGATGTTGTTCCATTTTTGCCTGCCTGGACAAAACTGGGCTTCTGCCTCTGCCACTGACGCACCCAAGTCATTCAGGGCCCTCCTTGCCACCTGGCTCCGGTTTCAGAGCCCTTAGCTCCTTTGACCAGGTGCTTCACCCTTTTTCAACTCTGAGTGAGCACCTCTGGCAGCAGCACTGGACATGCAACAATAAAGGAAAGGAATATGAATCCAGTTAAATCTGTGACTGACCCAGGTGCTGACAATGCAGCCATAACTGTTAATGGTCCCCATTGAAGAGACACTATACTTTATGCTATAGGAAAATAGAAAAGGTGACTGAACGGCCAGATTTTGTTCTGATACCAATGATCAGCATTATTTAATTTTCTTCTTAGTAGGACTTAAGTGAGAAAGGATTTACTTCAACTTAAGATTTGAGGCTATGTAAGCCATTGTGTCCAGGAAAGCATAGCAACAGAGAGACCCACTCATGGCTATGGCAGTAGGAAGACAAGTACCTGGTTAAATCCACTGTGTCAACAGTTATGAAATGGGCTGAACTCAAGGGTAGGCTAAAGTTTTCACCATCTTTTCCTCCTAGTTGGGCCTCACCTCTTAAAGGTCCTATAGCATCCCCCCCCCAAAAAAAAACCAGGGTCAAATGTTGGGAACCAAGTATTCAGACATACAAACTTGTGGGGGGACTTTCATATGCCAACCAAAACAAAAAATACTGGAAAAAACTGGTCCATTGAGAACAAGAAATGAGAGTTTTAAGAGGCATATATATTCAAGAGTGTAGTGTGCAGCAGAGTGAAAAATAAATAAATTGCAAGCTGACCAAAAATTTGCAGAGCAAGCATTCCAACAGCTTCCCAAGTTTGTCACTAAAAGTCTCAGAAGTATTGGGATATCTGACTATTATTCCTGTCTCCTACCTCTGTTCAGAGATGTGAGGACCTCACAGCATAATCCTCTATTGTCTTGGCATAAAGAATGAAGTGTAAAGGGCTGGAAAGATGGCTCAGATGGCTCAGAGTCCACGCCGCTCTGGCAGAAGACCTGAGTTTGGTTTCTAGCACTCAACTTCAGGCGGCTCACAGCAACGTGTGACTCCAGCTTTGCATCAGCAGGCACCTTCTTCTGGCCTCGATGCGCACTTGTACTCACATACATAGATACACACATGTTCATGTGATTTAAAACTGTATTAAAATAAATCTTAAAAAAGAAGAATGAGATCCATTTTAATAAGTGAATGTACTCAGTGTACTTTGTATTCTAGTATTTACATTATACCTTTTGAGGAACTGATGTTAATTAATACAGCCAGTTAACACAAGGTGATACAATGGATAAATCTATACAGTGTTGAATATGGGGGCTCAGTTAAGATCCTGGCAATGCTAACATGACCCTTTCCCATTTCCAGACACCATCATTAAAATGTTTGTTCTTATGGGATGGATTGGGAAGTAGCACCTGCGCCTATTCTGTACATCTCTGCCCCCTCTCCCCCCCGCTATGCATTCCAGGAGTATAGCAGTCTATTATTCTGTTACTGTTTGGTTTTTGAGGCAGATTCTCTTTCTGTCCCTGTCTCTCCTCTTTCTGTATCTCTGTCTTTCCTTTCTCCACCTTTGTCTCTGTCTGTCTGTCTGTCTGTCTGTCTGTCTCTCTCTCTCTCTCTCTCTCTCTCACACACACACATACACACATTCTGTGTAGCACAGGCTAACCTAAAATTCATGCCAACCCTCTTCCCTTAGCTTGTCAGCTTCAGGATTTACTAATATGTGCCACACACATGCCTAGCTCTGTGCTGAAATTCTTTAGAATAAAGTTTCCTAACTAAAGTGCATTCCAGGCCTTTTTCACCTACCCCAGCCAGCCAATGATACTTGTCAATAGAGAAAAAGCGATTGTACTAGAATGAAGAAACAATCAGATCGAGAGATTGGATTAACGATGATAGGAATTTCTAATTTTTTGTTGTTGTTCCTATGCAGTTTCTTACAGTCAAATAAATTTTTCATTGATACATCAGTTTACCCTGTAGTGAATTTTTTCTTACTCTCTGGTCACATTCTTATCTCCTTTTTCTCTGGTAGTTAGTTTGCCAAAGAATCCCAAGCTAAAGATCTCCAAGCATCCTGTCCCAAGGCCTTATCCATAGCTACCACCAGCTGTTAATGAGTTCCGCAGCCCACAGACTGCCTCATTCTTCTGTTCCTAGCAATGACTCTTATTCCCTTCACATATGTTAACTCTACTATTTCAGTTGATTAATTAGATCATCTTCATATTACCTCTAGCTCACATGCAGCTTTTATCACAGAAAGGGGTGCTCATTAGTAAGGCTACCATGGACCTATCTCAGAGCCTTGATCAGATCTTATCCTCTCACAAGCCCCTTTCTATCCATCCAGTCAATATCTATTAAAGATATGCTATGAGAGAGAGAGAGAGAGAGAGAGAGAGAGCGAGCGAGCGCAGGGCAGAAAACAGAATCCTTAACTCTGCATCTTGTCGAGGCAGTGTACCTGAATTCATATTCTGTGACTTTGGACAGATTAGTAAACTCTCCATGCATCAGTCCTTTCATCTGGAGGGGTAAGAATATCAATTACTTCTGAGGAATCTGTGAATTCATCAGTTTAAAGTGCTTAGCGTAGTGTCTGGCTTGTTGTATGGACCAAGTACATATTTTCCATTGACTACAGGTTATACAAAGTTGTTCAGTCTGTGTTTCTGCAGTCAAGTATTTACAAGCAGGCAGATGATTGAGTCTCAATAAGAATCCTAGCTCGGGCTGGAATGATGGCTCAGGGGTTAAGAGCACTGGCTGCTCCTCCAGATGACCAGCATTCTAGCTCACAACTGTCTGTAGCTCCAGTTCCAGGGGAACTAACATCCTCACACAGACGTACATGCAGGTAAAACACCAATGCACATAGAAGAAAAATAAATCATTAAATAAAACACAACTCATGATGGAGGCAGTTGGGCCAGTGAAAGGAAGGTTAACCGACCCTCCAGAAATATTACTTTGTATGAGCGATTGAAAGTTTTTAGCTTAGCCTTGAAGCTATACTGTCTCCCTCACTTCATTTGCAAGATTTTCTTGGAATCTTCCTTGGACATTAATCTCCTAGCTAAACTTAATCCCCATGACTTAGAAAACTTCACTGATGCTCTAAACACTCTGGAGATGGAAAGGTGGGAAGAGCCAGAGACGTGATCCATGAAGACAATTAGGAACAGGACTTAGGGAACAAGGGGAAACTCTGTGCTCTCTCTTGGATTATTTTCAGGACTCGAGGTGTATTCAGATCTAGGAAACCACTCAGGATGAGGCTCTTCTGATTCTTCCCCCCATGTTTACTTACACACCAGGGAAACTTTTTTGATGGTAAGAATGCCATATAGTTTTGGTGTGAATCTAGCAAAGTACAGGACTGGACAGAGCTAAGTTGCCACAGTTTTCTTTCACTCCCACAGGACACTCTGAACCAGCTGTTGTAGATAGTGAGGCCCTATGATGCTGGTTGATGAGAGAGGGGGAGGTCTCTGTGCATCTTGCTTGATAGACACACCTTCATCTCACTAGTCTGCCACCCCAACTTGTAGCTTCTGGCTGATTATGCAAAATGGGAACCTGCTCTAAAGTTCAGCATCTCCCAACATTTCTCTTTTGACAATCAGTTATCCCATAATTAAGATATGTCTGTGACTATTTACATGCAGATACAAATGCTTTCTTAGAAATGTGAGTATCGTAGGAATAGTACAGTGGTTTTCCACATACCCACTGCCTAACTTCAAAAATTATAATCAATGAAGCAGTATTTCAAAAGGTCACTCAAGCGTACTACCTTGTTAATCAGCTTTCCCCAAACATTTGAACCTATGGAGGTCATGGTTTCATAAACCATGCCCTACTTGCCTGCCACAGAACAAGAAATGTTTATCTCAAGACCATTGTCTACTTTTGATATCACCAAAAATTGAACGGCAGTGTCTCTTGTTAAAAAGAGCAAGTCAAGTAGAGAAAAGTTTTCTCTCTGGCAGCCACCATTCTGGCAGTGCAGCAACTGTGTTCTTACTCTTGTTTGAACATGCAATCTTTGTATCTGTCAATACTGTTGGGGTTCAGACCCTGATAACCAGATGAGGTACTTTTTCAACCAACATGGACCTGGCCTCCATGTTCTCCCAGCATTCTTAGTCCCTACCTGTTGCAGGGCATGGCTGGCATACCCTGTCCTCTACCCTGAACTTTCCAGCCCAGGAGCAGGGGCTTCCCCTTCCCTTCACTATGTAATCCAGACATTTTGATTCCTCCCTCTCTTCCTTCTTTCTATGTTTCCTCTCTCCTTTCCTCCTCCTCCTTCTCTCTCTCTCTCTTTTCTTTCTCTGTCTCTGTCTCTGTCTCTGTCTCTGTCTCTGTCTCTCTCTCTCTGTGTGTGTGTGTGTGTGTGTGTGTGTGCATGCTCTTCGTTCTTTCTCTCTCCCCCATCCCCTGCATGGTGGCCGAGAGCTGCTCCCAATAAGCCTGCATTTATATACTTTAACTTGTCTTGCATTAGCTCATATTGCTACTTCAATAAGGTTTATCAAATATCAGGAAGTCTATTTACACAAAAACCCTAACCACTGCCAACGTGCAGCCCCACCTTTCTAAATATGCTTCTGCCAGGTTTAGGAATAAATATTTTCAGCCCATGTAACAGCCCTAAGGCTCACTAGAAGCTATAAAATATTTTCTTGAATCCCTTACCACCCCCTCCCCCATTACTCTGCTCCCCCCTTTTACTGATCTTGTTATTTATCTATTACCTTATATTTACTCACTGTATATCTCTCATTCCCAAAAGATTAAAAGGCTGGGTCATGACCCATTTATTAACAAACTACTTAGAAATAAGTGCACATACACACAGCATCTCATGTGTATCTTGAGGCTAGTTCAATGACTCAGAACCTTATGTCACTCCCCAATATCAAGCTAGTCATCTGTTTAAAAACTCAAGGCTTGAAGACAAACATTGCTTCCTGTTGTCTAACCTAACTGGAGCATTGTTATCTTCCGCCAAAACCAAGTCTCTTTCTTCTTACAGCCCAGCTCACTGGTGTTCTTCACTCCTCTTATGCAGAGTTGCAGATGGACTCAGCCCATTTTC
Source organism: Pachyuromys duprasi (assembly GCA_028658305.1). NCBI lineage: Eukaryota > Metazoa > Chordata > Mammalia > Rodentia > Muridae > Pachyuromys > Pachyuromys duprasi. Next base: position 127,180,971 of record CM053764.1, read on the forward strand.
AGTTCATGGCCCAGCATATGCTCCTCCTTCTGTGCCTTCACACATTTTATGGCCCCTCCCAGCTTTTTGACACCAACTCCCCTCATCCTTTTCTGGGCTCCCTGCTGAAAACACACACACACACACACACACACACACACAGATCTGACTGTGCTCCCCCCACCCCGCACCCCTTCTTCCACAGGGCCTCAAAGCCTCACCCTGAGCTTCCAATTTCTCCTCTTTCAGCAGCATTGAAGGTATGGTGCCCTTTCCTGCCAGGGGTTGACTGCTTTTGAGCTAGACCGCAGCACTCAGAGGTTTGTTGTATCTTCATCATACTCAACCCACACAGAGCAGAGTTCTTCAGGAATGGGTTCAAAAACAGTTAACTTATACTGGCATAGGTTTTTGGTTGTTTTTTGTTGTTGTTGTTGTTTTGTTTTTTTGTCTGTTTGTTTATTCATTTTCTTGCTTGCTTTGTTTTTGAGATAGTTACTTCTTCCATAGAAGGAGGGAAATCTTCCGGCCTTTCCAGCCATTTTTTGCTTACCACACAGCACATAATGAATTCCTAATTTCCTTTTCTCCAATTCCTAAGTTTCTTTTCACACCACTTAGACAAATGCAAGAAATGTATCTGTCAGGCCTTTGTTTCAGTTACAATGCACTGAAAGACTGAAAGTGCTGGGGAAAAATCAGAAGGAAAGCAATACAAAAATCTATAGCTTCTTGGTGTTTCTCCAAATCAAATATCTGTTCTTTTTCTCTTGGGGGAGTATAAGAAAAATACTCAGGGCTGGCAATGGGCAAGCGTGGGCATCTAATGCATCTTTTTGTCAGCTGTCAGCTGTCTCCACTGAGCTGCACACCCTTTACTGCAGATAAATACTCTTCTGTGTCTATAGAAAGGGCCAGGGTGGCTCTGGGTGGGTTGTAGGCATTTCAAAGGCATTCTTCTTCCCCATCTCTGTCTGTGTTGTTCAAGTGCCTATTTTCAATTTGCAGTTGTGCTGGGAAAACGTTTTGATTCTTGATTTAGAATGTGCACTCCCAGAAGGTTCCAAGAGGGTTTCAGGCAAAGAGATAAAGCCCTGTCTCTTTACGCTTCTTTACAGCGTATGCTCTGTGGCAATAATACATACCCCACACTGTGCTTAAATCCCTGGTTTTATGAAAGCCAGCCCAATTCCTATTTGGTGGGTCTTTTGACATGCAAGTACCATTCCCTGTGGAGGGAAGCTGGATGCTGCACTTTCTCTCATTCTCTCTTTGTTTCTCAAACCTAATATACAGTAATATACAATATACAAAAATTTTTTTGGAAAACTGTGCTGTGAAAGGCATAGAAGAAACTGAAGCAGCAATGAGAAATCCAGCTGTAAGCTGGACACCTGCCACTGCCAGCTGCAGTAAAGGGCCCCTTTTTATGAAGGTAATAGGACTCATGTTCTATGCTCTGAGCAGGACTGAAACAGATACCCAGGTACCAGCTAGCCATGTCCGAAATAACGGAAGGCTAACCAGCTCTCTCTCCCAACTAATGATATCTGCAAACAAGTCAGATCCAAGATAGCTACTGAGAGTTTAAATGCTCAGGCTGTTAAGCTGAGAGCACATGATCTGATTCTGTCTGTAGCCAGAGGGATTTTATCTTACTTCAGAAGCAGCCTTCCATCTAGCAAAACACTAGAAGAGGCTTCAAAAATTGCACTTTTTGTTGCCAGAATGTATCTCTATCATGTTAGCAAAGGACCATACATTGTTGGAGGGGGATTCTGTACTTATGCAGAACATTGCCATCTAGATGGAGGTATTTGCTGGTTTGTATTTCATAACAGCCCCCCCCCCAATCAAACTAGCTGGACTGAATTTCAAAACTGAGCTTTCAGTGGGAGGTGGGGGGGTGGAAGGTTGTAGAGCATCAAATCAAAACCTAATGAAGTTTCTAATCAAATAAATAACCACTTGACATTTATTACCATGCTTGGCAATCTGCAGAAATGCAATAGAGTAGATATGCCCGAAGCCCCATTTCCCATGGATTTACATTATGCTACCACATTGAATTAAGCTGACATAAGCTCTTTAAGACGCACTAAAGCAGCAGATTTTACACAACTTGTTCAGATATTTTTCCCCTCTTTTCTTCACGATCCCATATTCCCTGAATAACTCTATCCATTTTCTATTCCTTGTTCTTTTGAGAGGGCTGCTGGAGCCTTCCCTTCATGTTATTTTAGGCTAAAACCCTGCAGTTTGAGTTTACCTTAGCTGTAAAATGCAACAGTAATTTATATGCCCCGTACCCCTGTCTCCTCGGAGACTCTGGCTGCCAGCTGCATAGCAGCTTAAAGAAAGAGCTGCAGTGAAGGAGAGCAGCGGAGGGGGCGGAGCCACAGCACAGGCGTTTCTTTCTGTTTCTTCAGTGAGCACACAAATGCTATTTTCTGGCACTGACTGACAGGAACCCTAAGCCCTTCCTCCTGGCATTCTGGCCCCTTCCTCCTGCCTCCTCTTCACCCCAGCACCATGGGAACAGATTTTCTTATTTCTTCCTTTTATTTTTGCCAGGGTGGAAAGAGTGTAATAACCACGGCACATTGGAGTGTGAGTTAGGAATGCAGACCTTACCCTCAGTATCAAGAATTGGCTTTCTCTTGGAACAAGGGGTGCAAAGCAGTGTTTCCTAGCAGTTGTTGTATTCAGCACCCTGACATGTGTCGTCAGGTAGTTGAGGTGATATTTTGGAATGTGAGTCAATCAAGGGTTCTTTTTTGAAGGCATCTCGATGATGTGTGTATGTGCCTCAAATATATTGTATTTAAAAAAAAAGGATAGTCATTTTTTTCCTGGCTTCCAAAATCATTTCCCCTGACACTCTCTTCATCTCTAGTGCTCAGCGAGTAAAACATACGCCCTGTCACGTTGAGCTGTGAATACAAGCTCACTGAGTGCGGTATAGCCCAAGGCAGCCACAGAGGTAGGCCTTCTCTCCACTGCTAAAACCATACTGCCAATTTGTTGAGAGGAGAAAAAAAATCAAACCACTTAACAAAAGGAGAGAAAGGACCTTTACTCTGCGTCTGGGTTCAGTTAATGGGCTGCCCGGTGTGGGGGAGAAAGACACTTGCTGGCAAAGAATCTGCTTCTCCTTCCCTGCTAGGACTATGAAGAGCTCCAAAGAAGATCTTGTCACTTTAGCATTTACAGTTCCTTGTAGCTTTGAGCAATCTTGATTCTGGTCCAAAGCTGATACATCTTGGTAGACAATGGGGAAGGAAAAGCAAAGAGCTGTGTTGTAAGAAGCGGAGCTTTAGATCAGCCCATGCACTGGTTACTACTTGCCAGTGCAATCCTTTCTTGATTTAGTCACACACAAAAAAAGTATTTTCTTTTCTTTTTCTTTTTCTTGTCCAGGCTTAGTCAACAAGTGCAGTGACACTTTCTACTGAGAAATGATTTATTAACTTTACAAATAGTTCAACATATCTTTCTCTGGGCAAATGTGTGAGAGGTACTTACATACAGGAGGAAAAAAATGTATCCCTGGGGTTTCACAGGCATGGGAATAATAGCTTATTCCTTATGCTTAAGCATAAGAACCTTGCGATTCATTATGACTACAATTTGTGGAAAATTTCTAAGAGGGAAACAAGAAAGCTAGCCATAGCGCACTGCATTAATTCCTCCATTCTTTCTGCAAAAGATCATTTGGAGCCTCCCCAGCCCTTCCCTTTATTTCTTTTCCAAAGAGTCCTACATTTACAAAGAAGGAAATAGATCAGACAGACTCATGCAACCTTGGTGCCTTCTCAAAGCACCTCGCACAGCCACAGCCCATTGAAGAATTACAATACAAATGTACTCGGGCTTCCAAGGCCTGTGAAGCACAAAGACCCTGAAAGACACTGTCACTGTAAGAAGCTCTTTGAGAAATAAAGAAAACACTTAGACTCAGCCTGGAAGCTGAGCAGTTTTCCAGACCACAAACAATATGGAAAATGGTAACTATACATAATGCAGGCCGAGGAAGCAGCAGGCTGTGAAAACTACCACCTTAAGGGAAAACCCTGAGTGTAAACTATTAAGTACAAAGCAACACATTTTCTGCCTATGGGGCTTGAACAGGTAAGCAGAGGACAGTGGAGAGAATTGCTTGTCATTAAAACTAGGGAAGCAGGTCAGTCATTAAAATGTATCAATGTAGATGACATGTGAGATGGAGCACTTTTGAAAGATGGTACTTGAAGCATGGACTTGATGTTTGTTCCTTGTAAGTGAAGAACTGCTCACTTCAAAAATTTTTATTTGTATATCCACTTTTGCATGTGTCTGTATGGGTAGTGTGTTTGCTTGTGTGGGGGTATGTTTGTGGGTGGGTGAGGAAGTATACATGGAACCTCAAGGTTGCACATTATTCCTTAAGATGGAGTCTCTCAGTTGAAACCAAAACTTGCCAATATGGCTAGTCTAGCTAGCCAGCTTGCTCCAAGAATACCCTACCTCTACTTTCCAAGTCCTGGCAATATGAGTGGACTGTTATCCATGTAGCACTGTGTAGGTGCTGGGGATGGGAATTCTCATCCTAATCCTTACCTGACCAGCACTTGATCCACTGAGACATCTCTTTAGCCCCAAGATTTCCTCTTTGATAATAATGAAATATAGACAGCATATATGGAAAATTACCTTTGTGCACAATTAATGGTGCTTTTCTAAGAAACTTCTTCTAAGAAATCTTAGACTACTTTTATTTAATTCACTTAGATACATGACAAAGTATCCCAGTGAGGGCTGGAGAGATGGCTAGGCTCACAACCAAAAGTAAAGTATCCCAACGAAACACAATCCATTCCTTCTGAAAGTCGGAGTTAACATACCCATTGCTTTGCTAGCAGCAGGATTTGGGGCTAAGAGTAGACATGAAAAGAAAAGAAAAATAATGCAGAATAAAAGACTAGAAATGATTGCAAAAAAGATGTCAGTAGAGACTCTGCTGGAGGGTAACTCATAGAATGTACGAATTTAATGTTTTCAAACGTCTTTTCTTCACGAAATCTGAGCCACATCTCTATGAAACTAAGCAGATGAATCAGAGCAAATGGCACCAGCCCTAGACGGAAATGCACAGAGAGTAGTACAATGAGGCTGGGCAGTTATCAACATGATGTATGTATACCACTTCCCAATTTTATGTCCTTTATGCAGGGGTTTGAACTCTGAAAAGGACTTCTATAGGAATGCATCACTCCATGTTGCGAGCCAAATGTTTGTCCCTTCTCAATTTGAAATCTGTCTGTTATATTAACAAGGTACGTTTCCACGTTCTTGCTACATTTAGTAGTGAATTATCCATTGTGATTATTGGCAGGGTAAATGTTGGCATCTAGACTCAACTTCCACATCACTAAGTCTGTTATCTCCTGCCAGCTTCCTTCCATCACGAAGCTCCGATTTCAGGCAACAATGTAATATTTATCACCAGTTCCATTAAAAAAAAAAGAGTTTGCTATTTTAGTTTGTTTTCTTTTAAGTAAAAACACATATGTTTGGTATATTTATACACACGCAGGCTTACTTTAAAAGTGTTCTCTGGCGAGATGGAAATTTCATTTTGCACCTGAGTTAACTGAACAGCCACATGGACAAAATGATTTTCTTCTGTACAGAAATGTAGCAGGCAATAAAGCTGTCTTTGTAGGAAAGTGAAAACTCACTATGTAAAAAGCACTAATTTGGCGACTATGTTAAACACACTTTCATATAAAATAGTTCCGGCCCCGAAGGAGCTTGTAACCAGTGATGGGGGGTAGGAGGGGAGGAGCTTACAAACCTTGGAAAGCTGCCAGCCAAAGTCAGCACTAAGTGCTAAGTGAGTGGTGTGGAGGAAGGGGGGCTTGCACAGGAGGGAAGCATTGATTTAAGACAGAGTAGCCTGGGAAGCCTTTGTGTAGCTGCTGAGTTGTGAGTTTAAAGTTGGAAAACAGGCAGAGCATGGTAGCAAACATGGATCATCGCAGAAGTCATGAAGCAAAAGCAGGAACATCATGAGTTCAAAGCCAGCCTGGAAAACATAAAAAGGCCCCGTTTCAAAAGAAATAAGGCTGGCAAGTTGGCTTAGCAGGAAAACACAGTTGTTTAGGGCAACGCCTAAGTTCTAACTCACATGGTAGAAGGAGAGATCTGATTCCTGTGAATAGTCCTCTGACCTGCCATGGCATGTGCCCGTGTGCACATGCACACACACACACACACACACACACACAAAATAAAAAAGTAAATGCAATAAAAATTAAAGACAAATAAAAGTAATAATAACAAAAATCAAAAGGTAATAGAAAAGAAAGACCTAGCTGTACAAGAATAATGGAGGCAGGAGTCAGTGGGGCGGTAAAGAGCAGAGATGCTACGGATAAAATATGAATAAAACAGTTTGTCTTCGTGGAAGTTTATAAGTGGACAAATAGTTGTTTAGGTCTCATAGGATCAACTCTCTTATTTGTTAGGGATAAAAAGGTGTTGAGTTCTTTACCGTCCTAAGATCCTTACCAACAAAAGCGTGGTGTGGGGATGGAGAGATGGCTCAGTAGTTAAGAGCACTGACTGTTTTTCTAATGAACCCCAGTTCAATTCTCAGAACCCACATGATGGCTCACAAATGTCTGTAACTCCAGTTTCAGGGGATTGCACACCCTTTTCTGACTTCTACAGTTGTCAGGAATACCTGTGGTACACAGACACACGTGCAGGCAAAATACCCCTGTCTTAATCAGGTGTCTATTGCTGTGAAGAGACACCATGACCATGGCAACTCTTCTAAAGGAAAGCATTCAATCGGCCTGGCTTAGAGTTTCAGATGTTTAATCCATTGTCATCATGGCAGGAAGCATGAAGGCATGCACGCAGACACTGGAGAGGCAGCTGAAAGTTCTGCATCTGGATCAAAAGGCAGCTTGAAGAGACAGTGAGCTACTTAGGCCTGTCTTGAGCTTTGAAACCTCAAAGCCTGTTCCTAGTGACTTTCTTCCTTCAACAAGGCCACATCTGTTCCAAGAAGGCCAGACCTAAACGTGCCACTCCGTATGGACCTATAGAGGCCATTTTTATTCAAAGCACCATAAATCCTAAACAAAAAATATTATCATTGTTATTATTATTACAAAAAAGCATGATATGACAAAGCCTGAAGGATACCATCATCAGACTGCCCTAGGTTCCGTCCTGGCTGTTTTTTATTGCAAAATCTTGTACATATCTTAAAATTCTGGATCTCAGATCCTTACTTATAATACCAGCATAATGATGTCTTCTTCTTAAGACTGTCATAAATGAGTGAAAGAAAATCTCTGAAGGGAAGTGGTCAATAATCAGTAGATGATGATGATTCTGTATAACATAGCTGTTCCCACCATTCTCTGTGTCCAACAAAATAACAAACATACAACGATATAGATCACAGTGACCAAGAACAAGAAACCAAAGTTTACTAAGGTCTCTTATGCCTCAGACACTTTGTTGGGCCATCCAGGGTTGAGACCCTAGAGCTCACTTCCAAGGGAAAGCACATGAGTTCAGATCATTCACATACATTGCTGCAGGTACAGGCGATTTAACTGTTCTCAACTACATTTTTTTTCTCATTTTAAAAACAAAAATGGAGCTGAGGAGATATCTTTTTGGGTGCAAGAACTTGCTACACAAGGCTGATGACTTTCGTCTAATCTTAAAACCCACGCAAAGCTGGATGTGGTTGGTGTGTGTTTGTCATCTTAACCCTCCAGGAGGAAATGTGAGCAGAGACAGGAGAATTGTCTGGAACCGTGGGGGCCTGTCATCTTGGCCATATGCAGGACAAAGCCAATAAGAGACTCCCTTCCTCAAAACAAAGTGGGAAGATGAGGACCACCCCAAAAGTTGTCCTCTAACCTCCATATGCATGGCATGGCACATGCATATAGACACACAGATACATAACACACACATATGCACACACAGATACAGAAATACACATAAGCACATACCTCATATACATATATACATACACACACAATAAAAGTAATAATACCAACTTCTTCAACCTTTTAGAAGATGATTATGATAAAATTTATAAGAGCATATATTAATGTTCAGAATTATTAGCTATGATTAGAAATGACCCAGTAAAGTGGATTCACTTCACCAGGTGTCCACTACTTTATTTCACTCCTCTCTATGGGTGGAGCAGACTGAAGCACAGCTAGCTTATTTCTTTGGAATGAGAAATGCTGTGCAGAAAGAGCCATGTGAATAGAGACAGAATATAAAAAGAGTAGCTAATGTTTCCTGAAAACACACTGTGTTCCAGCAACTGTTAGGAATGCCTGCATTGAGTTCATAGTAAAAATAAATTGCACAGCTACTTCCTTCCGATTGAAATACTTATCCTGGAAGAAAGAGGAATGCTCAGAAGGCCAGAGCTACTTGAGGCTTAGACAGCTCAGCAAGCTCAGAGGTTCACAAGGCCACACCCCAAGTATACAAAAGCAACAGACTACAGGGAGAGTCATGGAGCTGACTGTACATTATACAAGGAGCATGAAGGACCTTCATGTGCTGTGTACCATGCCTAGCTGGGCTCTTTAGAGCAACAGCCTTTGAGTTACCCAGGCTCCTACAAGCAATTTCTCACCTATGTTCCTGTAAGTAACTCCAATAAGCTCACTGCTTTACCAAGATGGAGTTTGGATGGTATTGTTTCTTTGCTCTGTTGTCAGTGTCCTGTGCGAGATAAACAGGTGTTTGTTCACATCTTTCTAGGTAATGTTACACCACAGATTTCTACATGATTCCACAAAGATATTTATTTGTAGAAACTGGATTTTTCATTTGTAGACTTTACCTGGAGAGATGTGAACAAACACCCACTCACCTCAGAGAGGACACTAGTGACAGATCAATCAGTTGATTTTACCAAGGTCCAACTTGGCAAACCAATGAGTTCATCACTGGGGTTGCTGCCAAGAGCATGGGTAAAGGACTTACTTAGAGAAATAGAAAAAAATTCAAAAGCCATTGTAGCACTGAAAAGCTCATGGAAGCTGCCTCTTGGAGTTTTCCTGCATGATTGTAGGCAGGTTAACATGTCAGAGTCTCATCTCCTTAGCTGGGGAAGGGCCATGTGAATCTCATTAGTTCCAGGTTTTCCAAACTTGTGTGGTTTACATTCTGAGTCTGACCTCTTTCCTTCCTCCAGGACAGAACGTTTCGTTTCACATTTTGTTGCTAGACATCAACAGTATTCAAATAAACTTCAATATTCATTCAAGAGCAAAATTTAAAACAAAATAACTTTGGTATTAAAAACAAACTTCAGCATGGTCAGTCTTGAGAAAAGCACAGGGCCTTAGAGCAGGAAGCAGAATCTACATGTTTTAATAGACCATATTGTTTCTATTTAATCTGTGTCTGGCTGGGTAAATCAGGATGCCCAAACTTGCCAGAAAAACATGGACAATGTGGGACTCTCAGCCAGCTTCAATATGACAGCGGGAATCCGTGAACTGCTGGAGATACCCAGAGTTTTGGGTTATTACCTGGTCAGAATCAATTAGCAGTAAATTCAACAAAGATGAGGAAGAGATATATTTCAGTAGATACAAGGAAGTTAGACATAAGATCTCCGATGTGAGGGTGCAAGCCTGCTGATGACAATGTCATGGATTTACTTTATAATGAGTTTTCCTCAAAATGTAAGTTAAAACACACACACACACACACACACACACACACACACGATAGTTTATTTTATAGGTAATTGTCTGGAACCTAGGAAGTGCCTACTCTGTCATAACAATCTTGATAAGTAATAATTAGCTTTATGAATTTAGAATACTTACTAATTCTATGAATTCCAACTAACAAACCATAACAATCATAAAACTCCCACCCGGAACAGCAAAACACATCTATTATTTTGAAATAAACTTACAAAATAGCTCTAGCCCTCAGATTGTCATTTAGGAAGCCCCTACGTAAAAAACTAAAAACAAATGCATATGTGGCTTGTCTGACAGGGTCTTCTAAAGAGACACTTGTGTTCCCACATTAGCCAACAGGCTGTTTAAAAAAGGCCCCTGAGAAAGTATTCCCCCAGGAATCTCCTGCTGGAGAAGAAAGGGCTGAAGCACCAGGGACAGCCAGAGGAAAAATCTGTGTCAGAGAAAGAACCGACAAAAGATCTTCAGCTTTATCTCTCCTTGTAGAAGTAGTGGGCTTAGATATGCATAGCTCTTTCTTTCTGCTTAAACCCGACCCTTATGGGAAGATGGCCTCCTCCATGATCAATTGGGGGAGGTCTCTGTATCTCTTTTTCTTTCTTCTCAATGTGGTCAAATTTAGGAAAATCTCTCTTTTCTGTTCTTCACTATTAATTTGGCTCTTTTAATTGATTTCTTGAGGATGGGTGGTCAAACCTGGGGAGGAAGTAGTGAAAGTTTTGGTTTCCTTAAAATCTCAGGTACGTCAGTTATGTCAAGTAAACATGTTTTTGTTTTAATCCCAAATGTGGGATATGGGGCTGCCTAAGTTCATCCATAACTTTTAAATATAATTGCCTCAATGGGGATGTGGTCTTTGCCAGCTGATAACAGCCTCATACAACCCAGAAAGGTTTGTGGTCTATGCCAGCTGCAGATAGTTCCATCCTGAGGATTCTGAGAGAATATAAATAAGAGAGCCCAGAGAGAGAAAAGAACACTTCAAGGAATACTCCAAGAATGGAGAAGGCTGCCCCTGGTTGCTGCTTGCTGTTTTGCTAGTTAGCTGGACTGCTGGATATACTGACTACAAATATTGGAATTGGCCCAAGAAACTAAGTCTAAAGAGGTCTTTGTCCCCTGTCTCCTCAACCCTCTTTCTCTCCTACCAAGTGTTGAGGGGTCAATGGAAGGAAGGTAGAAGTATACAAAACCAAAATAAAATTTAGTTAAAAAGTAGCACTTACAAGTGGAGCCCAGTCATGGCTAGGCATAATGAGAGACTTGATTTCTAATGCCATAGAGAAGGCAGGATGCAAAGGAATAAAAATACTTTTTCAGTGTGTTGGTAAAATGGTTGATGCTGCTGCATTCTCTCCCCAATTGCTCCCAGAGGGGATTTTCTGTTTTTGTTTCCTTATCTTCCTATATTCTGTTTTCAAAAAATGTTGGGAGAATCACTGAAAAACTGGAAATGTCACTCAATTCTCAAAAGGATTACAGAGTTGGCTGTGCAACAAGAGAGTTTTTGGGTAGAAATAGAAGCACGTGGAAAGCAAATAGCACTGCTGGTAAAGAGAGAACAAAAGTGTTTAAATCTGGTAACAGAGTTTCCCACGCTTGCTACCACACTCTGCTCCATGCCATGTGCCCAGAGACCCGGTGTGGGGCAAGAGGCCCAGAAGAACAGGAGGCTGTACTGGGGAAAAGGGTTAATCTTGAGCCAGGTGTGCCACTGCCTTGGATTACAAAGTTTTCCCAGTAATTATGCAGCACACCCCTGATAAGGATGTACCTATGTTACCTTTAAAAGTTTGATTATTTTAAGAGCAAAAGACCAGATAACAATAAAGACAAAGAAAGTAGCTCAGATGTTTCAGCCTCACAGACTACCTCAGTTACTGTTTCTTCAAGAATGTATACCCAGATGATTGATCCCAAAGAAACTGGACAGAAAAACATATAGCTAACTTTTGCAGCACTTGGCCAAAATGCCAATTTTCTTGGGGTACCCAGAAAATGTCTTTGACCCCAGACAGCAAGAAGCAATTTTAAGAACATGACATCCCAGTTCCCAAGAGATGGGGTAGGTGTTTTAGGTCACTTGGAGGGTTATAGATGTTTGCTGTCATCTAGGGGAATTGGTATTACGTTTTAATTGGTCATGGTAAGGGAGGAGACAAAGTAAAGATTAGAATCAGGGACCTTTTTCTTTCTCCCCTCTATCATTCTCTTTCTCTTACCTTTATCTCCTATCTAGTGTTAGGGGAAAGGAGGAAAAAAGGAAATGATAAAGGAAAAGGGGGTGTATAGAATTAGAGGATAAAATGTAGTGTTGCGCTCTGTCCAGTGTAGTTTGGGACACGGCTGTTGGCTTCCAGACAAAGAATGGAGGAACTCAAAATAAGAAGTTCCATTTCTCTCAGGAATAGCTGGAATGATTTAGGGTGAGGCTGGTGTGCTAGGTGAGGCTCCTGGTCTCACTGAGGAGTTAGTCAGTACTTTTAAATGAAATTGTCAATATCAGACAGAAATGGAAGCCTGGGTGTTTCGAAGCCTATGATGATAGCAAAGTGTTACAGCTCCTTGATTAAGCCGCTGTGTTAAGTACAGCAGAGGATGTAGGCAGACACGCATGCCTGATCAGCTTGCAGCCGAAACAGTGAGTCACAGGCCCAGCAGGTGGGCCAGAAGGCAGGTCCAGGCCTGATGGGTGCTTCTCAGAAGGTCAACACTGAGCTCATGGAGATCTGGCAGGCTCTAGCCAGCCTGGCCAGCAAAAAAGCCCTGGGAGTTCAACAGTGAATCTTGAGGGAGGAGAGGAACCCTCCCTCCCCCAAATAAATGATGAATCTCAGGTAGCCATGGTGGAAAGCTGATGGTATCATGCAGTACCTTTATTTCATGTGACTCCAGGATTTATAAGCCTTGGGCAGTGAGAGGGATTTTGAGGAAGAATTTGTTTGATTCAGTGGGGATAGAGGTGCTGCAGGGTCCTATTACAGGAAGAAAAACACAGTATTCAATTACCTTATGGATGAGGAAAAATCTCCAGGTACAATTGAAAGTCACATTTGCTTAAAGCTAAGATCTCCTTAGCATAGTGTGTGTTATTTCCAAAAGTCCCCAAGCGCTTACTGAACAGGCTTTTTTTTTAGAAGGAAAGGGGTGGGCTTATAATCTTCCCAGAGGTCTATGTGATGCTCCTTAGAGGTTTTAAGGTTCAGGTAATGAAGGTACCATATGGAGAAAGGGAGTCCATCCAACATTACAGATCAATTTCTGGACCTTTTTGAAAAGGTCAGACTTTTACCTTATCCATCAGAGTCCTACACTGTAGATTGTTGAATCTACTAGTCTCAAATATTTTACATTGGTATACATTATTGTAAATTGATAGAAAGTTAAGACTATTTTCTTCAACTTTTGCTTAATGTATTGTACATATGCACCTCATTTGAAAATGTGATGTAAAGTTCTAGTCTTCTGAAAGGTAACTTGCAAACTGTTCAGGATAATTAAAAAATGCAAGTTAGAAGTTAGTCACCTATAAATAATCTTACTTGTAGACTTCTTAGATACAAGTTTAGTTAATTACAGAAATAGTCTTTATTTAGTCTTTTATATATCTTTTCAAGATTAAGCAGATAGTAAATAACTAGAAACAAGCAATGTTTATTTAAATATACTGAGATAGATAGGTGGTCTTCAAACACTTTAGAGGTCTAAAGAATATGGCTTTTAGAGATGTTTTAATAATAAAGGCATTTCTGACAGATGGACACATCTACTCCTTGCAGCACCCCTAATCTACTTCATAAAAGATAATGTCCATCAAAGAAACAAATCTGTCAAAATAGTCACTGTACTAAAATCTGTCAAAATAGCCACTGTACTAAAATCTGTCCTTACTTTAACTACTAACATCAGACTGCCCAAACTGTTGGCAAGCAGGACACTTGGAAATTGACTCTTCAACTTTTCAGAGACGAGGTAGGCCAGTCCTTCAAAATTCCTGCTTCACAGAAAAGTCTGTGAGATATTATGAATCAGTAGGCTGAAGACTGGCTGCCCCTACGAGACAGAGAAACCTCTGTGACTGACCAGGCAGTCAGCTGTCTCTGTCTCTTATTTCCTTCTAAAGTCTTTGATGGGTTTGAAGACTAGATAGTCATAGTCTTACTACAATTAAGCTTAGTTGTTTAGGAACTAAGACAGTGTTTTAGGTCTAAAAAGATATTTTTAGGTTGATAAATGTAAGTTATGATAAGAAAGTGTTCAGGTATAGAACTGTGGACTCACAAGGATAGAGTAGATAGTGGAATACTTTTTTCAAGGGTCTGAAATACAAATGGACTGGACATTGTAAATGTAATTCTTATGTGATAATTCTCATTATTATTCTTATTGTATATAGTTTATTAATGTTAGAGAAGAGGACTTTTTTTTAGAGAAAAAGAGGGATATGTGGTGGAAATTTTACTTTCTTTAAAAACTTAGTCATGTAAACATGTTTTTGTTTTAATCCCAAATGTGGGATGTGGGGCTGCCTTAGTTTATCCACAGCTTTTAACTATAATTGTCTCATGCAATCAGCTTTGCCAGCTGATAACAGCCTCATGCGACTCAGAGAGGGCCATTGTCTTTGCCAGCTGCAGATAGTTTAATTCTGAGGACTGTGAGAGGATATAAATAGCAAAGCCCAGAGAGAGAAAAGGATGTTTTGAGGAAATGAGTCTAAAGAGGTCTTTGTTCCCTGTCCCTTTTAACCTTCTTTCTCTCCTACCTAGGGTTGGGAGGGGGGGTGTTGCAGGAGAGGTAGAGGCATAAGAAACCAAAATAAAATATATAAAAAGTAGTGCCAACATGTGGAATACATGCTGTGACCCATAAGTTTAGACAAGTAGGAAATTTATCATTAGTAACTGTTTTATAATACAGTGACACTTTAATGTAAAGGGCCAATTTGTTTGGCCAAATGACAAGATGCTGGACCGTCCTAAACTACAAAAATTATGGTAATCATGCAACTTTGACAGTAATTGCAATTCAATACTTACTTCATTCTGGAATGGCTTTGTAAAACACAACAGTAAATTATCTTAATCATACAGACCCAACACAACACATTCTTCATCTAACCAGTTATATCAGCAGCAGAAAAGAAAAAAAAAGGTTCTCTCCCCACCAGAATTGTTCTTTCTTGGACAAAATTGAATTTAGGGTCCAAGTGAAAGATTAATCACTGAAAAAAATCTGTATACTGAGATTTCCTTATTGAGGGGAAACATGAAGGAAAAGTTTCTTAATTAGGGTTACTATTGCTATGATGAAACATCATGACAAAAAAGCAGTTTGTGAAGAAAAGATATTATTCAGCTTATATTTCCAGATTTATGCTCATTATCAAAGGATGTCAGGACAGGAATTCAGACAGGATAGAAACCTGGAAGCAGGAGCTCATGCACAGGCCATGGAAAGATACTGCTTATTGGCTTGCTCAACCTGCTTTCTTATAGAACACAGGACCACCCGCCCAGGTCTGGCACCACCCACAATGGGCTTTGCCTTTACTCATCAAGCACTAATTAAGAAAATATTTTACAGCTAGATCCTGTGGGGGCATTTTCTTAATTGAGGCTCCTTCCTCTCTAACAACAACAAGTTTGTGTGTCGAGTTGACATAAGACTAGCCAGTATAGAATGTCAGGTTAGTAATCTTATTTCTTTCCTTTTTATATGTTTTCAAATCTATTTGTTGCTTTTGTCCTTTCCTTAACTCTCTAATTTTTTATGTCCAGTATGCTCAAACTCTATTTCTGCATTTTTATGTCTTTTTTCAAAGGGCTGTTTTCCCCTCTTACTTTCTATGTTCTCAGTTTCATTATGGAGTCATCTGGATATAAGAGTGTGCTCCTACATTCATACACAAACACCTATATAGAAAATTAGATAATGATGAATGGTAGAAATTGAGGTCAAGTAACCAGGGGTGGGAAGGTCATGGCCATGATGTCTAAGGGCTGTTTATTGATAGGAAGCCTACACACTTAGGGGATTTCTTTACTTTAAGTCACCTGGAGGCTAATTGCAGAATCAGAAGGTGGCCACCACTACCCCACACAATCCCACCACCCTGTCAGCCTCTTGACTATAATTACCTGTACACTACATGATCCTACAGGGTCTTTTAAAACAACATCTGAAGTATTAGTAGAAGTTTCATGATAGGCTTTGAAATCATAGTACATCCAACACTAATTGACATTAGAATAAACATCTAAAGAGAAATTAGTTTACAAAGATTGAAACTTAGAAACAAAAAATAAAAGAAAACAAAAACACAAATGAAATGGAGCCAAACACCAAGATGAGAGTCAGATAATGTTCCCTGAGACTTTTCCTTGAGGGTCAAGAAGTGAAGTCAGGAGACCAAAAGGAATCACTTGGTTTAGAATTTAGAATTCCTCTAATCCCTTTGGCAGGTTAAAGGGACATGATCAGACCACTATGCATCTGTTAGTGATTGAAAGCAAACGGGAAAAGTTGCATGAGTTTCTGTCCCAGGAATCTGAAGCGGTTACAGTTATTGTGAAAATAAACATTGCAAATCACGGTTGACCCATGCAGACTAGTAAACACAGACAGATTACCAACACATGGAAACAGGTGCTTTCACAAACACAGCATAAAGAAGAAAAAACACATTGTAACTCATTACAAAAGACACGTTATTTCCTATAAGATTCTCTATATTTAGTCTTAGAAAATAAAGACATATTTAAGAGATGCTCTCTTGGGAATTCTCCTACCCTGTTTCTTGCTTCAATCTCTTAAACTTCCCTCATAGGACATCTAGAAGATGACACAAAAGAAGTTTGATTATCTAAGGTAAATTTACAGCCATTTAAACAAATATTGCTAGCATGTTGCATTGATAAGATTCCCTATGGGCTGCAATGAGCTATGATTAAGCAAAAATAAAATTTCTGTAAAGCAAAGGGTGTTATTCAGAAAGAAAAGAAGTAAAATCAAGGCTAAGCTATTTGGCACTTACCCACACTACAGCAACCCATAAATGACCAGAAGATGGATTTTTGCCTCTTCTCAGCAAACCCATCTTAATGATTCTTACACCACTTCCATGTGAACCAGGAAGGGGGAGAGTCCCTCTGGGAAGGCATTCAGACAGCTCCAGAAACAATGGTCCAAAAGGATTTCTTAAAGCCAAGCGTTGAATAGGAATCTTTGCTCTAAGCCAAATGTGTCTAAACAGAAATATTCTAAGTTCAACTTAAACATCATTTATGCTTCGGAAAGACAAATGCCACAAGCTCTTTTCTCATCTGTGAGTCCTAGATTTTACGTAGATTCATACACACACTACACAGGACATGAAATCAAGAATGTGTAGGTGAATCAGTAGAATATGACTGGAGAGGGAGGGAGGAAAAAGAAGCAAGTGGGGAATGAATATGCTCAAAGTCACATATCCCTTTATGAAAATGTTTTATGAGTCTATAATCATGTCCAACAAATGGACTCCAATAAAACGGATAATAAAAGTAAACAAATGCAATTACAAAGCAAATAATGAAACTTAGCTTCACCAGAGGAGACAGAACGTGCCAGACATGGGAAGAGAGAGAGAGCTAGAGAACATGAACTTTTAACAATAGGTTAACAATAGGTTAACAATAGGTTGACCAGGGTAATAGTAACCAGTCAATAAGACAAAGGCAGAGGTTAGGTCTTTGGAACCCTCACTGACTAGGTCTGAATAACAGAGTAACTTCATTCATTTTGCTATTGTCTTTCTTACATGCCTCTTTCCAAGCCACCACACACACACTTTACACTTGCTTTATTTTTCTTATGTTCTTTTAAAGACAAAAATTCTGAGTTTTACTCCAGATCTACTGGTATTGTTATCATTTTCTTTATGATTAATTGCAATTTTTTTGTTTGGGGACAAAAACTGGGTAATCTTTAACTTTGGCCTTAGTCATATTCAAGAACTGATTTTGTAATTCTGTTCTCATCCCTGCTAAGTAAGAGTAAGGACTGACTTGCACAGAGCTGCTACCACCTTATATTTTATATTTTTCTGTGAATATAATTTTAAAAAGCATCTTTTTAAGAAGCATTAGTATTATAACATAAAGTCAAAGCAATGATAAATAGGTGAATATTAACCAGACAAAGAACTGCAAATTACGTGAAGCATTACTGGGAAAAGGCAAAAGGTGCAGAGAGGACAACACAGGAAGAAAAATTTGAACAGAAATTCTAGGGAAATCCTTCACATCTGCGTTATGAAGACACAATAAAAATCAAGTCTGTCAGAAATGAACCTTCACTAGAAGCACACCATGATTCTACCCTGATCTTGGATTTCTCAGCTTCTAGAACAGGTAAAAACAAGTATTTTGTTCATAAGGTAACAGTTCATAACATTTTATTGTATATCCCAACAATAACACATAGTACTGCTCAACACATATATTCTAATCAGCTCCCCAAAAGAACAATCAAAACTCTTGACCATTAAGCTTCCTCAAGTTTTAGCATGGTATGGATCTGGTTACAGACTAACCTGAGACATAAAGTTTTGATAATAAATATTTACAAAGCATTTCAGCTAAGAGAGTAAGAAAGCAAGAGAGGGTAATCGTGTGTGTGTGGAACTGCCACAATAAAGGAAGCAATGATTATATCACCATTTTGGTTTCTATAATCATTAGGAGCTCACATCTGGAACTAATACTTTCCTTCTTCTCTTGTCCTCTCTGCACCTTTTGCTTTTCCGCAGTAATGCTTCACTTAATTTGCAGTTCTTCGTCTGGTGAGGTTACCTAACACCTCTTTTGTTAATTTCTGCCCATGTGGTTCTTCTGAAATTCTCTACAGAGATAACAGCCTTGTACCAGGGAGAAATAGTTCTATGCTACAGCTGACAATTCTACATCTTGTGGCAATTCTACATCTCCTGATAACTATTAATAATAACCCCAGCAAGCACAAGACCCTCATATTTGTTGTTTCAGTAAATGGCAAATATTACCTGTTAAGGACAGCTTCAACTACAGTTTAACAAAGCCATTGGTATGTCCCTGGATGGACTCATGCTAGCCCTAGGTTCTCATACCTACCAGCAATAGAGTCTAGGGAAAAGAAGCAGAGACTTGGGAAGGTCATTAACTGAAAGAATGAAAAAGCCATTCTCATTTCTTTAACCTACTTCTTTTAATCCATGTTTTCTGGAATTGAGAAAAAGGCCACTTAAAAACAGACTGTATAGGACTGATGCCACTCTGCAAAGGTTTTCTAATTAATACATAAATTAAAGCTTCAATAGACTTTTCATCTCTGCATAAGACCATAGACTTCATATATTATGAATAAGACATTTATTGATAAAAGCACACCAAACAGAGAGTGGAAACTAAATGTGCATTTTTGTCAATTCTAGAAAAAAAATGCAGTTAAAAATATCATCATATAGTTCGACTATCGATGTACTCTGATAAGAGTCCAGTATCAGTCATTCTTAACAAACTGGTCCTTTTACTGATGATGCTAATGTTACTATTAGCAGGGCCTGTGGATAATTAGATATCCTTTATACCATTAGGATAGTGTTCATGGTCTCTTCAGAAAAGCATGGGCAAGACTTCCTTACCAGATAAAGAGACTGCCCACCTGAGTTCTGACAATCTCCCCAACAATGGAGACTTATCAAAAGCACCACACACAGAAAAACATATTCTTAAATTTTCAAAAGCTCGTCCAGTCTCTTTGTCATGAAACAACCCTCCTATCTCCACTCTATAGAAAATTCTGGATTTCTACAATCATATTAGAGATCTCTACATCAACAAAGATTTGTATCTTCAGATATCTCTGCTAAATAAAGAAGACAATGACACATACTTCTTCGGACTATGGTCTAGGCCAGTGTTACTGTTTCTAGTGTTATAGAGTGCTCCATACTCACAAATATCACAATAATCCACTTCTGTAGATATTAGCACTGAAGATATTAATACTTTCTGTCACCTGGATTTAAATAATCTGTTTTCTACATCATGGACACTACTAATGAATCCACTAGGATTGAGTAAATCAGAGCTGTCAATAATAGAGCCCCTAGAAGAGACTCCACACTGTACTTTTATAATTTCAGGCGAAGGATTGCATGTATCACAAGAAATTAATGCTAGATTCTAACTTAGGAAATGAACATTTTAGGTAACTTGGCCAACTATTGTCCAAAGGCCAAACATTCATGCTATATACATTCTACATTCTTTCTATATTTATCAAGGGGGGAAAAAAAACAGGACCAACTTCTTAACAGAAGGATTAGTAGGTAAAGGGAAATAGCTTTACTCCAAAATAATAGAAAAATCTCTGTAATCCTGTAATAACACATGTGACAGGGTTCTCCTACTATATCACATAAGTAGTTTCCTAATCTGCTACAAACACATCCAGCACCTCTGAGTCCACTAGGGCATAAAATAGTAGTTTTCTTGCTTGTCTTGCAAGCAGAATCAGCTAAGATGTCCTTCCAAAACTCTGTCAAACATAAGTTGTCCCCAAATATCAAGGTCTACCAAGCATGATTTTGTTTGTTCATATGTTTTTATCATAAGGCACAGGAGATGCAGCACCTGCCTTTCATTTTCAAGGCTCCATTTGATATATCCCCAGTTGAGTAGCATCTAATCAGAAACATTAGTGATGTCCCAGAATCCTGTTTAACCCTGTTTTCCCCTCTCTGGCAGTGTAGGGCTTTTATGGCTTTTATAATACTCACTACTCTCTAAGTCTTACCAACTTAACTAGTTGCTACAGATTTGATGCAAGTGGATGAGGCAATAAGCGGTCTCTTAGATGAAGCACAGGCTTTCTAGAACTCTTCATTTCTTTGGCAACATGAGAAAAAAAGCAAAAAGAAGGAGGAAAAAAGGAAGAGAAAATAGCTCTTTTTTTTCCCTTAATAGAACAGTGGTTGCTAGGGCTTGCTGTTGATTTCTCCAATTACGTGGTAACCGCTGGGGGAAAGATGCCACCTAACAAGGCCTGCTCCAATCAAGTGCTGTTGTCACAAGCTGCTGTGTCTTCTGCATAGGACAACAAAGTGTGAGGGAAAGCTTCCACCAGCCAACTCCCAAGTAAAGCATTCCCAACACTCAACCCCAGCAGTAGACACTGATGCCACGTGCTGTTTATGCCAACTTTTCAAAACTTCACACTGATACAAACCACATTCTTCCTTCCTTCACCTGATACCTAAGAACCACTTCCAAAGTCACTTTCCTAATGCCTGTATGTACTGCCGTATGGAAGAGAAGTCTCTCAGCGTTTTGATGTAAGCTGACTACTCCCACGTTTATAATTAGTCCCCTAGAGCACTCAGTGTGATCTGACTTTTGACAGAGGTCTAGAAGCAATGGAACTTGTGGAGGTGTGCCAGAGAAGAACAGGTTTCTTCTTGAAAGGTAATAATCTCAGGTAAGGTCAGTTCAAGGGCTTCAATCACAAAATGGGCAGCTGAACAAAGGGGGAGATCAGTTGGTGACAGCTATGGAGTTTGGTAGTCAGAATTATTCCAGTATTTTTCCCATGCTTTTATTCTATCATTTAAGTCTCTCCATATTTTAATTATTCTGTTACAAGTATGATTTTAAAAAATATATATGTTTACTGAATTTGTATTCAAATTATGTTATTGAGACCAAAGATAACTCAGAGAGAGTAAATATTATTTGTGAAAAAAACCCTAAGATTTGCTGAATGGAAAATGACCCCTATATTCTTCAGAGAAGTTTTATGAAGATGTTCATAGAGTGGGCATCCATATTATCCTTATTATTGAAGTATTTTTATGTAGCAGGAGAACTGTTTTATGTGATAGACGAATACACAGAATAAAAATCATTGAAAAATTAGGTTTAAAGACAAAATTCCAAAATTAAACAACCATATTATAATGCCAGCTGGTGAGTCCAGGGCATGATTTGTTGGGCCTTGAACAGTTGAAGACACTCAAAATGCATTAAGGGGGGCTAAAAGACACCCCTTCATGCTTTAATGCTAAATTAATTAGGCAACAGCGTTACCTCTCCAAGCCTCCCTTGATCCCAGCCATCACCTAATGGAAGACAGGAAGATGTTGCCAGATAACAAAAAACTGTTAGCTTGAATAGACCAAAAGCTACAAATTAGAGATACTTTGTTTTGTACATCTGTCTTAAAGCTAGTTTATTTTAGGTTGCAGAGATTACTTTTTACCACACTTGGGTCATAGTCATTGTGACACAAAAGCCATTCTTTCTCAAGCATGTATTTCTGATGGAAGTGCTTTCGTTTGCTTTATTTGAATACTATTAGGCTTAAGTGATAATCACAAAAGTAGGAATTCAAAAGTAAATTCAAAACATGCATGCCCAAGACACAGGAAGCGAGCTGGTTTGGGAAGCTGAGTTATTCCACTGCATTAAAGAATCTTTCCGAGACTCCTGGTGTTACGAATTCCTTTAATGCTTAACTTTTCTAAAATTTTATAAATTAACTTCAAACTTACTAATAGAGAGAAAAAAGCATGTAAAACGTTGTTATGTGCTAATTGCTTTGTAAGTATAGATGGGACTCTTCACATGAGAGGAAAATATAACAACTGTATAACACAAATGCATTTAGTAGGTGGCCTACAAGACACAATTTAACTTTTTTCTCACTTGAATCAAAACTTAATATACTTTTTATGTTATTAGCTACAATGTTTTTATTTGCTCAGTATAGAAATAAATGCCTTAAACCAAGAACATAAAGCAGAAGCCTAAATATTATTTTTGCATTAAAAAATCAAATAATGTTTGGGACAAAAGATATTATGAATTGGGTTTAAAGACAAGTCAGAGACTGGAAAAAATTATTTGCAACTCTACTGGATTCAGGTTAGTATTTATAATGTATAAAATTCCTAAAATCAATAGAAAGGCTCTAATAGGAAAGTAGAAATTGAACAGAGAACTAATTTACAGAGGATGGAATATGCCAGTAATTATGGGAAGAATGGCTCATACTCACTGCTTCTCAGTAAATATTAAAGTAAGATAATAACACGCAGCTTGATTTGTTTGAAAGAAAGGAAAGTTTCTGGTTCATGTTGGAATGTCCAGTTCCTTCTAAGATAAGCAAAAAAGGTTCTTATTGCACTAAAGATGTTTGAAGCCTAGCACTCGGCAGTTCCATGTGTAGATCCAGCCAGTGTGTAGATCTGACAGAAGTACATGGACATTCATAAGGAGGCCCATCTGAGCACATATCCTAAGTGAAGAAGATACCTGGCTTTGTCAGGTAGAATACTGGAGTTACTAGCTGGACATCAACGTGTCTGTGACTAGACCATGCCTAATTAGGCAATTGAGTGAAAGTGTGGCTGATGAAAGTTGGAGAGTTAAGTATAATAGAAGAATGGAAGGACCTCAGTATAGAGAAGTATTTTGGTGGGGACAGAAGTACATGGAAAGGCCATTCTCAGTGACCTCCACCTACTTAAGGAGAGAGAGAGAGGTGCCAGATTGACCTCATATGTCATTCTTTAGGTATCATATACCTTGTTTTTTGACATCAATTTTCTCATTGACCTGGTACTTGCTTAGCAGCTTAGGCTAGTTAGCCAGTTAGTGCCAGGGACCCACCTGTCTCTGCCAACCCAGCCCTGGGACTATTGTATCTGCTATAATCCTAGCATTTGAGGAGTTATCAAACTATCCTATAGCGTGTGGTGTTGTGGTGTTGTGATGTTGTGGTGTTGTGTTGAAATTCGCTGTGACTTCCCAGCATTTACAGTCAGCCTCTGGGACAGCTGTGATGCATTTCACTTTAGTGACCCGAGATTTTACTCTCTCGTTCACTCTCAGTTTATACACACAGAATGTTAATCTTTGCCTCATTCTGTAGTAAACTATTTATGGAAACCCAATATTCAAACAGTGTGCTATTGTTTGAATGTGTACCCCCAAATTTGTAAGTTGGTAATTAATCCTCAGTGCACCAGTTCTGAGAGGTGGATCCTTAAACAACTTCTATGCCTTGAGAGCGCTGCCCTCATCAGCAGCTTACTGTCCTTATTATTGAGTGAGTTGGCAATCTCTGTATTGTATTTATCATAGAACGTGCTTGGTCCTTTCTTGCTCTCTTGATATGTAACACTTCCTGTTTATTATTATTCCGTATGAAAGCCCACAATCCTGGACTTTTCCAGTTCTGTATTCTATCAGAGAAGCACAAAACAGACTCACTAGAAATGGTGCTATAGTACAGTGGTTCTCAACCTTCCTAATGCTGGGACCATATAGTAAAGTTTCTCATGTTGTGCTGATCCCCGATCATAAAATTGTTTTTATTGTTACATCATAATTGTAATTTCATTACTGTTATGAAGTATAATAAAAATATATGACAATCACTGATATAGTCTGTCATTTCTTTTCGGTTTTCTTATTTGTTTGTTTTTGGTTTTTTGAGACAGGATTTCTCCTTATAGAGCAGTCTGGCCTGGGACTCACAGAGTTCTGACTACCTCTGCCTCCTGGGACTCACAGAGTTCTGACTACCTCTGCCTCCGGAGCACTGGGATCAAAGGCGTGCACCACCATGCCTGGCTCACTCTTCCTTCCTTCCTTCTTCCTTCCTTCCTTTCTTTATTTCTTCCTTTCTTTCTTTTTTTACTTCCTTCCATCCTTCCACCCTTCCTTCCTTTCTTCCTTTTTTGGTTTTTTTGAGACAAGGTTTCTCTGTGTAGCCTTGGCTGTCCTGGACTCACTTTGTAGACCAGGCTGGCCTCAAACTCATAGAGATCCACCTGCCTCTGTCTCCCAGAGTGATGGGATTATACCATGCCTGGCTATCATTATTGTTTTATATCTCTCTTTGCCTTTCATACTCTGCAGACTTCTCATTGATTTAGAAATATGGAAAAAGCTGCAACATAAAAAAACTGCTACTTTTTAAGTCAAAGAGGCAATGACTGCAATAAAATTACATAGTCTCAAATTCCTAATTAGTATTGTTTCTAGGGATTTACAAAGAATGGGGGCATATAGATTAAAAAAAAAAACAAGCAAAGAGAAACAGGGCTTCCCCATGTTGCTGGAAGTTGAAGACCTGCAGTGGCAGGAGGTAAACACAGATAAGCAACTGGTTCTTTGTTTTTTCTTGACAAACTTCTAACCGCTTTATGTTTAGTAAAAATGTCCCAGTCTTCAGGAAATGGATGTTCTCATTCTTAGCTTTGATTTTACTGAACATTTGTAGCCCCCTCTGTCTTTTGTATCTTAGAAGATAATCAAGGGTACCACTTTGAATGCAATGATGGAAGTTGTATATTTACCACTAGGCCCTGTGATTATCTTCATTTTAATAATCATAACAGCCTATTAACTAACCTCCACCTTCATATGCCTCCCATTCCCATTCTATAACTCTGGTGTCGGCTGATTCCATAACCGTGTTGATAACACAATCTCCTATTGCTTTCATATACCACAAGGATAGAAAATATGTCTTTAAATTGACATGGAAAATGAGCCAAAATCTTTGCTAATATGTTTATAATTTTACATAGAAAATTGTTCCACCACTCTTTACTCATATGTTTCTCATTTTGACATGATATGACATTTAAGCAATAGCCAGACACTTGAGGTATTTTCACCTTTCTGAATTTTCTTCAAGTTGTTCTCTGTGTTGTGAAGATCCTTAAATATCTTCTTCATTTATTGCTATGCACCCTTCATGATTCATTTCAAGTATTTCAAAATTATGACGCTAGAAGAGAGACTCGGTATTTTTTCTGAATTTATACTAAGCTAAGTGCTGGTTACATGACTGCTGTGTAGAACGACAAGGACACTTATGCAGGGGCCAAAGTTAAGACTAAAAAAAATACTGATAATAAAATAAAATAAATTTCGGTAGGGTTAATGTAGGTTGAGATTATTGCCACACTAAGCAACGGAACTGTGAAACTCACGCTTAGCCTTGACTAGTGTGGCATACAAAATAATTGAAGAATTGTTGAATCTCAGAGGCTATCACATTGAGCAGGGAGAATACAATGGACCGAACCCGGGGTGCACAGTAGTAGAAGTGCAGATCGAACACTGCAGACCACCAGGGCACTGTTTGTTTCTCCAGTTCTGACCCAGTCCTGGAGCAGGGTCTAATCCGGCCTGAGTTTGCCTCCCTCTTCAGAGACCAGAGGTGCCATCTCAACAGCCTTCTTTAAGGGCTCCCCTCTCCAGATGGCCAGATGGTAATTCCTGATCAGCGCTGTTTCCTGGGACATTGATATAGCACCTGAGTTCACTGAAGTTTATTGGTGTTAGGGCCGCCACAGTTGGTGTACCTAGAGCAGGGACTGGCATTGGAACAGTGTATTGGCTGTGCCGGGAGCCAGTCTCTCAAGCAACAGCTCTTTTCTTATGCCCCTCTGGGCTCTGCCCTGTCTGTGCCCTTGGGGCTCTTTGACTGTCACCACCTCCATCATCATCTTCTGCATGTGGGGTCACTAGCCACCCCTGTTACTTCGTCTCTGTGCCAGGCCTGGTACTGGAGGATGCTTAGCTTAACCATTAAACACACACACAACTGTTGAAAGTCAATGGAACCTATTCTACTTTTTGCACAGAAAACGATTCTCTTCCTGTGTGTTCTCTGGCCCTCTGAGTTGTATTCATGCCCAATTTTGATATCTCCTGTTCCGTTCATGATGACCAGGTGCTGTTTTAGTGCATGATTACTTGATGTTCCATGGTCAAGCACTGTGGCATTAAGAAAGCCCCAGAGCAGGCCAGAGGCTGTTTCTCAAATGCCATGCCAAGCTCCATTGCAAATCACATGACTTTGCTCCGGATACTCCCGACCTGTGTCAGTGTTCTATTCCTGGGGTTTGTCAAAAGTACCTCAAGACATCTTTTATAGCACTGATGACAGCTTATTTTGTCTTAGGAAATCAGTGGACATTTGATTCCTAAGATTAATACCCACAGATATATTTTCAGATTTCCTATTCCTTGCTGTACAGTTACCTAAGAAAACGAAAGTATGTCTCTCTCAAAAAGACTAACTGGAACCCCAATGTGTACTTGCTGAAATGTCTCAGATTTCTTTCTCTGATGCCAACTTGACAATGAGTGGCTCAAGTTAGAAATTACATGAGAAAATTTTTAATTGGGTAACAAACATCAGCCTTCGAGCCAAGCATCCCTATGGTATTCAGAGGATTTAAGTTGAATTCTACCATCTAGCAAGTACTTTGCCTTTAAGAATACATCTCTAAACACAGTCCACAGAATCAACTAAGCAGGACTTATTGGGAGGGGCTCACAGAGATTGATGCTGCAACCATGTAGTCCGCATGGACCTACACTAGGTCCTCTGCACACGTTCTGTGGTTGTTTAGCTAGGGTTTGTGTTTTTTTTTTCTGGACTCCTACCAGTGGGAATGTGAATGTGTCTGACTCTTTCTCCTGCACATGGACCTTTTTTCTCCTAATGGCTTGCCTCATTCAGCCTTGATATGAGGGTTTATGCCTAGTTTTATTGCATCTTGTTACATCATGTTTGGTTGTTATCACTGGGAGGCCTGCTCTTTTCTAAAGGGAAGTGGCTCTGAGAGAGGGGAGGAAGGGAGGCAAGCTGGAAGAGAGGAGGAAAGGGGGGCTGTAGTCGGGATGTATTGTATGACAGGAGAATAAAGCTTTCAAAAATTTAAAATGCATCTCGACCATATGATCCTCTTGCGGTCAATACAGGAGCTGTGCACGCTTGACTCTCTTCATCTAAGCATTGCCTCACTGTTCCAGATTCTCATCTGTTCTGCCATGGACTTTCCTGCTGTTGGTCTCGTAGGACAGAAGAGGGCCACCACTTAGATTTGCAATGACATTTGTGCTTCTCTGATAAGCTCATTCCTCATGACAAATCTATGAAATTTCACTTGGGGCATCATCCAGACTTATGAGTCTATTCTAGCATGACTTTCTTTGAGGTTTTCAATTCCTTTCTGTCCTATCTGCTAAAAGGATTCTAACACTTTAGTGACTCTTGATGTGGGTCATCTCTCCTCTGTGCTTTCAGGAGTACTTCTAGTTGCTAGTTCAATCATTTCCTAGGGTCTTTCCCAGGATGTTAAATTCTCTATATTTCAAAAGAATGCTCTCATATATTTTTTCCTGTATCCAATTTCATGGTTTGACATGAGAAGCAAAGGCTACAAATCCAGCCCTTTCAAACACTGGGTGGCTATATCTTAGAGCTCCCTTGGGAGCAGCCTCTTCCTTTCCTTATAGAGTCCACATGACCCTAGCTGGATCGAATATTGACTCAACATAGGTTACAAGTTTATTGGGGGTGGATGGATCTTAAAGGTGACATTC
The DNA here is from genome assembly GCA_028658305.1 of Pachyuromys duprasi. NCBI lineage: Eukaryota > Metazoa > Chordata > Mammalia > Rodentia > Muridae > Pachyuromys > Pachyuromys duprasi. The sequence goes on from CM053764.1 coordinate 127,209,142, forward strand.
TTAGCAAGTAGTGGTGGCAGTGCTAGGAATTGTTCTTCTTGAAGAGCCATAACTGTGAGAAGGACTCTTCTTGCACTTGATAACAGCAAGGGATGAATCTCTAATGAGCTGTATCAGTGCTGGAGCTTCCTGGAGATCGTTTGAAGTATCAGCTTCACTTAACGTATTTCAGCTTCTTGATCTGTCCAGCCTTGATTTCCTTGTCCTCTCCTAAATGCTCTTCCCTAGGACCATCCCCATTTTTTTGTTCAGGGTGTGTTTCTCAGGGAATCTAAGCTAAGAAAATATGTACCTTTCATTTGTTCATCTATTTCTCAGTACTCTATAAGCCCTTCTCAAAATCATAGAAGCAATATTAAAATTCATTTACAGGTAATAATACCATCCTGTCAGAGGCCATGCAGAAAACTGAATGAATGCATATGCTACAACTTTAGAATGAGAAGAGGTGTTTGATGTTTTTAAGAGAGGATAACACCAGCAGGGTATGCTTATTTACAAAAGAACAGGGTAGTGGTGAGGAGGAGTATGGTGGTAGGACTACAGAGAGAGAGAGAGACAGAAACAGAGGGAGGGAGAGGAAAAAGGAGGGAGGGAGGGGCAGGGAGGAATAGAAGGGGAAAGAGGAAAGGAGGGACGGCAGAGGAGAAAGAAAAAAATGGCCTCAAAAAGGCTGATGTGCAAGAACAATAGCTGAAGGGATGAGAATGCAAAGAGAAAGCTGATTAAGGGAGCAGCATCCCATAAGAAGTTGCACAGTGGAAACGTGTTAGGAGACTGCCGCTCAGAAGAGCTTTTAGGTGCGGCACTGCAGAACATCCAGCCTCAAGAACTGATAGAACACCTGGTGCTTTATGCTCCTGGCTGAGCCGCATCATGCCTCATTAATGGTGTATCTATTCTCTTTCTTCCCTCTGTGCAACATTAAAAACTAGAGATGAAAGCATGCCATTCTAAAACATATTTGGCTCAAAGAAAAAGATGCTACCCGGGACTACAAAAGATCTTTCTTTAATGAAACTTTAATTAAACTTTGCTTTAATTTGGATCACAATGAAGAAAATAGAGAACTTTTCATGTAGCCTCAAGTAGAGAGTGCCCATGTCCCCCATGAATAAAATTTTGCATTTCAGTGTCTTTCACTCCTTTGCCAGTTTGAGTTCTACTGCAAGTCTACTGTGACAACACAATCAATTGTTATTTCCTTTTCAAATCAATGTCTTTCAGGCAGACACATCAGAACTGTATTTCTTGTGTGTGTCCCCTCTGAAATGTTAATAAAAGTACTGGTAACTAAAGAAACAAAGCCCAAGGACATAAAATTCAAATAGGTCCCAGCTCTTTCCTTAGAGCTCATATAACAATATCTGTTATCAAGAAGGAACCAAATGCGGAGTAGAGAAGAATCAGGACACTATGGTGAAAACTTCTTAGGTGTTAAAATATCTCAAAATATCTACAAAGTCCATACCTGAAAACATCAACTCCAGAAGAGACTCAGCTACAGTATGTTGTGCTTAGACTCTGATCCTAGAGAATGGGCCTGTTGTCAATAGCAGTGTGTTATTGAATGGTGGTCCAAATGTCTCAGGTTTGCCCTTGACCACAGACATTTGCCAAGAATAACAGAAATGTGTCCTCATCCACACAAAGTATAAGAAAGTTTGCTAAGTTTTGAAAAAGAACTCGATTGCATCTTGTGTACAGAAGATTATGGTGGGTGTGTTTCCTACAGGATGATGCAGCCTGGCCCTAACCACTGAGAAATATTATTAGTTGATATTGGTATTAAGTAGGTTTTTCCAAAGGAGCAGGGTCAACAGAATGTACAAATTGCTAATAGTGATTGAGTACATTGGCTGGGTGGGTATTCTAAAGGTGGTAATTTGCATACTGGAAAGGCAGAGGACCAAGTAAATACCTTGTCCTTCCAGATGGCTGGTTGTGTCAGAAGGCTGACCCAGTCCTGAAAGAATAGACATTTCCTGGACATTTGCTGAGACTGAGTCCACATAAGAAGTTTGAAAAAGCCAGAGTCTGATAGCAACAGCATCTATTAGATATATTTTCTTACTCAGAGGCTGTGAGGGCAAGCAGCCTCACAGTGTTTTTTCCTCAGAACTCTTCAACTGTGAGCTACCTATGAGATGGTACTACCTGCTCTGAGAGAAGGCATACCTCCCTAAACTAATACTAATGACAACATCCTCATCAATACCTATCAAAGGCATATTATATCCAAACACACATTTCTAATTTATTTTTGTTCCAATGAGACAAAATCCAGGAAAAGAATGTCTTCTAACTCAGTTTAAGAATCTGTATGTAATATTTATTGTGTCAAATCCAGTTTCCTAGGCTTGTCGATAATATTTTTAAAGGAACACAACCATGCTTGTAATTTATGTTTTGTGTATGGATGCTTGCACACAACAAAGGCGGGATAGTGCAACTGTCACAGAATACAGCTCACAAAGCATGTTTATTACTGAGCATTTATATTCATTACTCATAGTGATAGGCTTCATAAGGGCATTTTCATACAAGTATATATTATCTGTTTCTTACAAAACACAAACATAAACTCTTGCTGTAAGGAAAGCAACTTACATTTGAAAACAGATCTGTGCAGGGCAATATATCATAGCAAAATTATGTACTAGCCAGAGGAATCACTCCAAAGTATAGACATGTTACTTAAACCTTCACTTTTATTAATGTGTCATTCATATTAGTTTAGTTGTAACGAATATGTAAGTGTATATATGTATATGTGTATATGTAATCATGTGTATTCACAACTTGTATTTGGATTTGTGAACACACCATACTGCTACCATACCATTAACACCAACGCATATTATTTTCCAGGCAGTCATATTGTTCTAGACTCTAAGTAATCTGTTAAGGTTCAATAGAATGTGCATGGGACTGCTCCGGAGAAAACAGAAACTTCTCACGGAACACAGGATGAGATAAGATGATAATCAAGAAGTCTGGCATGCTCTGGGCTTTTCTCTTAGACCTACCTACCTACCGTCTCACTTGGGATGTCTCATATTGTTCTCCTCTTGACAGGGGGTTAATGTGTTTCTGAGCTACAGATCTACAGCTGCTGGATGTGGATCAGGAGACAGTGAAACATCACATGTGCTGTTGAGAGTGCATACTTCAGTCCTTAAGGATGATACACCTTACAAAGGCCTAGACTGGTTAAGGTGCCAATTAATGAAAAGCAGTGTGCAACACTCTTCACTGCCATGATATCTGCTCACATATACAGGTCAAACAACCATGACTAATGTCTCTGAAACTGTGAGCCAAAAGAAATACTTTCTTCCTCAGGTGGCTTCTATCTAATATTTCTGTCATAACAATGGGAAAACAGTTGCCTTTAATAGGATATTATTTTAAGACATTAATGAGACAAATGTAATATGTGTGAGCCTCAGACTTAAGTAGTGGAAATCATGCGAGGAAAATGGAAATCAAAGGAGGAGGATTACTTCTAATCTGATATTTGGGGGTCTAGAGATGAATCCCCTCCCCCTGGAAAGCAAGGGCAAACAAGGTATGCTTTTCTCATATCAGGACGTGAATTTACTTCTCACAGAAGGAAAAAACGAGATGAATCAGGTCGCTAAATACAAACTCTGAAAAATCTCTTCAAAATTCAGTATTGATCGAGTTTAAATGCAGAAGACAGTCTGGATTGACAAACGTTCATATTCTATAATCAGCTGAAATGATTTCAATAAGTAAATTAGAAAAAGTATAAAGGGCATATTGTTGCAGACATGTATGAGACTGAGAAATTCAAGACAACCCATAAATAATCCAACAAGCGTTTGTTCCCTACTTTTGTACTTTTGTCCTACTCTGTGAAATGCTCTGCTGATAAACTTAAAGCACAAGTCACTCTGGTAAGTATTGACTGAGACAGGAGTCAACAATGTATCCCTCAACTGAGCTTGAGTTTGTTGACTTCAAAAGGCTCGTCACTACACAAAGAAAGAAGTATAAGCCTCAGAGGTGCCTCAGCCTTGCCCTTTTCAAAGCTGTAAATACTACACAGCAGCTAATCAGGAAAGGAATTAAAAGATAATTTGCTAATTGTAACCAGTGTATTATCCTATTTTAGACAAGGGAAGGGTTGGCATGCCTTTTCTCTCATCTGATGGTTTTGTGCTTAATACCATGATATCATTCATTGAATATTGGCTAAGTTGTTTCCAAAGACCCCACACCATGTTCAATAGAATATAACCACATGAAAATAGTAGAAGCAAAGATCTCCCATACTCATGGATTGGTAGGATTAACATAGTGAAATGGCTATTCTGCCAAAAGCAATCTACAGATTCAATGCAATTCCCATCAAAATACCAACACAATTCTTCACAGACTTTGAGAGAAAAATTATCAACTTCATATGGAGAAACAAAAAACCCAGAATCTCCAAAACAATCCTCTACAACAACAGATCATCTGGAGGTATCTCCATCCCCGACCTCAAGCTGTACTACAGAGCAATAGTAATAAAAACTGCATGGTATTGGCATAATAACAGAATAGTGGATCAATGGAACCGAATAGAAGACCCAGAAATAAACCCACACAC
>CM053764.1:127214262-127233358 GCA_028658305.1 Pachyuromys duprasi
CAAAAAACCCAGAATCTCCAAAACAATCCTCTACAACAACAGATCATCTGGAGGTATCTCCATCCCCGACCTCAAGCTGTACTACAGAGCAATAGTAATAAAAACTGCATGGTATTGGCATAATAACAGAATAGTGGATCAATGGAACCGAATAGAAGACCCAGAAATAAACCCACACACCTATGGAAACTTGATTTTTAACAAAGAAGCCAAAACCATTCAATGGAAAAAAAGACAGCATCTTCAACAAATGGTGTTGGTCCAACTGGATGTCTACATGCAGAAAAATGAAAATAGATCCATATTTATCACTCTGCACAAAACTAAATTCCAAGTGGATCAAAGACCTCAACATACAACCAGACACACTAAATCAATTAGAAGGAAAAGTGAGGAAGAGCCTAGAACTCATTGGCACAGGGGACAACTTCCTCAACAGAACACCAACAGCACAGGCTCTAAAAGGAACAATAAATAAATGGGACCTCATGAAACTGAAAAGCTCCTGTAAAACAAAAGATACTGTTGTCTGAACAAAATGACAGTTTATAGACTGGGAAAGGATCTTCACCAACCCTATATCTGACAGAGGGCTGATATCCAGAATATAAAAAGAACTAAAGAAGTTAAAAAGCAACAAGTCAAGCAATCTGATTTAAAAATGGGATACAGAGCTAAACAGAGAAGTCTCAGTAGAGGAATACAGAATGGCAGAGAAACACTTAAAGAGATGCTCAACATCCTTAGCCATCGGAGATGCAAATCAAAACAACCCTGAGATTTCACCTTACACCCATCAGAATGGCTAAGATCAAAAACTCAAGTGACAACACATGCTGGAGAGGTTGTGGAGAAAGGGGAACCTTCCTCCATTGCTGGTGGGAATACAAACTTGTACAACCACTTTGGAAATCAATCTGGCGCTTTCTCAGACAATTAAGGATACTGCTACCTCAAGACCCATCTATACCACTCCTAGGCATATATCCAAAAGATACTCAAGTACACAACAAGGACATTTGTTCAACAATGTTCATAGCAGTTTTATTCATAATAGCCATAACCTGGAAACAATCCAGATGTCCTTCAGTTGAGGAATGGATACAGAATTTGTGGTACTTTTACACAATGGAATACTACTCAGCAATTAAAAATGAGGAAATCATGAGATTTGCAGGCAAATGATAGGACCTAGAAACAATCATCCTGAGTGGGGTAGCGCAAAAGCAGAAAGACACACATGGTATATACTCACATATATAGACCTATAAGATAGAATAAACATACTGAAATCTATACACCTAAAGAAGATAAACAAGAAATAGGACCTGGGGTAAGATGATCAATCCTTACTTAGAAAGACAAATGGGATGGTCATTGGATGTAGGAGAAAACAAGTAACAGGACAGGAGCCAACCACAGAGGGCCTCTGAAAGACATTACCTAGCAGTGTATCAAAGTAGATATGAAGACTCATAACCAAATCTTCGGCAGAGTGCAGGGAACCATAAGAAAGAATGGGGAGTTAATATGATCTGGAGAGGACAGGAGCTCCACAAGGACCAAATTTATCTGGACGCGAGGGTCTTTTATGAGACTGTTTCTCCAACCAAGGACCATGTATGGATATAACCTAGAACTTCTGCTCGCATGTAACCCATGGTAGCTCAGTATCCAAGTGGGTACCCTAGTAAGGGGAGCAGGGACTATTTCTGACATTAACTCAATGGCAGGCTCTTTGACCTCTCACCCTCCCCCACCCCCCTGAGGGAGGGGCAGCCCTGCCAGTCCACAGAGGAGGACTTTGCAACCAGTCCTGAAGATACCTGATAAACCAGGGTCAAATGAAAGGGGAGGAGGTCCTTCCTTATCAGTGGACTTGGAAAGGGGCAGGGAGGAGATGAGGGAGGGAGGGTGGGATTGGGAGGAAATGAGGGAGCGGGATACAGCAGGGATACAAAGTTAATAAACTGTATGTAATATTAAAAAAAGAAAAAAGAAAATAGTAGAAGCAATTTTTAAAATTGCTGTCACACTAGTACTAAACAACAACAAAAAAGGGTATCATTAATTTTAAACATAGTCCTCCCTGTTTCCCTCTCCCCCTACCCCAAACCTATCTCTATTTTTTCAATAAGAAAAAAAACACATAGGATGCATCCAAGATAGATGCATTGCAAGATGAATCTATTGCTAACTTAATCATTATAGTGACAGAAAACTTACTTTCCAGTGAGAATAAAGTTGAATTTTCTACTTCTTAAAAATAAACTTTTAATTTTAGAAATTAATATAATTACATTGCTTCCCCTTCCCTTTTCTCCCAGAAACCTTCCCCATGTAATGTATCTCCTCTTGCTCTCTCATAAATTCATAACCTCTATTTCTTTAACTGCTGTTATTTATGCACGTAAATATAATAATAATTACAAATTATATATACCTAAATACACAAGTCAAACCTATTTACTTCATATAATGCTACTTGTTTGCATATGAATTCAGAGATGACCATTTGGTATTGGGTAACCAATTTCAGGCGAAGAGCAATAGCCTATAATGTTTCAGGGCTCTTAAGACAATTGACCAACAATTCAAACAGGGGCTTTTGATGCCTGGTTTTGGGGTGTTTATTTAACAGGCTTTGGATCTTGTAAGTAGTATTGTTATCCCAGATGGGAACTGCTAAATATATATATATATATATATGAATCTTATGTGTTGTAAACATATATATGTGTATGTATATATAGGTGTATGTGTGTATATATATGGTAAATAGTATGATTCCTTATAACTTTTTCAGATATATTTACTATTATTTTTATCCTCCTCCTCTGTGGTTGTTTGGATGAAAATGATCCCCATATGCTCATAGGGAGTTGTTTTATTTGAGGATAAGGATTAGAACTTGTACCCTTATTGGAGTAGGTGTGGCATTTTTTGAAATAGGATGTCAGTGGGCATAAGCTTTGGGATTTCAAGTGCTCAAGCCAGGCCCAATGGCACTTCCTCTTCCTGCTGCCTGTGGATCCAGAGGTAGAATTCCAAGCTACCTCTCCAGCCCCGTGTGAGCCACTGCTTTTCATCATGACAATAATGGCCTAAACCTCTGAACGCTATACGCCAGCCCCAATTAGATGTTTTCCTTTATAAGAGTTGTCATGGTCATAGCAATGTGCATAGCAATAAAACCCTATGAAATTCGATTATTCTCTACTTATCCCTCCCTCCCTAATTAAAGTCACTCCACTTTTAGCATTTCTCCTTTCAAGTCCTGCTATTCCTCCCTCTAACCATCATCCATGACCACTTTTCTTTTCATGGTTTCTATAGTTACCCCATATTTTACAATCATATCAAATTATTTGAAGCTACGGTAAGTGACAGATGAGAGAGAACATGCAATGTTTGTCTTTTGGAGCCAGTGTTATTTCATCTGATATGATCTTTCCTCATTCCATCCATTGATCTGAAAATTTCTGGCTTCAATTTATTTACAACTCAATAGTATTCCATAGTGCATATATGTATTCCATAGTGCATGAAATATATGCACTATGGAATACTATTGAGTTGTAATAGTTATATATATATATATATATATATATATATATATATCTCACATTTTGATTATTCATTCATCAGTCGAAGGCCTGAAATATATGCACTATGGAATACTATTGAATTGTAATATATATATATATATATATCACATTTTGATTATTCATTCATCAGTCAAAGGCCTTCTGAAAGGATCATTTTTGAATGGGTTGCTGTATCAATCTATCTATCTATTAATCTAGCTAGCTAGCCAGGTAGCTAACCTCTATGGTTTGAGGGTTTGTTTGTTTGTTTTTAATGTATTCTGGATATGATATGTCCAGATGCTGTTTTCATTATTGTTGTTTTGTTTTTGAGGTTATTGTGAATTTGAGTGTTTTGGCAATGATATGCTGTAAGGAGTTTCTTTCTGGTCTTGCCTGTTTGGTATTTGGTGTTCTTCTCGTATATGTGTTGTATCCTTTCCCTTAGTTTAGAGGAATTTTTATCTATGATATTGTTGAAGATCTTACCTATATTGACCTGGATTAATCTCCCTCGTTTATTGCTATAAATTTAAAGATTTGATTTCTGTTTGTTGTTGTTTGGTTTTCATGGTGCCCACTATTCTCCACAAATCTTTTACTGTGTTTTTAATTTTTTGTATGTTCTTTGCTTTGTAGATCTGCAGCTTTATATTTTAGTCCTCATGTTCTGTCTTCTCTTGGAATCACTCTACTTATAAGGATTTCCCTGGAATTTTCTAGTTGGATTAGCCAGGTTTTAAATTCCATCTTCATTTCTGCTTACGTTTTCTTTGATGTTTTTCTCTTTATTGAATTCTGTTTTTCAATTCCAGATTACTTCTTTTCCATCAGACTTGTGCTTGTATTTTCTTAGGCATCACTTAGGCATTTATTCTCTCTAAATAAGTTCATTTAGATGTTTTTTGTGTCTTATTTAAAGTCCTAGAATTCTTGATGAAGCTTATAATTATTCTCTTGAATTCTGTGTCCTGGATTTCACTTGGTGATTATCGCTGGTAAACATTTCTACAGGACTGATGGATCTGGGTGCATGGGAACTGTCTTGATCTTTTGTATTGTTTGATATTTTTGCAGTGAGTTCAGGGTATTTGGACTTCTTTCATTAGTTCTGTATCTGATAAGAACAGAGCTAGTTGGGATAGAACACAGGAAGAGTGAGCTGGATAGAGGCTGATGTTTGGAATGAAATCAGGTTTACACTGGAGACTGGCTGTGAAGCATGTGCAAGCAAGGCTAAGTCTAGAGTTGGAGACTAGTTCTCTGGGCAGGGATAGTGGGTTTAGGAGACAATCAGGGTGACACCTCATCTTGTTAGACTTTGTTAGACAAGATGTGCAGGATCTGGCTGGAAAGAGAAATTGAAATATATCCTGTAAGTGCGTGTCTTGTAGAGTATGTCCTGGCCAGAGAGGTTGGGAGCCATACAAGCAAGGTTGCTCAGACTAGGATGGAAAACTGGGTGTGAGACCTAGATCGATCTGAGGAGTTGCTGAGAATGTGTGGAAGAGAACATCATTCTCTTGGCCAGACCCTTGTGGAGGGTGTGTGGGACCTGGCTGGGTGAGGAGGTTAGAATATGGCATGGGGGTTTCTGCTTTAGTATATAAGACAGGAGAGAGAGGATGGTTTAGCTTTAGTCAGGGTAGAGTTCTGAGAGAAAACAGCAGTTCTCTGTAGGGTAGTAATGGCCATACCATTTGAAAGGAGGCTAACCCTCAGAACATGCTAGAGCTTCTGAAGCTTTGAATGTTTGACACATTCTTTCTAGGCAGGACAAAAGTCATTTGGAGCCCCGCTCCTGGAGTCACCCATATGAGGCCTCCTTGGAGAGAGATGTCTTCATCTCACTCTGCGTGGGTCACAACACTTAAAAAAATGAGTCCTACTAAGAGATGACAATGCAGTTCCTGACTTCTGAAGCTTCTCAATGGGCTTGCATTGGCAATTGAGGCACTTCAGAAACTGAGCCTTCGGTTTATAGCCACAATTCAGGGTGAGAATTCAGGTAAGGCCTATTCAGAGAGTTTGTCTCAGGGGATACACTCTTTTCTCTTGTATGTCTGCAGAGATGGAACTTATGTGACAGATCTTAAGGCTAGGTAACATATACTCATATACTTAGAGCATTATTGTAGATTTATTTGTAAAAAATGTTTCATCCTTCTTCATATAGGTGCATCAGTGCTTATATCCTTCCATAGTTTTTCTGAATGTGACACAAACCCCGATATTCTGTGGAGAAGGAATTACAACTGAAGAATTGCCTCTATCAGGTTGGCCTGTTGGCATGTCTATGGGGCATTTTCTTGACTGTGGATGGTGTCATTCCTGAGCAAACGGGCCTGGGCTGTATTAAAAAGAGAGTCAGAGGAAAGCAAGCCTGTAAGCAGTGTTTCTCTGTGGTCCTGCTGTAGTTCCTGTCGCCAGGTTCCTGCTCTAGCCTTCCTCAAAGATGGACTGTGAAATAAACCCTTTCCCCCCTCAAAATCACTTGACTGTGTTATCACCACAGCAGAACATAAACTAGAGCAAAGCCCAACTGGGACAGGACACAAAACACCTTGTACAAAGAAAGCTTAATTCAGCAGCTTTAGGTCATGAAGACCCTGCGTATTTCCCACATGGGCTGGGCTAATTCCTAGACGCTCCCCCAGTGCTCGGATCATTCTGTCCTATAATGGTGCTTTGTGTGCCTGGAGCCCTGGGCCAAGAGGCACCAGTTTTATCAGATTATTTTTGTGATTTATGAAGAAAATCTAGTTTGTCCTAGGGGATTGGAGTCTGGGTTGGTGAGGGTAGTCACACAGGGTTGACATGTCGGGGTGAGTGTCAGGGATGAAAGCACAGATCTCAGGCACAGGTAATCTTCAGTGCAGGGCAATGCTTTGCTTTAATATAACCTGATATAGCCTGATTTTTTTTGTCTTCCAAACTATTTCCTTTATTTTATTTCGACTTTGGGTTATAAATCTAAATTTTTCAAATTTCCCTTGGCACTCCCGGGGTCTGTGTTTAAAAATCTTCTTTCGGAAGCCATCGATCGAGTGAGAGAGCCCATCTCCTCCTTTGTCCCTTCCCTCCTCACTAACCTTTGCCTTGGGCTCTCACCTGCAGAGGTATTGCAAGTCCTTTTTAATTAACTTGCCTGTGACCTGCTCATGAGCTTATTCACCGCTGTAGCGAGTTCTGTTGTCAACAGTGGAGGTTGACAGTTCGGGGATTGGGACTTGGGGCAGATTTTCAAGGGGGTAGACTCTAAGAGCTGTGCTGCTCAGATTCCAAGCAGTTTGTAACTTATTTGCCACCTCTGCCAGTCTGCTGAAAGGTTAAAAATAGAGCAGCACAGGGCAGCTTACCAGTGACCCAAAGCTAGAAGGGAAGCAAGCAGACAATGAAAGTAGTTAGCACTGTCCTCTCTCAAACACACATCCTGGGTTTGGCCTCATAGAACAACACTTATCTAACAACAGTAACATTAAACCAATGACAATAAAATATGGTTAACAGTAAAATTTGCGACCCAGAAAAATCACAGCAGGTAAACAAACTATCAACAACATTATGGTTGTCCATCTTGACCTACCTAATGACACATCCTTTTCTTTGGGACATACATGAGTCCTGCTACCCAGTCAGGGCAGATGTCGATGATAGGACCTGCTTAAGCAGAGATTCACTGATATGTGCAAGTTAACATTTCTGTTCATGTTCCTACTTCAGCCATCTTACGGGTAAGATATAATATATGAACAGCTGGCTTAAAATAGCAGAGCACAGATGTTGCACCAGAAGTTCAAGCCACAGAGGATAGACTACACTTCTCATGCCCACATCAATAACAACTATAATGAACAAAGGCCTAGAGTAACCAGTAAGTCCCTCTGGCCTATGTGACTTGATATTCCCACAGGTGATATTGTATTTTCTTGCATCCATCTTATTAAAACTCACTTAACCTGTTCCCTTACCTCTGTTTTTCTTCTTTGTTTGGGGAGTATTCTAGGAGAAATGTTCCTAACCCTAGAATATTCAATCAAAACACCAGATATTTCTTTAGGTCTCTGGTAACAACACCAACACTCCAGATACGTTCTAATGTACCCATTGCCCGCACATTTCACTTATTTCCAACCTAGGGCAGTATTCTTATTCTCAAGCTGTCTCCTTTCCTATCAAGAGACCAACAAAGCCAAATGAAACATTCTAAAAATCTACATATAGATTATATGTGTATGTGTTATATAATAAAATTTTCATTTTTTTTCTTTTAAGAGCATAATTACTTTATCCTCCAAATAAAACCCAATATGTTTTCTTCTAATATTGCAATATATTTGGGCTAAAATTAAAATTGTGAGGACATGAGGACATTTTTGTTTAGAAGGGCCAAAAGAGAATCTCCTTTCAGTTCCATTACTTTTGGCTTGTAACAGATTATGAGGTTATAACAGATTATAACAAGCTTAGCAGCTGAAAACAACATTTATTACCTGGACTTTCACAGGTCAGAGGCAACAGTACCCAGACTTGTTTCTGTGCTGCAGGGTTCAGAAGGTCAAAATCAAAGTCTTTGTCAGCAGAGCTGGAGGACGCAGAGGACAATCAGCTCAGAGCTGAGCCCAGCTTCTCCTGGCAGAATTATTCCTTGCAGTGTGGAAATGGGCTCCTTGAATTTTTCTATCAGTTAATGAGGTAGTTCCATGGCTCCCAAAGTTTTTACCCTCCAGCTCTCATCTTATAGATGAACAGCATCTATAGCTGAAGAATTATGTCTTCAATGTCATGTATTTAGACTGTCCCTACTTCATCTCTTCTGCCTCATGAAATTTCTAAGGTTAATCAGAGAAACTCTCTCCTTTAAGGGCTCATGTGATGAAGTTAAGTCTACAAATAAAATCCAGGGTCATCTAACTGAAAGTTAATAATCAAAATTACATTTGCAGTATCTTTTGTTAGGTAATGTCATGTGGTTGCAGGTCTGGGGATTAAGGGTTGAATATGTTTAAGGGACCAACTTTCACCTATCAGTCCTTGTCTGCAGGTGTCGTGACTAGAGGCTGTTTCAGGTACACCTAAATATCCTTTCCACGAGAGTCACAGGACTCTGATCGCTCATCTCTGTTACTTTCTCTCTCTTAGCTTCATGCCTATGTCCTCTTCCACATACTGGGAAAGATGGCCTCAAGTTCCCAGTGGATACAGGGTCAGTTAGGTGGGCATGCTGAGTGTAAAACAAATATGGAAACTGTGCCCTTACTCCTGTTCTGTTGGATATGGAAGCATTCCATCAAGGAAAGTTGGAAGCATCTCATTACTACCAGGTAAGAGACAGCAGACCTGGATCCACAACTCTTTAAGAGAGCAGGAGCTTAAAGTGTATAGAAAGTGGTAGAAGCCAAGAAATAGTGGCTCATGCCTTTAATCTAAGCAATCATGGGGCAGATGCAGGAAGATCTCTCTCTGAATTCAAAGCTAGCCTGACAGTTTTTTTTAAATGTATTCTTTCAAGTTTTATACTGGAATGATTTCCTGTTAGGTATGATCTTCGTTACAGTTTAAAACCTCAACGTCATTAAAGAATGGTAGGTGAGGAGATATATTGTGCCTACCTAAAAGCAAATATAGCAAATAAATGTTAAATACATACATTATCTAATATAATAAAGAAAGTAGGGTATTCTCAGAGCTGGAAGAATAAGCACTCTCAAAGATGTCTCCTCTTGTCTCTTTTTGGTTTTCTTGTAATTTGAGTTCTGTTAAGGCTCATTTTTTTTTCAAGATTCTCAAATCCAAGAATTACATGAACATAATGTCAAAAATGAAGATGCAAGGGTTAAAGAAATGACCACTTGTGTCTTTCACAGAAAGTGAAAAATATTCACACTTACAGCTTATATGTAGTAAGAGTCACAAAATATATTGGATCAGAAACACAAAAAAGCATTATTTGCCTGTCAGTAGCCACTCCAAACTTTATTTTACTATATCAGAAGTGCTAATGTCTTTTTCTATAATCAAATGCCAAAGCCTTAATTCTTAAATGTAAAGAATAAAACAGGGGGCAGGTGAGATGGCTTAGTGGTTAAGAACACTGACTGCTCTTCCATAGGTCCTGAGTTCAATTCCCAGCAACCACATGGAAGCTGATGACCATCTATAATGGAATATGATGTCCTCTTCTGGCATGTGGGTATGCATGTGGATAGAGAACTTATAAATAAATAAATAAATAAATAAATAAAGGCCAAGAAAGCCTTGAGACAAGAAATGCACATTTCAGAAAACCACAGTGAAATAAATAGTGTGAGACACACTGTCGATCCAAACACCAAAGATCAGCCAGGCATGGTGTCACACACCTTTAATACCAGCACTCAAGGGGAAAGGCAAGCGGATCTCTGAGTTTGAGGCCAGCCTGCTCTACATAGCCAGTTCCAGGACAGCCAGAGCTACATAATAGAGAGACCCTGTCTCAAAAAAGCAAAAACAAACGCCAGAGATAATATTGCTTCAAATGGCCTGCTGAAGAATTACCAAGAGGGTAAATAAACAACATATTAACAACACAATGTTTGTGTGAACATGAATGGAAGGATAGTAAAAGGATGTACATTTATCTCATGATGTACTATTTATTCTAATTGTCTGTCTATGCTTTTTAGCATTGGCAAATACACACACACACACACACACACACACACACGCACATATATAGTCCCAAGAAGTAAAGCCCAAAAGTAACAAGAGAGTAGCTGCTTGTCATCTCACTCATTACTTTAATCTGAAATTTAATACAGTACCTGGTATTTATCATTAAGGTATGAGAGAGAGAGAGGTTATAGGTTTCGGTAGCTGACTGGGCAAAAATAGCAATCATCTCTATAGCTAAGTTAAACAGACTTCTGGCAAGGGATGTTTTAACTTATTGGGCTAACATACCAAGGAGGTAAGCATTTCCAAGACTACCATTCATTTTCCATAGCTGATTATAAGTAGTCTTAGAATAAATCATAAGAATTATTTCCATTGTAACAGTGTCGTTTTTAGGGTTGAATGTTTACTTGTATCCCTGGCTCATAAGGAAAAAGTCACTTCACTCAAAAATTTTTCAAAAAATTACAATACCTTCAGTATCGTGCATTCCTTGGTAATCGGACAACCCCATTGTTTTCCATGTGCCCGGTATATGTTCAGTGAAAATTAAAGTTAAAAAATCATAAGCATAAGTAAGTTTCAACCAACAAATAAAATCGGTGAAATCCCAGACACGTCTGTGGCTATAACCTAAATTCATCTCAGATTCCAAGCGGTCCAACATAAATGAGACGGAACGCTTTGCCCTGTTGCACAAATTCCCTCTGCAGCCTTCCCAGCAGGATGAGTTACAAGCCAGCGGAAAGACTCAGAAGCTCAGGGTTTTGTACTGTTCTTGTTTTGTTACTTGTGACAGGTGGGGTCTGTGAGAGCCTGCACTGAATTATGACTTGCCCTGAGTCTGAAGCTTCAGTCCTTCTTTGCAGAGTGGAGGCTGGGAGGGCTGCGACTCTCTTCAGGAGCAGTCACATGCTGCCAGACCCACAGTGGCGGCCACACTGCTGACGTGCTGGGCACATTGCCCGCATCCATTCTCCTAACGCTCTTCTGGCTCCTCTCCTCGCTTGCTTGCTGCTGGGAAGTGACAGGTGCAATGTAGACCCGGCTGGCACGCTGTCGGACTGCCCTAATGGCTGGGACTTTCTGTCTGACAGGATTTATCCAATCGTGATGGATGGTGGCTTGAAGAGAAGATGGAAGTGAGAAGGGAACTAACTGCATTGCACCACGGGGGTCTGTAAAATGCTCACCTATGAGACAACATGAGAAGCTCGGTATCTGACAAGAGTTGAGGGAATTAAGAGTAATTTGATTACAGGTGCTCAACTGGCATTCATTTTCCTCTTATTATCTGAGAGTCCTCCCTGGAGAGAGAGCACTAACCTTGAAGGGAGCCGATGAATGGCTCTTTTAAAAGCTCTGTAGTTTGTTCATGGCTCCGTAGCATCTGACCATTTTATGAACCCAGTGGAATTGTAAATAGGAAACAGAAGAGAGGAAATGTCTTCCTCAAACACTGTACAGATGACTAGGTCTGTCTTCAGTGATTTGTAATACAAAAAGAGACTGCACACCCATAAAATGATGCAAGCTCCTAAAAGTCACCACAACCAAGTGCGCTTACCTTGAGGGTTCTCTTTAACAAACAGGCTTTTCAATGCTGTATGATGCCAGACTGTGATGGTTTCTTACAAAAATAAGCAGGATTGTTTTTTATAAAACATGATTGATTTTAAATAGTTTGCTAATGATATTTTACCTATCTGGCATTACGTATATCTGTTTGATTTTTATCTCAGTTAAAAAAATAACCTCCTAAATCATTTGCAGTATGTATTTTCAAGCACCATTTTCACAGGGCTGAACATCTTCTCTGAGTAACTTATAGGTGACTAAATCTCACCTGCCCCCTTTAGTGAAGTTACACGGCGATACCCACAGTTCAGTTCTGATGACATTTTACAAATCTCACTCTGACGTTGATACTGCTTACTTTTCTCTTTCATTTCAAAAGAGTTAGTGTTTTCTTGGTGTTGTGGCTTAATAGCGTACTTTTGATATATTACTGATAAGAATATAACAGCTATATGTTACCAAAAAGAAGAAAACATTGGATGGAAATTTGGCCAAAGCCTCACGAAATTCACAAATGCAAAGTGGAAATGATACTGTTTAAAAATTCAGTTATTCTTTCCAGTGAGCTTGAATTGAGGGCTAAAAAGCATCATCTAATTGTTCCAATGATTAAAAGTGTAGAAGGAATGTTTTCTCTTGTACCAGAGTTTACTGTCATGGAGGTGTATTATCTATAAATCACTACACATGTTTGCATTTATACACACCACCACTAATGAACTAAAAGGGTATGGCTCTTTCAAAGCTTCTGCCGTAAGGTACTCCATGATCTTCTTTTCCAGCAACTACTTCTGAAAGACTCCAGAACTTCTTCAGGCTATGTAGTGTTTTATTCTGGAAATATGCAAAAGTTAAACATTTTTTTTAATTGTTGCTGTCTGTGCCCAAAGAACGAGCTAGATCTTGAAGCCACACGAGAACTCTTGGGGAGTTATGGAACAGACCCCATGTTTATCTAAAAGCAGCACTAACACCATCTGATTTAACCCTACTCTCAGCTAACATGAATTCTAAAAGGAATCCCATCGTTTATTACAACAGAAACTTGATCAGTAGCTTTTTAGAACTAACTGTTCATCAGAGTCATATGGCATAAACACGCATGCAAATACATATAACGATTGTGTGCGCTACCTGTGCGTGTTTGTATGTGTGCCCCTGTACACACGTGCACATGGAGACCAGATGTCAATACCTGCTGTCTTCCTCAATTTCTCTCCACCTTCTGTTTTGAGACAGGATCTCTGACTAAGCCTGGAACTCACCAGCCAACTAGACTGACTAGCCAGTTACCTCCAGGGATCTGCCTACTTCATTCACAATGTTCTGGGGCTGCAAACACGCTTACTGCTCATGGCAACATTCTGCCTTATGTGAGTATTGGGCATTCTAATTCAGTTCCTCTTTTCTTGAGTATTAAATATTTTATTAAATGAGCCATCTTTACACATGCAGTCTCATATTCTTTAAGCAATAAATGTTAAATATTTTTTTGTGCTACATAAAATGCTATTGCCAAATGTAGACATTTACTATAGTGGGAGCTACATTTTTTTCTTTTCTTTCTCTCTTTCTTTGTTTTACTCTTTTTTTTTGCTTTGACTCTTAATAATAGCTAACCAACACTTAAAAATTAGTTATCATGTGCCTACCTACAGAAATTATATATTATTATATTATTTATAATATAAATTGTTATATTATTTCCTATAATATTACCAACATTATCTTCATTTTACAAGTAAGAAAATGAAGCTAAAAAAACTTAGAAAACTTCTCATGAGATTCCCTCATTTGACAACCATAAAGCCCTTAATCTTAACCTTAACCATACAGTGCATGCCGCTCCACTTTTTCATGGGGAAAAATGAAATTAACAACATCTAATTTGCCTTTTGTTCAAAAAAAAAAGAAAGAAAGAAAATCACACTAAGAACTACATCTTTGTTAGCAAGATAATAGTTTGCATTTTTTTCATTTCAATCTAAAACTTGTGAATTTTCAGTGTAGGGGAGGCTCTGTCCACTAAAGGTGACAATCATGAGTCCAGAATCTTACCCAAAGTTACAGAGTCGCTTGTCTACTGAGCCTGCCTCAAATGGTTGGGTGAATGACTTTCAATTGATGTCGTCATTCAAAGCTGACCCAGGAGAGATTGTTAATACAACAATCTTAATAACAGGTTAATATAACATCTTTCCTGCAAACTTATGGCCTGTTAGAGGTAAAATTCTCAGTGTCTCTAATCCCTTAAAGAAACTGTGGCAAAAAGAGAAATTAGAGATTTCTGAGAGGTCCAGAGCTTAGAACTGAAATACAATCCGAATGTTGCAATGTTTTACTGCAGGTGGTGAACACCGTGGATGTTCTCAAATACCCACTAGATTTCTTGTTTCAAGGAATAAATATCTACCTGTATTTCCCTGGTACGCACAATCCTAAGCAAGTGAAGGGCTCGTGTAGGTGGGAAATGTGGGACTCCAGAACCGCAGTTCCGGCACTTCACTGATGCTTCATGTCCCTGCGTCTGGTTACCTTCATGGCTCCTATTTCAGAAATAAATAAACATCAAATCATTGATCCTTGTATCTCTATACAAAACAGTGGTGGATTGGTTCCATCAGATTCTGAAAGACTCTTTCTACAGAACCACACACTCTCTCAATCAGGAGTACAACAGCAAAGAAGTAATACTTAGCCTCAGAGATCTGGAGCAGGCGCACTTTGCAGAACCGTCACCATGCCTCTGTCTAGAGATCTGTTATAACCTTCCTTGAAAGAGCAAAAGGGAAAACATAAGAAACAGCTGGTTTGGGGGCCAAATTCTTACTTCAAGGATGTGAAATATCCGGGTTGCTTATAAGATTACTACAGTTTTCAGCCATGCTCAGACAGTGGTTCTTTGTGTAAACTGTTCAACACTGCCATGACGCCCCACAAGAGGAAAAGCCAGGCTCACAGAAGGTCGTTCATTTAGAAGAAAGCAACACTAATCACCTATCCAAGTTCCTGAGTTTGTGTTTTACATAGGTCATAATTTTAATTTGTCCTTTGAAATATCCATCTATCATTCCTAGATGCACATTAAATTCTTGGGAAGTTAACCCGCTTCTTCCCAAGATCATCCCCGCTGGCAAAGGACCATAATAATAACAACAACAAAAAACAGTGGTTATTTCATAACATTAAATTTTTTTGGAGATAAGACAAGAGGCTCATTGGTGGCGAAGACTAGAGCAGCAGCGCCTGCAGTAGCGTGCATGAGATCGTACTTAGCTACAGTTTTCCTGCCTGCTTTTTATTTCCCGGATGACCAGAAGGCAATGACAAGACTTTGCATTGGATATCCTTCTTGGACATACACTCATTGGTCCAGTGGTCTCCCTTTATAAAATGCCTATATGCCCCATGAAGCCTAGCCATTCTTTCCGAAAACCAACTGCAGCCAGAAAGGGCTTGTTCACCTCTTCTTGGAAAGTACCATATTTCTTAGAGTTCACACACGAGAAATTTTGAGATCTGAGACTTTCAGTGGTGTGGCTACACCTTCTTTGAGCAAATGTACCAAAAATCAAAGTGCTGGGCATTTTGATATCTGAGACCCTTAGCAATAGCTTGTCCTGTGATGATCACATGATACTCGTTGGAGCCAATGCCAGTCGTGCCGCTTACCCACTCATCTATGGGTACTGCCTGTGCCTTTAACGGTTTAAAAACTCTTTTAAATTCAGTATTCAAATTCTCAAATGCCAAGGTCTCTATCAACACCCGTCTCATGTCAGGGTCTGATAGAGCTTTATTTTATAGCTGAAGCAAACCATTGCAAGAAATCTGTGAGGCTTCCCAAGAGCCTGTACCGTCTTAGTAATTGTGGTGGATGTTTTCACAGGCTCCTCAACTTTGTCCCAGGATCTTAAAGCCACTAAACCACATTGTTCTATTACAGCCTAATCAAATTAAAGCAGTTCTTGTAAATCAGACAACCACCCTTCACCATGAAATTGTTCTTTAACAATATTCACTTCCTTGCTTTATCTCATTGTTCAAGGTCTCAGCTTTCCCTTTCTACTATGTTAACCATTTTAAGTACCGACCAGCCTTTAGCACAGCTGATAACAGAACCTTCCAGTCTTGTGGAATAAGTCTATTTTTGGTAGCTCAGTTACTTTTTGCTGATGCCCAAAAAGAGAATACTCATTCCTTTGCAACCTTCCATTTCCTCCAAGGCATTAGGAACCAAGTTTCCCATTCTACCTTAGATCCACATTGGGCACAACTTGTAACTGGACTTTTAGATACTTTATTGGGTTCTTTTTCCTATCTTGCTACACCATCCTGTTCTTACAACCCTTCTCAACCCTGCAACACTAAATAGGAGAGAAAGAAGGTTACAGGGCAAAGGGAGCAGTGATATCATTATACTACTTCCTACCGATCTAGTTTCTTGGGGCAAGTTTGATCTTTGTCACCAGGATAGCTCCAGCTAAGCACCAGAAATCCAGCAAACAGCAAACAGCAATTGCAGCAGCCACAGCAGCAGAAACAACAGCCACCGCCTCCCTCTCGGCTCTGACATTTGTATACCCTCTGAAGAGTCCCAGAACAGCAAATGTAAACCATCCTCAGCTGGCAGAATCATGCCCTGCAGGAGCAAAAACCAAATCACAGCTGCTGTCGACAGTTGAAACAGCTCCAGATCCCACACTTGGGTTTTAAACAACAACATTCACACAACATACTTGAAAGAACCCAAAATTCTCACCACACCCCATGAAGTAAATAAGCTGTGTCCTACCTCTAAAATTTAATAAGTTCATTCTATGGTATGCCCACCATGACCTGCCAGCACTTTTTGCTACCACATACCCTGGAGACACTGACAGGTACCCTCTTACTCCTGTGGACATAGTTACATAAACACATGGGACAACTGATTGATCATGTATCAGAGTCCCTTCCCCTACTATTCCTGCATATTGCCTCCACAGCACCTAATTAGCATGCAGAGAATGATGGCCTCCATGCTTCTACTTCTCCACACATCCATCTCAAATCTATCAATCACAGCAGAAGAAGCTGCATAGAGAATACTATAGTCTAATGGATCCAAAGCATACATTCCATTCCATGGGGCCATAATAAGGCAGACATATCTGCAAAAGAAAGTCTTTGCTGCAAGAGCCATGCTTACAAATGGATAAAGACAATAACGTCAATACAGGGACATAAAAACATGTAAAAGCAACGTAAAATGATGCCTTCAAAGAAACTCAATACCTTCCTAGTAAGCCCCACACACACCATAAAAATAAATAGATAGAATACCTGTGAAAAGATTGCAAGTGATTGTTTCTAAATAAATTTAACAAGATTGGAGGGTAGCTGCAGCTCAATGGTTAAGAATACTTCTTGCTCTTCCGGAGGATACAAGTTCAGCTCCTAACACCAATGGCTGGTAGCTCACGGTCGTCTGTAAGCTCAGCTCCGACGGTTTAAAAGCCTCTTCTCATCTCCACAGGCACCTGCACTCATGTGTGCATGATCATATATATGCACATAATTTAAAAATTTTAAAATGATATATTTAAAAGACAAGATGGAAAAGAACATTGACAGAAAATTCAACAACATTATTATAATAAATCATGATCTAAATGAGATTGCTATAAAATCAATGACACACCTTGGATCAAAAAAATCAATGAGTATAAAAATATATAAAGAACCCTAATAACAGCAGGAGAAAAAATTTTCTTATCTTGAATGCATGCTATTTTAAATAAGTTGCAGATTAAAAATAATAATAATGGAAAAAGGATGACAGCAGGTCCTAAAACTTATGCGACCATTCTGAAGACAAGGAAAGCTTGGATGAAAACTTACAATTATTGGGAAAGATATATAAGAACAGAACCAGGAATCTCAAAGGAGCAAATAGTTCCCCTTCCTGGCCCATTATAGAAAGCTGACAAAACCCAAGAAAAGAAAATTCTAACATAGCAAGAGAAAAATGGCAAATCATATTCAAGAGAGGCGGTCTGGGCTAATGAAATACTTCTCAGCTGAAACCTCACAGACCAGAAAAGAGGGTGATGCCATATTTAAACTCCTAAAAGAATCAAGTTTCCATCCAAGCATATTACATCAAGAACAATCACCACCCTTCAGACATGAAGGAGAAACAAGACATTCTTGAAGTAGCAGAAACAAGAAATTCATCAGACCAGACATACAGTGTGATTGAGCGAAGTCATTTTGCTTCTAGAAGCATAGAAAAATAATATTAATCATAAAACACACAGAAATATAAAACTCAATTGCAGTAGGATTATACAAAAGACCAAGAGAAGAATCAGACACAACAAAGAGAACCAATAAAGAAGAAATAGGTTACACTAATCCAACAAAGAATACTGTAATAAAACAATAGAAATAAGTCTTTGGAGGTAAATAGAACCCTGAATAAAAGTGTATTGAAATATTTAGACTCACCTATTATAAATGGATTAAGAACAAACTAATGAGGCCCATTGAGATGGCACTGCAGGCAGAGGCCCTTGCTCCCAATACCAGATTTGAACCCAAGGACACATATAGTGGAAAGAAAATGATACACTCTTGCAAGTTGTACTCTGACATCCATGAATATGGTATGTCACACATATTTCACAAGCAAATATTTATTTTTAAAATGTGTTTAAAGGTAACTTAAAAGAAACCAATGACATAATACATGAACTCACCACACACACACACTCACACACACACACACACGCACAAAAAAAAAAAAAAAAACCTTCCCCTTGGTAAAAGCACACACAAAACCAAAGGAGGTGAAAAACAATATGTAAAAATGGAAACCAGGAGGGGCACTTCCTTCTCATCAAAGGAAAATTCCAACAGGAGGACATCATAATTTTGAACATTTATGCCCCAAATACAAGACCACCTACATATGTAAATCAAACATTATTAAAACTGAAGTCACATACTGATCCCAACACCCTAATAGTGGGAGACTTCAACACTTTCTCCACTCTCACCAAGGGACAGATCATCCGGTCAGAAGCAAAACAGAGAAACAAG
The DNA here is from genome assembly GCA_028658305.1 of Pachyuromys duprasi. Lineage (NCBI taxonomy): Eukaryota > Metazoa > Chordata > Mammalia > Rodentia > Muridae > Pachyuromys > Pachyuromys duprasi. Next base: position 127,233,168 of record CM053764.1, read on the forward strand.
GGCACTAACAGACACCCTAAATCAAATGGACCTAATAGATGTCTACAGAACCTTTCATTCTAGATCAAAAGAGTATACCTTCTTTTCAGCACCTCATGGAACCCTCTCCAAAATAGACCATATAGTTGGTCACAAAGCAAGCCTCAGCAGATACAGGAAGATTGAAATAATCCCTTGTATCCTATCTGACC
>CM053764.1:127233858-127279280 GCA_028658305.1 Pachyuromys duprasi
TTTAGATGAACTAATAGGATGGACATTGAATGGAGGAGAAAACAAACAACAGGACAGGAGCATACCAATGAGGACCTACGAAAGAATCAGTATAGCAATGTATCAAAGCAGATATTAAGACTTACAATTAAGCCCTTGGCAGAGGGCTGGAAGTAATAATAAAAATAGGGGAAGTTAGTAAGACTTGGGGAGAACAAGAGCTCCACAAAGATCAAACTGAGCAGGGTACAGGGGTCTTATATGAGACAGTTTCTCCAACCAAGGACCATATATGGATATGGCCTAGAATCCCTGCTCAGATGTGGCCCATGATAACTCATTGTCGTACTGAAGACCCTAGTAAGGGAAACAGGGGCTGTTTCAGTCTTGAGCTTGCTGGCTGACTCTTCCACCCTCCCCCATACATGCCAGGAATTAACAGCCTGGCTAGATCCCAGGGGAGGACATTGCAGCCAGCCCTGAGGAGACAAGATGATCTGGGGTCAGATGGAAGGGGAGGAGATACTCCCCTGTTGGTGGACTTGGAGGGGGCGGGGAGGAGTGGAGGGAGGGTTGGAGAGGGTAGGAGGGAGTGAGGGAGGGGGCTACGTATGGGATGCAAAAAACCTAACCTATGACTGATATAAAAATAAATAAATTTATTAAAAAATAAATAAATTTATTAAAAAATGGAAGCCAAAAGTTAATGGAAATAGCTATGCTTACATGAGATAAACCAGACTTTAAATTAAACACTGTAAAACTAGGAAAACAATGTAACTGAATGATGATTAAAGAATAAACTCAAAAAAAGGAAATAAAAATTACAAAAATGCATGCACTCAGTGACAGATACTCTATCACAAAGAAATCTTTATTATATCTAGTAGTACAGTCATAGTGGAGCTTCAACACCCCACTGTTACCAGAGGGTAGAGAACCCAGACCAAAAAGGAAATCAGGAAAGAAACATCAAAGACAGTCTTTATAGATCAGAGGAGCCCAGCCTATCCATAGAACCTTCCTCCCTATGGCTGCCAAATACACATTTTTCTCCTGAGCATGCAGAGCATTCTCTAGGGTACATGTCGTGCTCCGTGTTGGACTATTACAGAACTTCCTTCTGCTTTTACAGAAGCATAAATACTAATTATTCTCAAAGTCTTTCTAACCACCAAAAGAGAAGGGAACTCCCAAACTCAATCTATGAAGTCAAGCTTACTCCAAAACAGGACTCAAAATAGTAGTAACTGAGGAAAACTATGAACATGCCTGGCAACACAGACACTATTCTCAATATTTTTTCTTTTTAATTGCACTCTGAATCACCAAATCCGTGTAAGAGAGAGTAGTTTTAGGACCATAAACACAGAGAATTTTAGTACATCTTGGAATATAACCATCTCAAATGAGGTACAGGACTGTGCTAAAGGGACCTGTATATGCCACCAATACTGACTCAGGTAATTAGTAAGTGCTCATCTCAGTATTGTAAATACAATAAAAGTAGAAAACAGTTAAACAGTTATGGTCCGTTCTCTCAGGTTAGTGTTTAGAGACATGAGTGAAAAGGTAAATTATATAAACAAAGCAAAAGTTAAAACAGTAATAAAAGAGAGAACTAGTATGGCTACAGTCAAAAGAAACACATATATTATTGTTAGATTTCTCCTAAAGGACCAGATGATGAATTAGTAAAACAGAAAAAGAAGTATGTCACTGAGTTTAAAGAAGCCATTTAAGTGGGAAGATACAGGCCTTCAAAGGCTTGAAGTTAGAAGTAAGCATACTGCGATACTGCCATAAAAAGTCTGCAGAACTAGCCAGCAGCACCAGAATGTCAGTGACTCCATACACAAAACGCATCTCTCTTATCCTACGTCTTTAATGCTATCGGTCGGATTTTACAGATCTTTGTGAAACACTGTCTAAAGTTTGTTCATTAGCTCCAGGGCAACGAAAAAAAAATGAAAGACTTGAAATTTAGGGAAGCAGAAGTACAATGACAAGTACTTGGAAAAAATCACCCATTCTGAAAGGGACAAGAAGGGAAGTTGGGACAGGGCTGCTTCTGTGGCTAACAGACTTCATTCGTGTTGTGTGATTGCTTCAAAAGTGGCTGCTCATAGACCTATTACCGGTGTATGAGGATTGCAGTTTCTCTTACTTTTTGTTATTTCAAAATTTCATATTTATATATGTGTGACTGTGATCATATATCACACACCCAACCCCTCCACCCCTTAACCCTCTCTCACTCCTGATAAACTCTTCTTCTTTCTAGTAAGTTCCCCCTCCTATTTTCCTAGATTTTGTTTGCTTCTCAGTGGTTTGTAGTCGTTGGGATTGGTTGTATAACTATGAATGTGGCTTATTTACTTGATGAAAGATGATGGTTGCATCACTAGGAATAGGATTCTACCTCTCCCAACAACCATGAACTGCCTGTAGCCCTTCTAGAGTGCCACCAGCCTCCTAGCCTCTCCTTTGTTCGCGATGCAATGCTGAGGGGACAAGTACTATGCAGGTTTTATGGAAGCAATCAAAACTGCTGTAGTTCATGGAAGCAATAGTTGTGTCACGTCTTCTCTATCTTATGGCCTTTATACTCCTACACTTCTGTTGTGTTTTCTGAGCTTCGAAGGGGGTGAGAACAGATGTTCTGTTTATATGTTCTCACTCAGCAGTCACTTAGTCTCATCAATATGATCCATTCTGACTCTCAGCATTAACCATCACTTACTGAAAAAGAAAGAAAGAAAGAAAGAAAGAAAGAAAGAAAGAAAGAAAGAAAGAAAGAAAGAAAGAAAGAAAGAAAGAAAGAAAGAAAGAAAGAAAGAAAGAAAGAAGCTTCCCTGACCAAGCATCACTATGGATATAAACGTAAATATTTAGTCGGCAGTTTGATGACATGTTTGTTTAGCAAAACATCAATAGTAGGTTCCCCCAAAGTTCACATGGCTTCTCCAGCCATGGGCTTTTGACTAACTGTATAGGACTCAATACAGTAGTAGGCATGTGAGTGTGGGCCTCAAAGCTGATCAGAAAGTCTTTGGTTACCTCCATAACAGTCAGTCACACCTCTATTGTACCAGTGAGCACATTTTGCTTGGCATCTTGGTCATTGTAACATGAAGCACATGGATGGATTTTCTCCCTCAGCAGTACACATGGCACATTCCAGAACTCTGAAAGCCATCAGGCATGCAGTAAGCTGTCAGATTACTTCTTCTATGCCCTACAACCAACGTGTGCAGTGACAGAATTTTACTGTCTAGTTCTGGTGAGCAATCAAAAGCAACGGTAATGGTGTGTGCTGTGTAAGGGCCTCTGTGCTCTGCTCCTCTGACTTTTAGGAACATTTTGTTTACTATCATTTTATTATAGCTGTGGTTATAGGTAAAAGATGTCATATACTGTATGTTCATCTGTATTTCTCTATCAAATAATGAGACTGTCCATTTTCCATTTTTCGATTTCACACTTTCTATAGTAAAGTGCCTATATCCGTTTCTTATTTTTAAAGGAGGCTACATGTTTTCTTACTAAGCTATAAGATTAATTATCTAGTCTGGATATAAGTAATTTTTCAAAAATTTTATTTATAAATATTTCTTTCCAAACTGTGACACATACATTTAAATTCTTGATAGTCTTTGAAATTGCAAATGTTTCGAATTTTGATTTAATCTAATTTTTCAGTTGTTTTGGTCATCATTTATACTTGATACATATGTAGGCAAGCACTACTTAATTTATTACTTAACTTTAAATGTTTTTCAAAGATTTTTTAAAATTTTTATTTATGTGTTATGTGTGTGCCTCCATGGATTTTTGCACACTATATGCACATGGGTACTTGTGGTAGCCAGAGACACAAGAGCTCCTGATACTAGAGTTAAAGGTGATTGGGAGCCACTTGACGTACGTGCTGAACCTCTGCTTAAGTCTTTTTCACCACTGAGGCGTTGCTCCAGCCCAACTCCCAGTATTTTATAAATATATTTCTTGCATTTGGGCTAAGACCTACTTTGAATTATTTTTATTATTTTGTTGTTGTTTGGTTTCAGTGATCAAATTCTTCTGTTTTATGCACATATTTCAATATCCTAATCCTAATTGTTAAAGATTGTTGTAAAAGTCAAACTCCTAGTCCAACTGATTGATATCATCACGTAATTAACTTCTTCCCAATAAATCAATTAACCATGAAAAAAATGTAGCTTTCTTCTCATCCTTGGATGAAAATGAGTTTTAATGTACAGTGGAAATACAAAGATGTTCACACAGAAACCACAATCAAAGACTAAAGGAAAGCATAAAATCAGTGATTTCTTACATATGGATAACACTTAAATATTCAAATTATGAAAAGAATAAGAAATTCAACCGAAGGCCCAATAATTGAGATGAAAAACTTGCTAGGAACACTCAGCAGTAAGTTTGAGCTGACAAAAGAAGTAGGCAGGCTTAAGAGATGTGAACAGAAATTATCCAGTCTGAAGAACAGGAGAAAAAATGAATAAATAGGATAGAGCTGTGGTGGGACTTGGAGATCCATGGAATAGCATCAAGAATATCAGTACATGTGTGATGGTAACAGCATACAACAGCAACCATTCAAAACTGAGACAGCCACATTCATTTAAAACTAGACTGTTAGATAAAAGTATTAGTATAGAAGGTCACTTGGAAATAATAACAAATATTAATTAGAAAATGGTAACTACTTTAACTGTATATCCACTTAAAATAATACCCAAAATTTTGCCCACATACATAAGCTCACAAATAATACATTTAAGATAAAAATAGACAATTACAAGTCAAATTTGGAGAGTTTTTGTCTCTTCACAACAATAATAGAATAACTGAAGACTGCTAGACCTGCCCTGTAATTTGGATCGGTTTGAACCAAGATGCTCATACAACATTAAAAGCAGTCATAGCAAAGTTGGCATCCTATACATGTGGCGATGCAATTTCAATGTCTTTACAATTGTTGAGATGCTCAATGTCTTCTTTAATGTCAACGACATTTTTAATACTAAGATTATTCTTAGATTATATTAGTTTGTGTAATTTCATAATGAGGTGAAATTAGAAGTCAGTAAATACAAGTCTAAAATATAATCTTAAATTTGAGAAATCAGTAATGTGTTAAAGTTGACTGACAAATATTCATGAAGCAAAGAGAGACATTACCAGGAAAGTATAACATGTGTTAGACTAGAGCCTCGCACAAAAATGCAAGTTTTGCTTTTACATATAGATATAATTTTTAGAAGTGCATAGCTGGCTCTAAAGCATTTTCTACTGCAGTAGTTATGTTCGAGCATGATCTAATTTGAGTTGGAGATGTTTGACCTGATTTCCTGGGATTAATGACATCACAGGAAGGGCAGGTTTGTGCTCCAGAGCCCAAGGCAAAGATTTATAATCTCAGAACACTCTTGGTTCCCCAGTGAGCAGACTTCTCATTGGCATAATGATTTATCAATTGTTTTTCTTAAGCTTTTGGAATGCATAGCCAAAGCATGTAAGATATAATTATGATCATGGCCTAAGTGTAGATGTTAACTGCCGTAATATAGAATATAACATAGGCAACTGTAAGTGGAATCAGAGAAGAGTAGATAATATATTCATGCTCAACATGGAGAATAAAGAAATTACATCAAAATCTACAGTAGGTAGTAGTATTTAGTGCATAAAGCTACAAATGAGATCATTCAAAAACAAACCAAAAAATATAACGGACATAGAATATTTTAAAGGATAAAATACTTCTATCTTCCCTAAAGATTTTTAAATGAAAAAAAAAATGACAGTATTTGCAGTTTATTTAAGATTATGGTGGTCACCTGCAGTACCAAGCCAGAAGTGATTTAAGTTGGCTGTTCATGGCAACAGACAAGAGGTAGCAGGAAGTAGGATATGGAGCCTGTCCTTCATTCACTGTCATTTATACCATGTACAGCCTACAGTATTTTGAATATATAGTTGGGCATGGTGGTATACACTCTTATCCCCAGCACTTAGAAGGCAGAGGCAGGCAGGTCTCTAAGTTCAAGACCAGACTGACCTACAGAACGAGTTCTAGGACAGCCAGTTCTACACAAAGAAACTCTGTCTCAAAACAAAACAAAACAAAACAAAATTAATCAAAAACTAACAAAAGGCCTCCACCAATGATTCAGACATTCACATCCTTGCTAAGGAACATCTTACATCTCAGTAGGACTAAACACAATACTCTGAAACAAATTTAAGATTACGTTTCTGGGTTTCCCTTGTGCCCAAGTCTTTTTCCATCATATTCCAGGAAAAAAACAGTCAAACAAACAGCACAACCCTCAGGTTGTCCTGATTCTGTGTGAACACTCAGTGAGCTCTAAAAATGCCTGTTCATATAAAAGAGAGAAATTTGTCTTAGTTGTCATCCTGATGAAAGTTCCCACAGAAAGCAGAGCTAGGACAGCTAATGGATGGGGAGATGACTGAAAACAGGAAGGAGGTAAGGAAGGAGAGAGGGAAGACGGAAGGGAAGAAGGAGAAGAACTACAGGAAGACAAAAAGGCAACAATCATATACACATTCAAATTGTCAGGACATAAGGACTCAGGTCCAAAAGTTCTTCCTGGGAAGTTGGATACTCTGAGCTGTCACTTGCTGTGGTCTGAATTTGTTCAGGTGTGTCCCTAAGGGTTCGTGTGTCTGAAGTTTAGTCCTCAGTGAGGCAATGCTAATGTTGAACACATAGAACATATGAGAGGTGGGAGGTGCTTTGGTCACTTGCGGACATGATTCTGCATGTCCATATGGAATCAAATCTCTCCCACCCACAGCTGTTCTGCAGGTTGTCTTTTCTCACACGCAGTCACACCACATAGTGACAAGGGCTCTACCAGAAGTAAGTCAATGTGGGCTCCATGCCCTTGAATAGACATGCAATGAGCTGAATAATCCTCTTTCCTTACTAAGTTGCCTCAGTTCTTTCATTATAATAATAGAAATGGACTAATGTAGCAGCCAAGTGATAATAGCTTGAGAACTGCCCCACTTGACGTCCCCACCCCCAGCCTGGCCTATGGTAAACTGCTTTTTATCTCACATCTGGGCTTACTAGCTTTCAGCTGCAGAAGTTCCCAGGTCAGAAACAACGAGAGAAAGGAAACATTTGCTGAGATTCTGTCAGGCAGGGCAGAAAAGTCCATGTCTTGGTCACTTTTCTGTTCCTATGATAAACTACTATGATCAAAGCAACTTATAGAAGAAAGTTTATTTGGGGCTCATAGTTTCAGAGGATTGGAGCCATGCGGACAATGCTGAAGAATGTGGTAGCAGGCAGGCAGGCATGGATCTGGAGAAGTAGCTGAGGAATCTCCTATTGTGAGATATAACCGCTGGGCAGAGAGAGAGAACGGGAAATGGTATGGGCTTTTGAAACCTCAAAGCCCACCCTCCCTGACACACCTCCTCTAGGAAAGCCACACCTCCTAACTTTACCAAACATTTTCACCAACTGTGGACCAAGCATTCAAACTTCTGAGCCTTTGGGGACATTCTTATTCAACCCACCACAGTCCACCATAGCTGAGACCAGAGTTCAGGAGAGGATGTATTGTGACATGGAGCAACAGGGACACCTGCTCTTTCCTCAGGAGATAAAGGCGCTTGCCTCAGGCATGACTAACAATGACATATATTACAAATTCTGCCATATCTATTTCAGCATCTATCTTACAAAAGAAATGATCAGACATTTCGGTTGCTTTTACAAGTACTTCATTAGAACAATATAAAACACATCAGTTAAATGATTGCCTCTGGTTATTTGCAATTCACTCTGGATATTATTTTTCAGAAATAAAGTAGAAACTAGATTTTACTTGTGTACTCATTTCAAACATATGGTTATCATGACTACTACCATAAAAATGTCACAAACCCATATTTCTTTTTTGATAACTTTATTCGTCCCATAGGCTATGTTAGTCTATTAATGAAGCAATAGACTTTTACTAAATGTTGTTTACACTGATTGCAAAGTTATCCACTAAATGGCCTTTGACACACTTCCCACATTTTTATTCTCTGCATTTACCATGATAATACGGGTACATCAGACTTTTTAAAAAGCTCAGTGTATGTGTGCCTGCTTATGAATGCATGTGTGTTTATGCCTGTTTGGCTACAAGTGCATGTATGTGTGTATGTATGTGTGTGTGTGCTTGTGTGGAGGATGTCTGGCATACTGCTCTGCCCCTCTTTGTCTTATCTTCTTGAAACAGAGTCTCATGCTCAACTGGAACTCTGGGTTTGGTTGGGGGCATAGCTTCCTGTCCCCACCCCACCCCCCTCAGCAATGCGGTTATAAACTCAGGCACAGCTATACAGCCTTTGCTCTGTTTGGGTTAGTTTTTGAGACAGAGTCTCACCCACTGTATGACCCTGGATAGCCTGGAAGGCTGTCTGTAGAATAGGCTAGCCTTGAACTGATAGAGATCCATCTACCTGCCTCTGCCTTTCCAGTATTGAACTACAAAGTGTGAAGCACTATTCCCAGTCATACCCAGCTCTTTATGTGGGTGCTAGAAATCGAAACTCAGTTCTTCATGTTTGTACAGCAAGTGCTCTTAACCACTGAGCCACCTCTCCAGCCCACATATATCATATTTTGTGAGATCATTTAATGAAATATTTAATATATTCACGAGATGTTTAATATTCTCTCTTAAGTAGACATTTATATGAAGTAAAGAATATCCACAAGTAGTCCAGGGTGATCTACTATGTTCACATATAGTGTCATAGTTTTAGAATCTTAAATGTTGTATAAAGTTTTGGAGTGAATATGCTTCCTTGTCGAATTAATTTCTGTGGAAGAAAATAGAGCAAATACTTTAATCTATGTCCTGGCATTGGGGGCTGTGAAGACTGTGCTTGTGGAAAATCAGTCACAACTAGCTCCAACTTACTCTCCTGTACAGATATGAAGATACTGCAGCTGCTGAGACAATGGTGCTTCTGGCCTAGCCCACATTTTCTCTTTTTTCTTCCTCATCAGTGCTGACAGATGTGCCACACGGACTTTAGTTCAGCTTCCTCTCTGTGACCAATGGCAAACCTTTGGCCAGATGAATTGACTCCTCAACTCTTCCAGCCTTAGTGTTCTTTCTGTCTTTCACTGTGGAGTTCTGAGGTAATTGGCTGGAGTGAGAGAACTGTTAGCATCTCACAAGACACCTATTGCATTCACTGCCTCCCTAACAGCCAAGAGTGATGCTCAGGGGTTTTCATGACTTTATTATTATCATTATCACTATTATTATTTCTAGTATTATTATTGGGGGGAAAACAAGAAGGTATGTGCTGAAATATCTGAGGATCTATGTGTGGAGCATTTCATAAATCGGAGGCCAGGGAAAAGGAGAGTGGTGACAGGCAGAATCCAAGGTAAGATGGTAATCCACCCCCAAGGCAAGCACAGGGACCTGCTCCCTCTAACAGGCCCTAGATCCACACTTGCACTAGCTCCAATAGGGTATTCAAATTTGGGTTCAACAAGGGGTTAAAGCACTCATGAAGTCAGAATCCTCAAGATGTGACTGTCTCGGAAAACACCCTCATATACACACCGAAAGCTGGGCTTGATTTTCTGAGAGTTTCTCTGACCTGTCAAGTTGACAACTAAGTTCAACCATCTCACTGAATAATAAAGAGGAGAATACAACACTTACTGATGGATTATCTGCCCAAGCACAAATCCATCAAGATTTTAGAACCAATGTGATTTCAGAAATAGTTTCACGTAGAGTGATATCTCTAACTTTCCTTTGTGTTTTGACTATAGAGTTGTAGTTATTTTTTTCTTAGTGCTAGCTAGTTTAAAGTGATTTTACTCACTTGAGTGTAGAATAAGTACAAGATGCAATATATCCTTTTCAGATTGATACAAAATCATAAAAGTAAAGAATGGGAGGGGATCAAAGAGACAGATCAAAAAAGAAGAAGAAGAAGAAGAAGAAGAAGAAGAAAACGTATAACCAGGTGGTGGTGGTGAATGCGTTATCACTCCCAGCACTAGGGAGGCAGAGGCAGGCAAATCTCTGTGAGTTCAAAGTCAGCCTGGTCTACAGAGCAAGTTCCAGGATATCCAGGGCTACACTGAAGAACCCTGTTTTGAAAAACCACCACAAAAACAAAAACCAATAGAACAAAAACAAAACAAATAACATTAAAAAGCAAAAGGAGAAAGAAAAAATTCCTCACCTATATTTACTGAAAATTGTCCAACTGCTTAGAGAAAACTATACTTTCCATTCCCACAAGGAAAAGTAAAGACTGTCAAGGAAGAAACGAAAACCAAGGAGGACAGTTTTTAGAATTAGAAAGAGAAAAAACTTCCATCTTTGTAGGCTAAAACTGCAAATTCTTTCTGGAGAAAGTATTATTGCGTGATGAGTGTATATAAGGTCATTTCTCTCTGAGGTCAAACATAATTAGTTACTACACATTATTAAAACTGACTAAGACAAAAGTGATGGCGACTTTGTAAATTAATTTTTAGAGAGGGAACAGAGAAGGGAGTAGAAGTACACAGGAGTGCCTTTCTTTTCTTTCCTGGGTGGTGGTGCAAAAGATTCTCAGGTCTCCTTGACATTTCTGGAGGTTTGCAAGCAAAACCTGGGTGACCGAAGGCCAACTGTAATTTCAAAACCACACCATCTCCAGCCTGTTTCTCACCTACATGGACACTGGAACAAGAGGATGGTCAAAGCTGCATGAGAGATAACCAACTGACTTGCCCCTCCTGTGCAGAAAGTGCAGCTGTCTACACAGCTGCAAGATTTCTGAAAACTCCTTTCCCAGCAGATACAGTGATCACGAATGTAAGGAAGCACCTGCTGCCCCCTTGCTCAGTTCATTCTTGTCTGCCTGAACTGAAGGAAATTGCAGGAAAGCCTCCGTTCCTCAGTAATAAATCGTCTCTACTTTGGCCCAAAGGGTCTTTGATTCGTGTCACATGACACTTCAACTGTGCACTGATGACAGGCACACATTTGGTTTCTCTAAGCAGCATTGGGGCTGGCGAGCAGGAAATGGCTACTGAGATTAAATAAAATGAGAAGATCAATTGTCTGTCTGAATATTGACAGCCAGGGAAGTAGTCATCCGTGACCTCAGACATGAAGCATTTGTTCACTGAGAGTTAAAAGCACGAGCTAATATTTTTTTTCTTTTATCTTTTGCAGCAGTGATTGGCAGAATGCAATAAAAATGCAGCACAATTGCCTCTGAAAACATAATGTGAGGCAACACAATGGAGCAGAAATTTTGGCCTTCAACAAAGGCTGCTTAACTAAATGGACATTTGCATGGGAAAATACAAATCTAGATACAGAACATGTACCTTTCATCAAAATTTAATTTTAAAATGAGTTATTTTAAATTAACATTAACAAGTAGGTTTTGCTGGGGCTAGAGAATGGCTCAGCCAGTTAAGAAAATGGGCTATTCCTGCAAAGGACACAGGTTCAGTTCCCAGCACCCATGTGGCATTTCATCACTGTCTGTAATTCCAGTTCCAAAGGACCTGGCACCCTCACACAGACATACATTCAAGCAGAACACCAATGTACATAAAATAAAAATAATAAATTATTTTTTAGAGTAAGTTTTGTTGGATTGCTTCTAACCGTAAGCCATAAATCAAGGTTATAAACCTCTTAAAACCATATATTGGCTTAAATAATGTGCTAAGACCTTATTGATCACTGCACTAAAGAAGACAGATGAAAGCAAGCAAACATGAAATGATGGTAATTTTATTCTGTATCATGAAATGAGAATTGAAACACCAAGGAACTATTACTTTCATTGGACAAGGCAAAACGCCGGGCTGACCAGGACTGAAAAAGAAAGTATGTTTCATCCTGGCCAGAATGCAAAATGGAATGTTGACTTTGGAAAGAAGCTTCTTACAAAACTAAGCATATTCTTAGCATATCACCTAGTCACTCTTTTCCTTGATTTTTTTTAACTATAACAACTTGAAATTTTGTGTTCTCACAAAAGGTATACAAAGATGTTTATAGAAGCTCTTCCCATAATTGCCAAAACTTGGAAGCACACTCATTCAAGTGTTGCAAACTGTAGTAGATTCAGATGATGAAATACTATTTATCAATGAAAAGTAATGAGCTATCAAACTGTGCAAAGATAGAGAGAGAAGTGAAACATGTAGGGCCAAATGAAAGAAGCCAATGTGAAGAAGCTTCCAACTCTGCAGCACTCGGGAAAAGATGAAGATATCAAAAGAGTGAAAAGATGAGTGACCATAATGTTTGAAGAGAAAGAGATGACTAGCTAAAAGGCAGTGGGTTCATAGGCCAGCAAATCTACCTTGATACTCTGTGATACAGCTACGGTGAATACATGGCATCACACTGCATTAGAAGTGAGTCCTGACGTCCATTATGAATTACAATTCTTTTGAGCAACACAATTTACTAGTAAGATCACTTGTGAGCATTTGAACTGTTTTGTTATTTTTTGAATTACCGCACCATATTTTTGTGATTAATTTCTGATACTTATGTAGTTGGGTGTTGCTGTTGCCTCTGACTTTTAACTGGAATGTTTGCCATGCACATGTAACGTAATTTAACTAAGACTACTTTTCTATTTGCTAAAGATATTTTTCTATTAGTTCTTTGATTCCTTTACTCACCATTTCCTGATTTATTTTAAAGAAAAGCACTTCTTTCTTTTTCATTCCATTTGCAGCATGGGGCTATTCACTTTATCTTTATGTTTTAGACAACACGTGATTGTTCTAGGCTTTACAATGTTAGTTTTTTATCTTCTCACAGCATACTTTACATTAAAATTCTACTCATTTCACTCTTATGTAAAAGCTTTATACTGTCCCATCCCTTCTTCTGGATCATTAAGTCATGTGGCAATTAGCATACTAATATTGCTAACAGAGGCTCAGGCTCTCTGTCAAAATAGTCTGTTGCTACTACTACAAAATAACCTTGTTTCGAAAAGTAAGAAAAAAGAATACAAATATAATGTAATGGTGTGTTTTAACACTGTACCTAACTAATTGTGTCTCTTATTCCTTTTAAAATACAATCTTGGCAAGTCTGAGCAAAAGACATTTTAGGGGGATTAGTTTATATGTATTAAATATAATTATAGAAAACGAATAATTGTTCCAGTTTAGCAAAAATTTCACTCAGGGGATAGCGTTTGTACCCCAGAGTGATCTCAGTTATTAAGAAGCCAATTTACATAGAAAACAAGTCAATTTATGAACAAAGAATGATCTTTAAGGGTGATCTTTAAAACCGAAAAAAACAGAAAATGGTAAGGTTAAGACGAATCTGTAACTAGGAAAAGAAAGGAATGAAAAAGTAGGGCAGAAAAAAAGTTCAAGAAGGCTCATTAGGAGCGAGGGTTTTCAGAGGGAGAGCATCAAAGCAGGATAAAGTTTTAGGACAGAAGCAAAACCAGAGAGAATAAAATATGGATAGACAGAAACAAAGAGCCATTCAGTCTAGAGAAAGACATTGTGGATTCTTTGGTTTCTGTCGTCTGAAGCAGACATGGGAGGGATGGGAGATGCTATAGGATGCCAGAACTGAAGGAGTGCTGTTCACAGTTAAGACAGGAATCAACAGACAGGGAGAAACACTGGGTTCCAGAAAAAAACACCAGATAATGCCGCTGGGACCAACAGCTTCTTAGCTTTTCCTTGGCTAGCCATGTAATTACTGGACATTCTCCCAGATAGCATGATGCCAATGCTTAAATAAATATTCTCGAAAATTCTGTGCAGATAAAACTAAGTTCCAAGGTGCTCATGTTCATAATGAATTCAAAACTTTCTTGTTTTCATGTCCATCCAAGTTGTCTAACTCCCTATCCCATTCAAAACAATTAAAAAGTTCTCTATTATATTTTCAGTAATGAAAATATAATTATTTCATTTAATGAAATAATATTAATTACAGCAAACATCATAATGATAATGTCATTGAACTTGAATAGATAAGATTGTAGTTCTGTAGGTTTGAAAATTTTAATTTCATGATTATGCAAAACCAGTTTTGTAAAGCTTTACAAATTCACTTTCTACTGAAATGTTCATTTGATAAGAAAAATTTTAAAAGCTGCCTTCTGAGTAAGGGCATACCAGAGAGAGCTAACCTGTGCAGTGGGGGTGAACACTGCTGGAGTATACATTTTGATAGTCACAGGACAATTGAATTCTAAAATATGTTTCCCTAATGTTAAATAAAATCATTCAGTGTGTGTAATGAACAACAGTAGTGGCAGTAATCAAAGAAAATCAGGATTGTCAACAATGAAAAATAATGTCTCCTAGCAACCAAGTTTCCATTTCTCTTTGTTTGCTAACAAGCACTGAGCTGTCTTGTGCTGGTTGCTTCATTCCAGACAGTAGCACATTATCAAAGTCCACAACAAACCCTCCTGCCTTAACTGGCTTAGATTTCCAATCAGATATCATACAATTAATTTTATTAATGTTGTAGACCTAATTCACTATTAATTAGCCATAACTATGATTTGTTATTGTCATGTTCTAAAAGGAATTGTAATGTGGAATAATTATTTGTTTAAATAATGGAATCATTGGCATACAGATGCTACTGCAACAACGTAAAAATTTATTATCATTAATAATAAGATTAAACAAAATCATATCCCAGAAGAGATCCCAGGAGGACCCTTCAGCTATTTTAGTTGAACTGGAAAGAATACTACTAATTAAGATATTACACAGACTGTCATAGCAGTAGACCATTAAATAGAGCCTAATAAAAACCTCTATTGCTATCAAAGCTACAATATGAGAGTATACTCTTAGATGAAATGAACCTGAATTGCAAACATTACATATCAAACTTTGGCCTCAATTCCATTTGAAGCATCTGTACTAATTTCTTTATACCAGTTAAATTCTCTCCCACAGCCATATTCACATGCACACACAAAATCAGAGGCCAGCATAATGAATCTGTCTATATTGAAAAAGAAAAGCTGTAGTAGTTATGTAGTTTCTTCAAGCAAAGTTTAAACTGTTTGCTTGAAGGTAGATTTGTGCTTTTATTGCCATTTTGTTTAAGGCTGAATGATATCAGTTCAAGGAGGGAAGTAACAAGAGTCTCAATTTGATTCCATAGAAGATAGAGCTACTCAAATTAGTATCCATTTTGTCTAATACTTGTATTATTGGGCTGAAGAAAAAGATGAGTGATATGATTTAAATTTACTGCAATGAAATTAAATTAGCAAACCAAAACATTTTTTTTTCTTAAAGACAAGGTCTCACTGTGTAGCCCTAGCTGGCCAGGAATTTGCTATGTAAGGCTGGCCCAGGGTTCACAAATATCCACCAGCCTTTCCCTCCTGAGTAATGAGATTAAAGGCATGTGCCATGTCCCTTCTTGAGTTCTATATCTCTAATTGACTTTTTTTTTTACTAAAAGGCAATTTTCTCCTTTTATGTACAATTCTGAATATATGCATATTTTCATTTGTTTTAACAATGTCTTTCACTTTTGGCTTCTTTTACATACTTTGAGCAACAGCAAAAACTCCAGTGACAGTATTTAAACAAACTTCAGCATTACACACTATATTTCACCTTTCAAAGACAGTTCCATTGCATATAAACACACAACTATGTAGAATTACATGTAGAACCTGATATGGGCTTGACTAAGAATGGTTTTCAAAATGTTGTAAAATATAATGAAAAGTACAGCATAGAATCTATGACTTGAAATACATACATTTCTAACAATGCATATTAGAACTTTCCTATAAAATAAGTTTAGTAATCTCAGTGAAGGGGTTAGTAAAATCCCGTGGTCTTCAGACGCCATAAGTTTGCATTTGTCCAAGTAATGTTTTTATGGAAGACACTGGAAGCAGAATGTGTGTAGTCACCTTCTTATTTATTGTTTCTTTTTGCTCATGTGGACTTGTGTGAGCACGTGTGTGCACATGAATGCAGATGTTTACAGAAGCCAGAGAGGCCAAGTTCCCTCTGAGCCCGATGTAAATCTCAGGTCACTATGAGCCTTCCAACTGGGAACCAAACTTTTGTCCTCTGCAAGAGCAGTTACAGGTCTTTATCACCGAGTGATTCTTTCCAGGAACCCAACCCCCACTCTCCACCCTGCTGAGTCTGCTTTTGAGCAAGGAGTTTAAGAGACTCTGGTCAGAAAAATGTGTCCAGCATCTTTCATGGACAATTGCACCGTCACCATGTCATGTCTATGGTTTTAATGAAGCCTAACAAAAAATATCCATCTGTTCTCATGCAATTGAAATCATCTGCCTCCCCGTACTTGAGATAGGGAAGCAAATATAAGAAACATTTCTCTTATTTTATCATTGACAGAACATAGTAAAATATTTGTCAAAGAATAAAACCCAAGAGATTTGTCTTCTAAACTGTAACTAGGTTGTAGGAAAATAATACAACTTCATATCAGTGTGTGTGTGTGTGTGCGTGAGTGTGTGTATGTGTATGAGAGAGAAGGAGGGAGGGAAGGAGGGAAAGCCCACATGTTCACACAGGTGCACTATGCTAGTTTTCAAATATTGCTCCCTTATTTCTCAGAGATATTGTCTGAGGGCAGGAGAAGGTTTAGGGCAGCACTTTGTGCCTGGAATTCTGTGTCTGCTCCTGGTAGAATCAGGCTATTCCACACTCTCAGCAAGTTCCTATCAGCACTTATCTATACTTACATGTGTGCCCAGGGCAGAATGCCCAATGCGTGTTTACTGGGGACTCAATAGTGAGGCGGTGTCAGAGTGAGCACACTTCCCAGGCTGGAGAGCTTTGCTTCTGAACATCGCCAGTGCCTTTCAGCACTGCTGTCAACTGAGCTCAGATAGGGCCCTGAACTCCACACAGTGAATGAGATATGCCAAATGAAGCACAATTACCTTACTGACGTCATCCAGCTTTCGACTTGAATTTAATGGAGGAGCTTCTTGAAACAGGGGACCCTTTGTATTGCATTATGCAAATGACAACACTAATCTTTTGCATTATACATAAGAACTGCTTATTGTGCATTAACTAATTTATCTGACTACGAAGAGACTATGAATGCTGATTTTTATTAAGCTCTTCATTACGAGAAAATGTAGGCAAGGCAAGTGCATACATTTGCATGTGCCTGTCTTGTATGAGTGATTAAGTACATGTGCCCATCTGGTTACCAAGGGCGTGCCTGTAATGTGGAAATCACCAAGAATGATATTTTTTCCAGTTGTATCAATCAATAAGTTGAGAACAAGAGAATTTTAAAACTCAGAGGAAAAGTTAAAAGCCCATCTCTTTTTGTTATAAAATATGGATCTAACTTAACCTTTTAAAAGCACAGAATACACAGTCCGATGTCAATAGTATAAATCTTACATGAGTTGTCTTTTATGTGTTGGTGACAATTTCATAATTACTATAAAAGTGACATTGAAATACAACATGGCATTAAAGCAGTCACCTCTAGTTTTAGATACATATCATTCTTTTCAGTAAAATAAAAAGGGGTAAAATCATTTTTTATTGAATAGATACCCATTAATTTGGTTCAAAGGAAGGCAGAGTTGTATGGAGTCAAACTTGTGAATAATGTTTATGCAATGCTTGGGTGCATAGCTCATTAAGGCAGACAGTGGAAGCCGATGCAGAATCGCCACACAGATGAGGTTGTTTAGAATTTGTCCTGCAACTTTTACAAGAGATGGCAAAAAATATATTTTTTATCAGGTGCTACTAATAAAAATTTGCATTATTTTAATCAGTCAAAATACATTAGAAACATTCTATCTACAAATCTTTACAAACATTTTAAGCTTATTACTTGAAAGAGAATTTTAGCAATGTAGTTAACTGCTCCCAAACTGGAGGGGGATCTGACATTGTTTTACTTACAACGAAGCAAAGAGTTGGAGCTGGAGGACATAAAGTTGGCCTCTTTCCTTAAAAATATTAGATGGAAACAATGAGGTACCCAGTGGGGGATGGGCAATAGAGCTGAATTCCCCCTCTGGCTTCAAACTCCAGTTCCCAGTTTTAGTTCATTAAAATTAATGACCCATCACCACGTGTCCTGCATGAGAACAGCTCACTCCTTTATCACCCAGGTAAGCTAAAACACACATTACTATACATGACACAAAACCAGCCCTGGGATTTGGCTACAAGCCCAACTTAACTGCAGAATGTTTATTAAATTATTAAAATTTATGGGTTGATAGCACTCTCAAGCAATTTATTATGGCTGTAAACCATTTTTAAGTTTTGAAAACACAATAAAGTTGATTTAATAATCCCCCTAATCTTATACACAACTTCCTCCAGAATTTTCTTCAATTATGCCTCATAAATTACAATTTATTGTGTATTAGAGCGACACTAAAAAACAAATACTCCCTGAGAATTTCATCGGATCCATTTACTATAAAACATTTGCCAGGAAGCATAACAAATTCACATGTGACCCCTGCACTCAGAGGAGCTGAAGTTCAAACCGAAGCCACAACGGAGAGTTCTTTAGCCAAGGATAAGATCTGAACTCTTTGACTTGAGCCAGGATTTGGACTTTAATGAATGCCACAGCAGAGAGGTCAGGAAGGGAGAGGAGGGGCTAGGGAAATTCCACTATTAAAACAGCTTGAGTTGCAAAGCAGGGGCACCAGCACCTTTGTGAAGCTTTGGCAGAGAACAAATGGCCTGAGAAAAGAAATTACAAAGAAGCAGTAATTGCAAGCACACATTGTGTTTTCCTAGGGGGCAATAAATCTTCAGTGTAAGCAAATTTACTTAGATTTAATGACTTTTAAGTGCACATTCCATGCTTTTAAAAGCAGAATTTACAGTAGTTTAGGATTTGGAAACCCACTTGGAACATAATCCCTAGACACAGAATAATATAGAATCTGTTTGCATTTTATAATGACTTGATTAGGGTAGAATTACCTGCTGGACCCGCTGGGTCTTGTGATTCTTAAAACTCTGTTTTCATAACCGAAATAGATGTTTGAAAGTATGAAGGTGATTCCTGGATGAAACAAGAAAATGTATTTATATTATATATTGTATATATATTAGACATGCAAGATCAAGGGGACAAAATATGCAGTTTTGCTTGGTGGAAAGGCTATCTGAATTCAGAAGATATACCACATTTATGTCCCTTAAATACTTCAAGCATGTGCCCTGATGCTCACTTTAGGAAGCTGGAAGCTGAAACCCCTATTCAAGCAAACCTATCATTAACTCCAATTACGCTAAATCTGCAGCTGGTGATTTCCTGGGCTTGCAGAATCAGACCAGAAAGCACAGCTGGCTCTAGGAGAACCTTTCAGAGGCAGAGAATTCCTTCTAAAATAGCGTTTGTTCCTACTTGGGCTATGCACAGGATATGTTTATCTTCACAAAAACAATGGAGGAACAAGATAGGAAACTTCTATTGACTTTGTAACAAAGACTCCTTAATTTGATGAAGCCCATAGTGAGGACATTGTGCAAGTTCAAAGGCTTAAGTCCATATAACACTAAGCTGAGCTTCTGTTTCCTTCTTATTTATTCTGCTCTTGAAGTCTGGTGCTGTGAATGCACTGGCACAGTACCCACAATCAGAAGGGCATATCTGTATACATTTCCTTTCTCATGCATCTGTACCTGTGCTCAGTGACTTCTTTCCTGTCTTAGTCACAGTGGCATCAATGGGACACGTGGTCAGTCAATCAAATCAAACAAACCTCCCAGAAGTACTGAGTTCTTTAGAGATGAATTCAAAGATCCTGACAACCCAGAATTGAGGGAACTGTTGTGGCAACTTTGCGGATTATGAGCAGGGGGCTAAAATAGAAAACTCAGGTCAAAATTAGCATATAAAACAAACCAGAAGAGGCAACAGTACCCAACCAGGCTGACACCAATAATCATGAGCAATGCAAATGACCTGTAGAGACTTCTTCAATCTGCTTGGCGTAGGAATGCGGAGCATCTAACCTTTCTTCAATCTTTGCTTGGCTTCCTTTCTTGGAAGTGCTCTTTTCTTAACAAACTGTACTTACTTCTAGAACTTTTCACACTCCCCTATCTCAGTTTCTTGTTAGGGAAAACAAGAGCATGGAAATTCCATGTGGGTACCATCTGGATTCTGATATCAACCAACAATAGGCCCACAAATAAGAAACATAGATATTAGGTACAGAGAGAAAGAAAAAGAGAAACATGACAAGTTATAGGAAGTGGCTAGCTTCTTTTTCCCCCACTAATGAGTGATCAGTTCCTATGAGATCTATACATACACCTGATTCTTTGATCCTTTATACTCTTGATAAGTTGTTGGAATTGGAATACACTTTGGTTAAAAAAAAATCTTTCAATTAAAAAGCTAAAAAAGGAAATCAGAGAGTATATATTTAGCTGAATTAAAATGAAAACATTGTATTCCAAAATTAGACAAAGCTAATGTAAGTCCTTGAGAGAAATGTAACAGTGATAAGCATACTGTGAAATATTCAAGCGTTAAGACCAGCACTTCAGAGTCTACTTTTGAGAAGTGACAAAAAGGGAAGCTAAAGCCTTCAGCATAGAAACAATAAAGGAAATAGTAGAAAAAAAAACTGAAAAGATTAGAGAAAATGCATGACCCTCACCAAAGTAGTTCTTTGAGACAAGACAGAGAGAGAAGAGGAAAGGAGGGAGGGAGAAGGAGAAAAATTATTTTGCTAATTACTGTCATATCCTGTGGACCGTAAAAGAGTGACAAATAAATGTGATGATTCAGAGCTGGGGAGATGGCATAGTCAATAAATGACTTGCAGGCTTGAGTATCTGAATTCAGGTCCCAGCACCTACATTCCAGCCCTGAAGAGTCGGAGACAAGTGGGTTCCTGGAATAGGATGACCAGGAGCCTATGCTAATTAGCATGTCTAAGGACCCAGTGAGAGACCCAGACTCAGAACATATGGTATACAACTCCTGAAGGACACACAAGGTTGACCTCTGCCCTCTACATGTTCATGCACACACATGCAAATGAACACATGAACACACAGTCCTCTACATACATGTACTCATGCACACAGTTAAAAAGAAATGTGATAAATCTTCTTTCTAAATTACATTTTTTTTTACTTATTACTGTGGGGGAGTCAGTGCTCTGTTTTTAGGATGTTAGAAGTCAGGATATCAGACTTGGTAACAGGAATCTTTATCCACTGTGCTTTCTTGACAGGCAAAATTTACATGAATTGGATGTATTTTGTTTATGTGTGAATTCGAGGAAAGAGGGCACAGGGGGAAAGGCAAACGTGAGGCCAATGAAGGTACAGGGAACCTTTTTCATGATCCACCTTTTAGCCTTGAGATGAGGTCTATCACTGAATCAGATGCTGTTGTTGTTGTTTTTCATTGTTTCGTTTTTGTTTTGTTTTGTTTTTCCATTTGCTCATGCTGGCTGGCCAACAAGTTCTTGGGCCCTACCTCTCTCTGGCCTCCCACTGTTAGATGTTCAGGCACACACAGCCATAGCCTGGAGATTTGAACTGAGGTCCTTATGCTTGTAGGGCAAACACCTTCTAAGCCAGGGTCATCTCCCCAGCCCTTGCACATACTTTGTTTGTTCTTTGTCTGTTTGTTTGGTAATGCAATCCTGAATGGGGAGATGATTCAGTGTTAAGAGCACCTTTTGCTCTTGTGGAATAGTATAGTTTTATGGGCCCCTGCCAGGTAGTTCACAGAGACCTGTTTCTCCAGCTCCAGGAGATCGTAAACTCTCTTCTGGCCTTATTGGCTTAACCAAACTCATGCAGCACACACATGTACACACATAAACACACACGTGCGCGTGTAACAACAAAGTTCTCATTACTTTACTACATGGTTTACATTCTTGCAGCTGTTTGTGTCTCCACATAGAGCCCCGGGATCACAGTGTGACATTGCGATCCCTCTCCACTTCCATCATGTTTATAGCTTGAACTAGACAAGATGAGCAAATATGTGAGAGAGCTTGTTTCCACCTAGAGAACTGGCTAACCTTTTATCGCTATGTAACTGTGATATGGCTCAATGTCTCCACCCCAGTGACAGGGGAAGGTAGCCAAGAATGGCAAAACCAGTGAGGGGAAATCCACCTGACAGAAATGGTCTACTTGCCCATAAAAGGAAGCAGGAGGGCTTAGTTACCGCCTACCTCATTTGCACTCATTGGATGAAAACTGTTTAGCTTAGAACCAGAAGTTATGGTCTAAGTATATGTTGTAGAACACTTCGTGCCCATATTCTTTCAGTCACGTGTTCATTAAAAAACAGCTGCTATAAAAAGCTACAGTCTATGAGCATTGGCCCTCCAACCCTGTTGGATACGCCTGAGGTGGATAGGGCCCTATGAACCTACCTATTCACTTCTGTGCTGCATTGCGTAGATAAGAAGTGTGTTCATTTGAAGCCTTTAATATAAATAGCAGCATTTCAAAAAAGTTTTTGAGTCTCTGTGTCTGCAAAAATTTAAGGACAATATTGATTTCTATTCTTGAAAGAGATTCTTTTTATGGCCTTCAGTTCTGTTGGGGGTCTATCAGAGAAAAGAGTACAATAAAAGAAGATATTAAATGTCCACCTCCATAAGCTACCAGTGCTGAAAGCTGAATGTTGTATTCATAACTCTTTGATGGTCAGTGCCCAGATTGGTAAAACAAGGTTAATAATGACAGCTGACATTAGTGATTGTCACGTAGATTAAAATGACCCAATCTGTGGTATAACATAGGATGTCTGGTACTGAAGCACTTAGTAAAAGTTTTCTATTTACGAATTTTGCTAGCAAGCTTTAAACAGGCAATCTTGGTATTTAGTGTGGGAATTCTTGGAGGATTTCCTTCTCACCATACATACCGTATTTATTCACTAAGATTCATGACAGCCTCCTTCCCCCCTTGCAACTCCTTCCCACTTATTTATGTGGGAAGTCCATTCATACTCAAGATCCTTGCATAACCAGCTGGCTATTTGTATTTCAAGGCTGTCTGAAAGGGGCTGTCCCATGAGGTGCATTTCCTCAAACACTGTAAAACTGTGAAGGAAGCAGACCTTCCTCTCTGAGTCAAGCCCTGAAGCAGGGCGGCCTTTTATCTTTTGCTGCCTACAAGCCCTCAGAACTCATGGGGGATAATTGCAATGTAATGCCTTACAGCTGCTTGCTAGGTAATTTACTCAGCTGCCACCACCTGGGGAGATTAGACAGGCTTTCCCCTCCTGACATAGAGCCCCTGGAATTTACAGTCTTTCTCCTTTCTCCACTCAGGTGGTATGAAGGAAACCCCTGGGGGTTCATGAGGAAGTCAGCCATTTGAAAGCACACAAGTTCTTTGCCTGAAGGAGGAAATACCAGCAAACAAACTCTAGTGGGCCAGGTAAACTTTTCAAAGCACAGCATGCTGTTATTTTAGGAGCCCAGTTACATCTGAAGAATTACCAGTCTCCGCCCATTCCACCAATCATTTTACCCCTTTGTGAACCCCTGGGCCTTTTGGAAGTGTTATCCATGAATTGTGATCCAGCAAAAGATACATTAAAATCCTAACTCCGGAATATCTTGTGAGACCCTGCTTGGGGGCAGGTATTCTTTACAGAGGTAATGAAGTTAGAATAGTAATTAAATGTTCTATGTTAATGAATTAAATAATAGGAGCCGGTAGTAGTTCATAAACACTAACTGAAATATAAACTATACGTGACATTGTGAGATCTATAATAATTCAGGTGACATGAGTGTTCATGATCATGGCTACTTGTGTTATTTTATTACTATTGTTTACTGCTTATATTCATTATTGGGATAAATGGTGAATTCCAGGTAGGTAGTTAGAATAGCTGGATGATCTCTTCAAGCTCGCTGATAACATGGTCACCACCTCCCCCACTTCCTGGAGAAGAGAGGTCAATGGATGTCAGTCTAATAGCCTCAGTTCCGAGTCTTCATCTCATTGAATTGTCTTCTGTTTAAACCTTGGCCTTTGTTCATCCTTCCTTGTTCATTTATAACAAACTTATTTGTCAGTATCACTGAGAGGCTATCACTCTGGGCCATGGCATGGATTCTGAGCTTTCTTAAGAAAGATGCCATTGTTTACAATTTCCTTTCTTGGAGATACAGAGCTTCCTGGTGAAAGCCTCCAGCAGTCTCTGCTCTTGTTTCCAAATCTGCCATACTCATCTATAATGTCTGAAATGTGGTTCTTACTGGTGGGCATTATGGTTAGAAAAAAAATCCATATTCACTTACCACACCTCACAGCAAAGATGCATTCTAGTCTCTGCATTTCCAGTTGTCACATCTATGTATAGTGAACCCTAAGATCTCATCAGAATACAAGGTGTGTCCTCAGACTCAGACAAACCATGCTCCAGAAGACCTGTTGTATATGAAGTCTGCAAAGTGAAGAAAGGTGTGGTTTCACCATCAAGGGCTCTTACAACACTTGGGCTGTGTTCTTGACAGCTATGTATCTAGTTATCTTTTTTGTTACTTTCATTTATCCTTCTGCAACACACATGGTGGCTTCCCTAGCTATTGTGTTAGGGAAATAAGCATTTGGTATACCATCCCAGATCCTGCATGACAGTTGTGGACCTCAGGGCCCACGGTGATGATCTACTTTCTGATGCCATCTGATTGGTTTCTTTTCATTCCTTATCTCACCTTTCTCCTCCCCTGCCAGAGACTTTCCAGGTATTACTGCCACACTCAACTTCTTGACTTGGAGGAACTCTACCTAAGGGATGTGTTTTAAGGAAGTCACTCTGGTGGATTAGTTATTGGTCAGACTGATATAGCCTGGGAGTAGAATGGTGGGACATCTTCCCGTTCTGTGGTATGAACTTTGACTTCCATCTTGGTTATGTGGGTGAAGGGTAAATGGAAGAAGATCCACAGACAAATACAACAGTAAAACATCTGGCCACTGCCTCTCATTAGTGCAAGGACATAACAGACAAATAAAAACATGCTGTGCATTAACTTGGGTTGGAGCACAAAAGCTAAACTTTAGGGCATAATTTAGAGAGTCTCTTGTTCTTTAAAAGCAAAGCTGATATTAGAATTCTGGTTGCTACATCCTATAAAGGGAAGGATTTAGATCCAAGTTGGAGACAATTGAGTACATAACATAAAACTCCAGATGCCCCAACCCTGGTAAAAGCTGTCCCATCTCTTTTGAACAAGAAGAGCTTTGCCAATCCTTAGAAGATATACAAAGTTTTCCTTGGAACCAAAGATTTTTGATACATATGTGACAAGATACCTGAAGAAAGCAATTAAGGGAGAGAGTTTAATTCTGGCTCACAGTTTCAGAGGGAATAATCTATAATGGTAGTGGTGAAATGGCAGCTGCAGCAGCTCATCCATGGATGTGAAACCTCTCCAAAAAAGAACATGAGCCTCTAGGGTGAAGATTTCATATTCTAACCAGAGGACATTGTGAGAAGATAATCATGCCTCAGCATTGCTCAAGCAGAGAATCAATGAAAGATATTAGTTGCCATGAAAGAGCAGTGAATCATACATAGTACTAAATAAAAGGCCAACCAGAAATCCCCAAGAACCTTGGAGAGTAAAGCTAAATAGAAGAGATGTTACTGATGCATTCCCCAACCCATCCCAGTCAAGTTCATTGGTATAACCTCCTCTCTAAAAGAATCACTACCGTGGTAGATGCTGCTTATAAAATTGAATGGAATACTTTCTCCTGTGGCAGTCTGTGTGCATTTTGTACTTCAGTTCTTGTCTGTGACATTATTTTAAATCCCCACCCAGGAGGAGAATCAAGAGCATTGCTCCAACCATGTAAGAAGATAATCTATATTCACGCTCCTATTCTGATACCAAAGACCCTTGCTTGGTTCTCTGTACATAACCTTATCTATCTTGATGTTACAAACAACCATTCTGGCCCACTGTATTAATAGCATCAAGAAAACCAAATCTAACTGCAAGGAGACATCAAGTGTACATGTTCCTAAAGAGATAAGCCTTACAGATTTTGATACATGGATGGGTGTATATTTTTTAAACAATCTTTTAATCTGAGGCATATGATTATATTTCCTCCAGGGTAAAGAAAATGTTACTTCAACTTGTAGTTTATACACATTTATGTGAAAAAGGATGAATAGATCTTCTTAGGTACCTTTGGCTTTCAGAATTATGACACAAAACACTCTGAATTACTTCTCCAATCCATTTATTAGATAACTTTAAAAAACTGGCAACTGGCAGTCTATAGAGTGGAGTAGAAAGAAAAGAAGCAGTAGCAGACCTAATATGGATCCATACTACGGTGGCAGGTCAGAACAGCATGCAGTACTCTTCTCAAACCTTGATATGCTGCAACAGGCTAAACAAGGCAGTGTTGCTAGTGCGAGGAAAATTACAATCAATTCCAAAGCAGCCGCTACCAAGTGACGAGGGTCTTGGCCATGGGACCGGAGAAAAATCTTATCTTTCTATTTCATGCTTCCTAGTGGGGCCCTGTAAATTAGACTGTCAAAGTCAGATTGGTAGAACCTCATGAAGGAGTTGAAGCTAAAATTTTACACACTAGATTAGGTAAAGAATAGTAGGCTCTCAAAACATGACAAACAGGTTTGGGCAGAACCTTTATTTGAGAAAAAGTAAGTAGGAAAACAAAGGTGAATTTAACCAGATTTGCTTCCACAGATTTCTTTTTGCCTCAACTCCCAAATTGTAATTATAAGAATGGCTTCCTACTGATATAGTATCATTTTCATGGGACATTTAGTTCCTGTCTTTCAGTTAAATGCGTTTAGTCTAAAATAATCCTTTGCCAACATAACATTTTATATTTTAGGGTGGCGTGTCAGTATCCAGTAAGAGAACAGAACAGAGAGAATGAATATTTAATTATATATATGAATACAGAATGAGTATGTATACACATATACCCATACATTATATACACAAACATATATGTGTGTTTGTGTGTGTGTATTGGTTTGTGTTACAGGAAATTGTCTGAGAAGCCCAACAATGACTGTCTCATGACAGAAAGGCCTAGAATCTGGTAGTTGTTCAGTCACAAGAATGGATAATGGAGGATTCCTGGAGAGCTGCTGGTTTGGGCTTGAATTCTAAAGAAGTTGGATTTAATGCCAGTTGCACTAATAGTATATCTCAACATGCTAGGGAGAGTGAGGGTTTTAGGTGATTTCTGATGTAGTTTGTTGTAGATGTAAACATGTTTTTTGTTTTAATTCTAGGTGTGAGATATGGGACTTATTCAGACTGTCCACAGCAGCAGGCTATTTACCTCATGTGGGCTCTGAGAGGGGTTCTTTGCCACCTAGAATTAGTTGAATTCTGAGAACTTTGAGGGGTATAAATATGATATCCCAGAGAAAGAGGGGGACCGCCCTTCCAAAGAGGACTTCTTTGTGATCTTGCTGGCTTGCTGGCTTGCTGGCTTGCTGGCTTACTGGCTTGCTGGCTTGCTGGCTTGCTGGCTTGCTGGCTTGCTGGCTTGCTGGCTTGCTGGCTAGCTGGTTACTTGGACTTCTGGATTTCCAGATGATGAATATTGGTATTGCTCCCCACCCCCCAAGAATCCTATAACCATACTCAGAAGGAAGAAGTAAAGAGGGCTGTGTCCACTTTCCCTTACAACCTTCTTTTTCCCCTACCTGTGGTTGGGGGTTGGCAGGGAAGTATGAGCTTTAAGGAACCCCCAAATAAAGTAGCATTCGAAAACTAGCGTCTACAGTAGTCAAGTTGACAGCGGTGACTAACCATCACAGGTGCCCTATGGGATAAGTGTCATAAACATCAAATCAAAAGATATATGAGCACTGCAGCACATACTCAGAACTGGTATGGGCTGGCCCACAAAACATAGGGAAGTTCCTTGGGTCTATATCCTATGCTGTGTACACCTGTGCTTTCTAGTGTGTTCTACCTCAACTCACATTTTGGCCAAATAAGGAATTCCTTCTGACTTACAAGAGATGAAAAGGAAAACATCAGCCTAGCTTTTTCATTAATAAGCCAGATGTGTTTATCCTACCTGCAAATGGACAGTTTCCACACTATAGACAAGTTAGATTTCTGTTGCAATCACTCTATTATTTAAGTCTCAACTGGATACTTCGTAAAAGTATGAACTCATATCAAGCTTGAGTAAAGAGTCAAGCTTAGGCATGTCATCATAAATTATCTCATATGGTTTTTAATTTTAACATCAAGGAGACTTTAGATAAAAACAGTTCAATTCAACATGTACCCAATTTAAGCAAAACAATGTATAAACTCAACACATTTTGTTACAGATCTTCAAGGACTTCCTAAGACACTACATATAATGAGCTAATTTGATCAGAATTGAGTTTAGTTATTACACTTTTTAAAGACTGTGCTTGCTGATGACCCTCAATGAAATTTATGAAAACCTAGTCATATAAATTTATTAGTATAATATAATCTTTCTTTTAAATTAGCCAATAAAGTTAATTGCTATGGTACTATAGCTATAGCAAGCATTTTTCTTTCAGAGCTGCCAGTGTTCAACTGCCATGTTGATGTACCTACCTCCAGAGATCAGTATGATAGCATAGTTAAAGAACAAGAAATATACATACATACAGGGACAGAGCAGTCTTTGAAACCAATGTGACTTCACATGAACTTTCATGTCAACACAGACAATGTCCTCCAATGACATGTCATTAAGTAGAATGATTATTTGTATTTCTGTGTGGGCTTTCCTAAAAGTACAACTTTTAAGTAGACAGATGTAAGTGTACAAATTAGATGTATATAAATATAATAAAACGTAGCTAATTAGTACTGTATAAACACCCATGACTGTTAACACTGTCAACTACTTCCTGTGCCAATTTCTCTAACTGGAGAGTTCCCTTAGAAGAGTCTCTGTTTTCTGGATACCTACCTTGGTCTAATACTTCTTGTCTCCTTATCTCTTGAATGGGTCTACCTACCTACCACAATCTCAAGCTGGATAAATCCTTCTGGCTACTCTCTCTACTTCTATATCAAAGTTGCCAAGTATTGCGTGGCTTGCAGTGGGGAATCACATACTCAGGCAGACAGCAGCAAGCAGGACCTTTAACGCCAAATGAGGCCAATCAAGAAAGAGACTAAGAGGATGGTAAACAATAAATGGGAACCCATGATCTAAGTGCATGTTGTCTACAAGAGGCTCACTTTAATCTAAAACACTAAGAGGTTGGAAGCAAAGGATGAAGAACATCTCATATGAAACTACCAAAAGAGAGGATGGTGAGTATTCTATTGTCAGAAAAAAATAAGACTGGAAATCTAAAAATGTTATAGGATATAAAAAGGATAACATTAGGCAGAACTCAGGGATGTTTGTGGAAGAGTTAGAGGAATGATTGAGGGAGCTGAAGTGGTCAAGGACACCACAAAAGGACCTACATAGCCAACTAACCTGGGCCCATGGGGACTTAAAGAGACTGAACCACCAATCAAAGAACATACATGGACTGGTCCTAGGCCTCCTACACATATGAAGCTGATGAGCTGCTTGATCCTCAAGTGGGTCCCCTAACAATTAGAGTGGGGGATGTGTCTGACTTGGACTCAGTTGCCTCCCTCTAGGTCCTGTTTCCTTAGCAGGGCTGCCTTGTCTTGCCTTAGAGAGACAAGAGGAGGCACTTAGTCCTGATGAAAGTTGACATGCCAGGGTGGATTGGTGTGGGAGTGGGGAGGAGAATAAGGGGGATGTGTGTGAGAGAGTGGAATTGGAGGGCAAGGAGGGAGTGGGTTTGTGATTGCGATATAAAATGAACAAATAGATAAATTAATAAAAAGGATATTATGTTGTAATTTTAGTTTCAATTTTTTACCAAGATTTAACAACCCCAAACATCTACATGACTAAATATCAGGATATAGGAAGCAAAAGCTGACAGAACTGGAAAACAAAATAATTTCATAACGATAGTTAGAGACATCAGTATACTCACTTTTGACAATGCATATTGCAAGCAGACAGATGATACCAGGAAAAGGAACAGCACAGCAACCAAATACGTATACCTGACATGTGCACATTGCCCTTGATTCTCATAATTCTCCCTTTAAAATATCTAAATCCATTTACAGAGCAGTTGATATCTCCTTCTAAACATGATATCAAAATAAAAAACCTGCCTTGTTTTCTTTGTGATACTTGAGTTACATTAAATAAAATTTCAATTTGACAATACAGGAAATTGAACCAGCCAATAAAGCTCATAAACACAAACATATTTCTGTGCTTTCTTTTTTAATTAATTAATTATTCATCACAACCACACTTTCTCTTTCCCCCTCTTCTCTTCATTCCCCTTCCCCTCCCCCCCCATCCACTCCACCTCTTTAGAAAAGGTCAGGTCTCCCATGGATATCAACCAGCCCTGGCATATCAAAATGCAGTAAGACTAGGCACATCCTCTTCTAGTAAAACTAGATGAGGCAACCCAGGAGGAAGAAAAGGTCTCAAAGGCAGCAACAGAGTCAGAGACAGTCCCTGTTCCCATTGTTAGGAGTCCAACATGAAGACCACGCTACACAACTGTAACATATGGTCAGTCCAATGTAGGCTCCCTGATTGGTGGTTCACTCCCTGTGAGCCCCTATAGACCCAGAGTAGTTTATTCTGTGATATTCTCAACCTTTTTGACTCCTACAATCCTTCCTCCCCCTCTTCCGAAGGATTTTCCCAGCTCTGTCTAATATTTGGCTGTTTGTCTCTGCATCTGTTTCCATCAGTTGCTGGGTGAAGCCTCTCTAATCACAATTATGATAGATGCCTGCCAACAAGTATAACAGAATATCATTTGCAGTGTCCGGGATAGGCTCCCTCTCATGGCATGGGTCTAGAGCTGGCCCAGTCATTGGTTGGCTACTCCCTCAATTTCTGCGCAGAAAGTTTCATGATGTTATTGTTTTTAACAGCTGAGTAATACTACATTATGTAAACCCACCACATTTTCTTTATCCATTCATTTTCAGATGAAGGACATCTAGGTTGTTTTCAGTTTCTGGTTCCATTTCATAAAGCTGGTATAAGCATAGTTGAGCAAGTGTCCTTGTGGTATGGTGGAGCATCCTTTGGGTATATGCCCATGAGTGGTACAGCTGGGTCTTGAGGTAGATGGGTTCCCAATTTTCTGTACTTTCTTTCTTATAAATATATTACCATGAATACAGCCATTCCAAGTAAAATTTCCCAGAGGAAAAAAAAAACAGAAGTTACAGAGGATAAAAGAAAACTAACATTTTTTAAAAGAACTAAAATTATTATCCTTAAAGAGAAAAATATACAACCACAAAATCATAATGGCCAAAAGACAGTAGTAAAAGATTTATAATTTCAATGACATGTTAGAAGAGAGAACTATATTTCCCAAGTGATGACAAAAATTGCTTCCATCCTCGAGTTCTATGGCAAATTACACTTTCAATCAGATACAAAGGCAGAGTAAAGAGAATTAGACACAAAATGGATTCTTTCTCAGGTACTTACTGGAAAAATATACAATGAAGATTACAAATCAAGAACTAGAAAGCTCACTTACCCAGGTCTCAGACTGAGCAACACAACAACACAGTGTAGAGATGTCTCAGAAACCACGTTATTCTCACCATGTCTAGATTTCTTGTCTGGGCCTGGAGCAGGAAGAAAGGGTAGTGTAGGTGGCCGTTCCCCCATGAGTTAAAAAAAAAAAAAAAAAGAATTGCCATACTATTCAACATTTGGAAAGTTAGTTCTAGTGTTTAGTAGGATTGAAAAACAATTCTAAAACTTACGAGGTATATGAATGACAGAAAAGTGGAATTATATATATTATACGTAATTATATTCTGCTCCTGGTTTCAATATTTATTTAACTAAAATCTTATATTAGTGAACAGTAGAAGACAATAAAGTTGTCTGGTATGAAACAGATAGAATTTCAACCACCTTAGTAGGAAATCAATGGATATTGCCTAAGCCCAATAGCTGAATAAATACTAATATAAAATTATTGTTAAACACAAAGAGAAAACCAAGAAAAAACCGACAGAAAGATGAAAGCAGCTACCCCTGAGCACTAGTAGAGGAGGCTGGGAAGGAAGGGAGCAGGGAATTGCTCTTACCTACAGAATAATATAAAAAATGATGTTTAAGCTGTGTATTCTATGAAATATGGATAACGATTAACTCACTATAGGTGTGGGTGGGAGAAACTGTTCATTTTAAGATCCAAAATTTTGAGAGTAGGAGCTATGGCTGTGTTCTTCAGATACTGTATCTAATTCTTTTGCATGGGTAGCCATGATGAAATACTAGACATTGGGCTGTGTAAAGAAAATAAAAGACTTTTTTCCTTCTGTTTCTGATGGTGACAAACTAAGGATGCAGCATTGGTGAGGTCTAGTAAGTGCTCCCTTGTTTGCCCATACACTGCTCCTTTGTCCTTGTGTTTTCGCTTGACGAAGAGACAAAGACAGACAGACACAGACAGAATGCATTCAGTATAAGGGCAGCATGAGGTCCTGTTCTTACAACCCCATCTCAACACTTCCTTCTTAAGACTTCATTTCATAACTTCGCACTAGGGCCAGGGCCCAGTTGATGAATGGAGGAGAGACATTCAGTGTCTACTAGTGGCCGCATAGTTACTAGCAGCAGATCAATAAGTGGATATTGATGGGCGCAGGAGTTTCTTCTGCCATGCATGAGCTATCTGACTGGATGGGGGATAATCCTTATCACCAACCTTCCCCCATGGAAAAATATGCTGCATCTCTGGGTTTTCTAAAAGTTCTTTGAAAGCGTTAGTATGTAGCCCAAAATTCTGACTTTCTCTTTATCTAATAGTTTCTGTGATACCCACTTTGATAAATATACCGTATAAACTATGTGTCAAGCCAGGAAATGTGAACAGAAATGGTTACTCGGTGGTTGGTATTTCTCATACCGGCTGACAATAAGCAAATGGTGTGACAATTATTTGCCTTACCTTACTTCAATCACACCACTGTCTTCCACAGCTCCCCACTGTCACAGTCTGCCCTCTTTCAAGAATGAATGAAAATGCCTTATTCTGTACAAGAATTTGACTGAGTGTTTCTCTTCTTCCTTGAAGGTACACAATGACTTTAAATAGGACTAACAAGCATATATACCGTGTGGAACAATTATTTGTACTGTGTCTCTTAGAATTATCAAGTACATACAAGAATGTTTAAAAATATGCCTACGGGACAGCATGCAGAGACATGAAGATAAGTGATTGTTTTTCATTAATTTGCACTTTGCACATAAACATCATTAGATGTACTATGAACCACAAAAGGCATACGTAAAACAGTCTTGCAAAGCACCAGTGCACAGATTGCACCGCCAGCTCTTTCCAACTGCCTGATGACATAGAAAGAGACTGAAATGCTCATAAGCAAACATGGATGCAATTTTTAATTTATTACCTCCTCATGAAAACCAGTGAATAGCAGCTTTTACTTCTGAAAACTTTATTATTTTTTGAAAAGCAAAATGAGTTTAATGTGCCTAGATTGTACAGTAATTTTTGCATACAAAATAAAAATATGAATGAGGCAGTCAGATCAAGTTGAAAGCATGAAGTTATAGAAATAAACTAGGAATTAAGTACTGTCAGTTCCTCACTGTATTAGTCAGTTGTCCTTGGTTTGTTTAAATAGAACTAGTTGAACAAACTACACAACAAAAAATGCAAAACTGTGAGGCATTCATTATTCATAAATAGTCATTGAGCTCTATTTAAGACTATTTAAGGATTAGACTACCACAATAACAAGATAGATCTGTGATTTATGAAAAGTTACTCCATAGTCCAAATTTCTAAGACAATCAGTGTTGGGTACATGTAATGCCTCAGTATGGGCTTAAAACCAACCAGAAGCAGAGGCTGGGACTGAGACCGGGGCCCAGCGCAGTGTGTAGGGTTAGAATATGTGACACTGTGCTCCCAGCAACATACTGGAGCAGGAAGAGACATCCTAGGTCACAGGTAGTGTGCTTCCTTTCTTATGTGTCCTTTATCACCAACACACATTGTAGAGTTTAACTATTCCATTGTTTATATATCCATTGTTTCCTTTGGATTCCCTCTCCCAGTCTCCCTTAGCAGAAAGAAATCCCTTGGATGAATATAGGAAATGTGAAGAATTTTTAACCTCCTGTGGCTTATGGACTGTGTAAAAGATATCAGAGTTCTTTGGGTTTGAACGGACAGTCTTATCATGCTGGGCCAACTATTAATCCCCAAATAGTAACTAACTCTCTCCAGGTATGAAATTTCCCAATTATATAACATGATAGTGGTAGAGTCAGGAAAGGGGCTTAGCTTCTTTAATCCCTAAGTCAGTCCTCTTTTAATTTTGCTAGTACTGGGACAAGGAACTGAACTCTGGGTTTCCATTTTCAACCATTAATTACTATCCTACCTGATAGTAAGTGCTGGATGAAACACAGAATAATTATAAGTAATTGCACACATCCAGATGTAAGCAAAGCTTCCAATACCTTTTAAACCTTTTCTTGCATATTTTATCTTGCAACTTCCTGTATCCTGAGTTGTATTCTGTACTGAATTATATGGACACAATAAATAATCTAATTAAAAATTAAAATTTCTAGTACAATTTTCCAATACTGTTAAGGGAAAATTACCAAGATCTAGAATATTTACAAAAGTCTCAAGAAAAAGATCAAATTTAATCTGGATTTTGAGGTGTTGCTAAATTTAGTGAAGCCATAAAGAGGAATGAGAGCATTCCAGGCAGGGCAGTATTCTGGAGAAACTGCAGAAATGGGAATGAATGTCACCGGGCTGTGGAGGAGAGAAACTAGGGGGATTGCAATTGAGCAAAGCACAAAGACTTCTGGAAATTTTTACTGGGTCTCTATTCTTCTCACTCACTCACTTTAGAATTCTTGGTGTCTAATGAAGTCAGTTTTGTTGAATTTATGATGTTTTGTGCTTCTTCCAGTTTCTAGTGGTTTCCCTCAAGTTTTGTACAGACTATAAAAGTTCAAAGTTTTCAGATTACTCCAAGATGTTATTGCAAACATGTGGTGATATAAATGACTGGGGCTGCAAAGTACGTTACCCTTTTCAACCTATTTATGGGTTAAAAATAGCTGAAACTGAACTTCAGACAAAGCTATAATCCTTACCATGAGGGTAAGAAGGAGTAAGCATATCCTTATGTACCAGCTGTGTAAATGATTGCTGTTGAGGCAGAACTTCAGTCTCGGACAGGAGGAAGAAAAATCAATATTAATCCACTCATACTTGTAATGGAAGTATGTGGTCATATAAAGAATTACTGGCTAGCTCGGGATCACAGACTGAGTTTGAAGACAGATGCTCTGCGTGTGCTATGGAAACAATGGACCGTAACATTGTATTTGATATGGAAAAATCAATCACAGCTTTAACAGCTAGAAACTGCTCCACGAATACAAAGCACCTCAAGCAGTTGTTAAACAGAAGGGCTTTCATGATTATTTAATCACTTGAGAGGCTGAACCAATTAAAATATCATCTGCCAATACGTTCTCTCAGATTTGTTTGCAGCAATAATACAAGTTTTCTCTAATCTATTGTTTTGACCCAAACAATGACACTACAGAAATAAAAACCATCAGGACCACAAGTACGCTTTCCAGTAGAAGGGTTTTCAGATCTGACTTGGACCCAGGAAAGCCCGAGATTCCATCAGGCATTTTTTTTTTCTTTTTCCTTTTTTTTTTCCTTTGGATAAGAATCTAAGCTTACAACGGTTTGGCAGTATGGATCTGAATCATCAAATAACAACCAAGTATGGAAATACTGTGGCTTCAGGGATCTGGTAGGAATTCATGTCTGGCTGTGACCACACGTGGGTGAAGTGGAGGTTTCTGATTTCCTTGAAGACTCAGTTTTGTCCTCCAGTGGAAAGACTCAGAGGTTTAGTTCTCAGTGGCTCATAACCAGGCTACTGTGTATTTTTGGTGTGGCTAGAAAATCTACAGCTTAAGCCAGGGAAGGGGAAAGCTTAAGCCAGCAAGAGATGTTAAGGCATGGACTACCATTCCAAGGAGTCAGAACTTAAAACCTAAAGAGAAAAAGACCTCCCAAATATTCTAAAGTAGAGAGAATCCAGTTGTATTTTTTAAGAAGTACCTATGGATGCTGAATTATGGAGGGAAGAGTCTAGAAACAAACAATATAGGATTCTATACTAATGTGCAGAGCTGGAATTTGATGTAGAGGAATTGAACTTGGGGCCATGAAAGAAAATAGTCTAGGAAATGTTCCTATAGTTTACAGAGGGAAGAATTAAAGACATTTGACTTTGCCATGTGAACCTTATTTGATAGGGCATTCTGTAGCTGGTCTAGGTAGACTGGTTACTAAGCCCAGCGAAAATAACAAATGTGCTGATGAGTGCGAAGGCAGCATGGTATTTATTTGAATTTTGCTTTAAACTCTTACTCACTCTTCTATTGGTGTGGAAATCTTGAGGCTATTACTTATATTGTCTGAGTTTTATTCCTTCATCAATTTTTACAAGTGGGAAATAGTATCTGATAGTGTTATCCGGGAAAAAAAGATGCCATAATTCATGGCTGCACTGCAATAAAGTACATGTTAAATATATAGTATAAATATATTCCATACTTTAAATTAAGACATTAATGACCTCCTAAATACAACTTTAAAAGTTGTGTTATTGCTTGAATCTTAAATATCCCAAAGGCATATCATCTACTGTCATCATTAGCCTGAAGCACTATCGAAAGACGGTGAAACCCTTATGATGGGGAGCCTAGTTAAAGTAAGATAAGTCATTGGGGGTATGACCTTGAAAGGGATACTGGAGTGCTTCCCAGATGCCATGAAGTGAGTAGTATTCTCTCCCATGCAATTCTATCATGGTAGAGTCTTACCACAGACCTAAAAGCAATAATGCCAAGCAACCAAGACCTCTGAAAGTGTAAGTCTGTGTAAAATTCCCCTAAAGTTGCTTTATATCAGATATATTGTCATAGTAACAGAAATCTGACACAGAAAAATGTCATTGAGACCAAACCTTTGGCAGGGTGTAGGGAATCACATGAACAGGGACTATTTGTCATGAACTCAATGGCTGGCTCTTCGACCCGACCCTCCCCCCCCCTCCCCGATGGAGGAGCAGCCTAGCTAGATGACAGAAGAGGACATTGCAGCCAACCCTGAAGAGACATGATAAGCTAGAGTCAGATGGAAGGGGAGGAGGTCCTCCCCCATCAGTGGACTTGGAGGGGGCAGGGAGGAGATGAGGAAGGGATGGGGAGAGTGGGAGGGAATGAGGGAGGGGGCTATGGCTGGGATACAAAGTATATAACCTGTGATTCATATAAAAATAAATAAATTACTTTAAAAAATGTCATTGAGAAGTTAAGTCCTTGCTAGACTTATACTTGAACATGTGGTTCAGAAGCCTTTGGAACTGTCTTGTTGAATGAATTTGGATAAATGTAGAGAAATGGATTAAAGAAAGCCTAGAACACAGTAAGCAGAGCTTAAGGTGTGATTCTGGCAAGAATTTGGAGACTAGAATGCTGACAGGAATGTGGACAGTAAAGACCATGATGATGAAGCTTCACGAGGAAAGGAGACTCTTGAGAAGTAGATAACAGCCTGCTATTCCATATCTGTCCCAAAGAACTTTACTACAGTTATACTTGTCCAGAAATTTTGGCAGAGGCTAGTTTTAACATGCTTTCAATTCACTTAGAAGTCATTAGGCAGCACAATATGTAAGCCAGTGTGGTTGATGCTGTGTGTTTTTGACCAACAGTAGTGTAAAAAAATCAATAGCTAAGAGAAGCAGTTTTGCCATGAAGAAAGCATATTTGAAGCTAAATCCAATGAGGAGATAGATACATGTAAGTACCAAGGGAAAGAAGCCAAGGGCTTTGCAGCAAAACAATAGAAAAGATGACTTGAAGACATCTTATACATTGGCAATTCCCAACATATGTCAGGGTCAAAGGTAGAAAAGTACAATATTAAGGTTGAAGAGATGCTCAGTGGTTAAGGCTGCTTGTCCTGAGGACATGGGCTTGATTCTCAGATAGTACCTCGCAACTGTCTATAACTCTAGTTCCAGAATATCCAGTGCTCTCTTCTATCCTCAGCAGATTACCAGGTGTATTAGTCAAGGTTCTCCAGAGCAATAGAACCAATGGGATGATGATGATGATGATGTGTGTGTGATGTATGTGATAATGTATATGATGATATAATTAGCTTTAAATAGTAACACTATTAGTAATTAGTAGTCACACATTGGCTGTCTTCACAGGGGGCTAACAATTGTCACTCAGTCCACAAGGTGATGTTCTTCAATAGCCCCAATATGGCACCAGAAGCCTGTAAGGTTTCTGGCAAGCCACTGATCTACAAGAAAAGCTTGGAAGCCCTGGTTCTGCTACTAGCAAATGAATCAGCAGCAGCAGCAGTAACCAGACAAGTAAGTTGGTGACAGTAGTGAGGGCCAAGCCAGCAAAAGGTGAGATAATCCTCCTTATGTCACAGCCTTTTTATCCGGATCCTTTCCAAAGGAGAGTATAATTGGGAAAGGTCTCCCCGCATCAATCAAGGAAATCCATATGGTGGTTAGTAATTAATCAGGTGAGGCTCCCTACCCAAGGGATTCTAAATTATGGCAAATTGACATTCAAGACAACCATAACACCAGGCATACTTGTAGAACCTTCAAGAGGTGGGGCCTGATAAAAATAAGTTAGATCACTGGGGGTGAGCCCTTGAAGGAGACTCTGGGGTGCTTCCATCCTCTGCTCCCCAGCTGCCCTGGAGTGAGTAGTTTTCGCAGCCTTGTGAGGAACAGGCACATATACAGGCAAAACATTCATATGCATACATTTAAAAGAAAAATCAAAGCACAAACTTTTTTTAAAATATTTGCTTCTCAAGAGAGCTTTCTAGCAACTTATTCTCAAAGGCAGCCTAAGAGACGTTTTCCTTTAGGATTTTTTTTTCTGTGTGTTCATCTATCATGACCCTCAGAGACCACTAAAGCCTTGGTCCAAGGAGATTTTGACACAATTAAAACAGGGAACAAACTTTCCCATCATCTATATTAATTTTCTGATTTTCCAGGCATGTAGAATGCAAGAGTTACAAGGTCATAGAAGCGTTCACCCATAGTTTTAGGAGGGTGTGGAAGACAAGGAAGTGTTTGGCAGGTTCAGAGGACCCGCAAGCAATGTCCAGTGATGTTTAATGAAGCTGTGAAAGAGAAACTAGACTTGTAACACAGGCACTAAGAAGCTGAAAGAATAATGATGTGGGCTGCAGCCAACACGACTCGTAAGGGCTATCCTTCACACTTCCATGGCCTGGGTGCCAGACGTGGAGTCATAAGATTTAACATATGCCCTTCTGGGCTCTGGGCTCACTTTGGTCTGACTCTTGCTTTCTGTGCTTCTGCTTTTTAGTGAAACGGAAATGATCAGCTTTTTGGATTCCCACTGCTGCATATCACATGTTTGTAAGCTTCTTTTGGATTTTACAAGGGGCTCATGGCTGGATCAGCCCTTGGGTCTCTTGTAAATTGAGTACATCTTGTATTGTGTGGACATAATCTTTTGAGACTAAGGGCAAACTGTTTGGCTTGACACTTAAAGGTCTCAGAGAAGCTCATATGTAAAAGACTTGGTCACCACCACCCTGCGTTACTAGTGGGAAATGGAAGGGCCTTCAGGAAGTGGGCCCTACTAGACTAGCATATGGAAGTCATGCATTAGGGGCATACCCTGATGAAGCTGTCAGGATCTTCTGTGTGTTGCCTTTCCTGTGTCTCTGTGTGTCTCACACATAGAAGCTCAGTATTCTCTCTCTTTTCTCCCTCTTTCTCTCTTTCTCTGTCCCACAGTGTCAGTCTCATGTAGTCTATTTCTTCCTACTCCAGGGCCCTCTCTTATTTTCTCTCTTAGTTTTCCAGCTGCAGTGAGATGAGTATTTCTATGCCATGCACTTCAGAAAATACATGATGATATGTTTCTCACTACTGTATAGCATGGCCCAAGACAGTAGTAGGCAGTGGCCTCAAAACTCTGAAACAATGATTTTTAAAATAGGACATTTTGTCACAACAATAGAAATCTGACATACTATGTATGATGTTAAAGTCCTATAAATACTAACAATTTGCTTTTTTAGAAGTGACTTGACCACTTAATGAAGTAATATATTTTCCTAGATGAGTTGTATTAATAAATCAACATACACACAGAATTACTCAATAGGGGCAGTGTTCAGCCAAGATTTTAATATGGTTTAAGATAGAAACATTTTCTTGTATTTAAAATTATTTATGGGTTAAGAGAATTACTTTTTCCACTTTAAAGATCTTGAATATGCAGAGACTAGTGAAGTTTTATAAAAATTGGGTTCTCCATCTCCCAACCTTCATCAGTAAGCTTGTTCTTACAGCAGATTGTAATTAACACAAAGAGCCACAACTAAACAATAGGCAGAGAGTGTGAGACTTTGGAAGACTTAGCTCTACGTGGGATGTCTTTATCACACTCCTCCCTTCAAGGCTCAGGGATTTATGCTGAAGAGGAGGTGTGAAGATTGTTAAGAACCAGAGATGATGGATGATTCCAAGTAAACAGCATCTTCCAGACACAACAGGACTAAGGTAGGTGTGTGTGTGTAACTGTGTTTGTATGGAGACTCAAAGAGACTGTGACACACAAGACTTGCATAGGTTCAAGCCAACCAAAATTTGAACACTGAGAAGGGAAATAGAAATAAAATCTCACCCCTAACCAAGAAGTTTTTTGCAGTTGACCTGCTGAGAAAAAGCAAATCTATTTTCTGTGGTGGAGTGTCACTGTGTATATCAACTAAAATTTAAGGCAGACTCCATGCTCAGAAATAGTTGGCTAACACAGACACGCACACACAAACCACTATTTTTCTTTATGTGTTTATGTATGTGTGCTTTATATTTTATTTTTCTATCTTAATGTTTTGGTTGGTTGTTTGGTTGGGGGGGGAATTTTCTTGTTTGCGTAGACTTCAGCTTTTTTGGTTTGGGTTTGTTTGTTGAAAGAAAAAGAGCATGAAATTGAGCTGGTGGAGAAGTAGGGAGAATATTGGAGATTTGAAGAGAAAAGAATATGATAAATATATATTTTATGAAAAAATTAGATAAAAATAAGAAAGAAAAAATAGACCCTAAAAGTCAGAAATGTTCATATAAGTCAGCCTAGTTTTCCATGTCTATGTCCTTATTACTTGTCCATGTCTTACAGTTCTTAAAATATCACATAATACAGAAAAGTTATTTGCCCTATACTTACTTATCTCCCACACTTTTGTATCTATGACCAAAAAGCTCCACCAGCCCTGAGAACACAGTTTTAAAAGCTGATTTATTATTGAAAGAAAAAATGTCAATATCAACAGGGGGTATAAGAAAGCATGTATTTAGATATGTTTCCCTTGCTTTTCTCGGAGCCCTCATCCTGATTATTTCTTCTCATTTTTTTCACTGAGAAGTATTCTATACCCATAACATCTTTTTAACTTTAGAGAGAATATCATTAGTAGCCAGGACTGCTCTATTGCCTGACTCTTTCCTGAACTACATATATACGCAGGGACTTTAAATTGCAGTTCATTTGGAATTGATTTCTCCTTGTTCATTGCTCATGTGTAGTATCTCCTCTTTAAACCTTTTACATGTATACATGCATCTAAGCCATACCTTCCATGGACCATAATACGGACTGTCTGTGTGCACATTAGTATATTCTCTTCTAAGTCTGATACATCCAATTGGATACAGTTGGCAAAAAAAATTAATGTGGCAATCTTCAATATTCTTCAATACATGTAGTATTGTTAGCATATATAACAGGGTAATTAATTCCAGCCCATTAGTCATATGTGAGACTGTGTCTCTCTCACTCACACTATTGTGAAGACACTCAAAAATAATTCATAATCAAAAGAAGAATGAAAATGATGTAGTTGCATAGTTTGGGATGTATTGCTTACTACTTGGCCTTAAATTTCTTTTCCCATAAAATAAGCAGTGAAATCACCTGTGTAGCATTGTGAGATTAAATATAAATATAAGGATAAATATAAAGTAGGACACATGTCACATAATAAACACTTAATAAACACTAAGTAATCTTTTGCTTACTTACTACTGCTTGATAGAAAAAAAAGAATTTTGGTTCTTTTTATAGGGATTGGATTTAAAATACAAAGAGTAAATAAATTAGGTAGAATTATTTTTTAATAATATATTTTACCCTTATCATCGTACCCATACATTTTTCGATCAAGACTGGCCATATTTCATTGGTCAATTGTTACAGTTCAGACACCACTCTGAGAGAGTCATTTCATGGTAAATGGTAAAAGCCACCTGAAACAAGACAATATATACACAGAAGAGAAGAGAGAAAAATATACACAGTCTTGAAGGTCTTACCATTTTCTCATCAAGTAACTTTTTAAAATGCTAGAAGGGAATTCACAATAATATTTGATTTTAGCAGAAGTCATTTTCATCACGTTTTTCAAACTATGACATATGCCATTATTTTTGAAAAGGCATATTTTGAAATCAGTAAGCATGTGTGGAATTCTGAAGAAAGCTTATTGCTCAGAAAATCAGAAAGACCCGTGCAATGTTCAAAATGTTCTTAAAATAGTTGTAAGGAAACACATTTCTGTTCTTCCAGTGTGAAACTACAAAAGTCCTCCTGGGACAACCCCCACCCCACCCCGGCTCGCCAGCACTTTATAACAAACAAAATCAAAACCAAACCAGATAATCCAATCCCTCCACCTTTCCTTCCTCACTTCATGAGCTAATTTCACAAGCCCCCCCCCCCAGTGCTTCACTTACTATTCATTTTCTATCATGGGAGAGAAACTTGAAATATTTATTCATAGGATATTATTCTTTTAAAATGCTTCCTAAGCTAAAACTTTGGTAAATGGCAGAGCAGGGGATGGACGGCATTTCCAACACTCGGTGTAATTATTACCCCTGGAGTTGCATTTTTAAATAGTTTAATAATTAAAGTTTTCTGGAAAACAAGGCAAAGAATGAAATGCATAAAGAGACTCAAAAACTCTAGGGCAGGGCTTGCAGCTGTGTGTTATACATACCTAATTTTCACATACATCTCAACAGGATTCATCATGTCTACAGAGTGGTAATGGAATGGACGGGTCTCACTCTGCAGACAGTCATACAGATGAGGAGGCCTTTTCTAGCCATAACCTGTCACTATGTGCAAACAACGGAGGGCATTGGTCCTTTTGTCAGATTCTGACAGCGGAATCAATAAAAAGACACAGCAAAAGTTCAATCAGAACAGACACTACTAATACGACTGCCCTTTGGGGACCCAGAGAAGTGTGGAACTGCTTTTCCATGTTAATTTCTCTTCACTAGCCCTTGGGGTTATCACCTTTGCTGGCCCCTGTTAATTAAAAACTGCCTCCTAGCAAAGTTCCCTGCCAGGCATTTCCCTGGCGTCAGCCTGTTCTGCTGACTGCTAGGAGAGATGTGGGAGGCTTGCTCCAAGGCAGAGAAAGAACGCTTGCATGACAATCCTGCCCTGCTCTCCCCAGCTATGCATGTAATCAGAGCTTTTATTTATAACTTCCCAAATGCTACAATCACGAACTAACAATATCCAGGTAAGAAAAATTGGACAGATGCTGTTTCGAAGTCAGAGTGATATTAGTTAATTAGGTAGGGCAGGTAAAGTAGATAGACAGTCACGGCCCTATTATTTTTGGTCTAGCTTTCTTTGGAATTTATTGCATAAAAAATTGTAATTGCCTCTGGAAGGAAACCAGGGGCAACAGCAGTAGCCTACGATGTTTGAGGAATCTCTTAGATTACCTTGACAAACATCTCAAAAGAGGACTTCTCATGCCTGGTAATGAGGGTTTTGTTAGGTCGTCTTTGGCTTTTGGAGGAAGCATTGTCAGCCCAGCTAAGACTTTTTTTTTTTAATTTAAACTATATATGTATATTTACATAATGACTTACCCATATTATAAGTATTTTAAAGTAAATAGTTAACAGTATGATTCCTTATATTTTCAGACATCCTTATTGCTATTTTATCCTTCCTCTTTCTGTATTTCTATCCCTCCTCCTTCCATATTTAGAATGCTGCATTTTCCCATTCTCTCCTTCATATCACAGGCGCTGCAGACAGCATGCACTTCAGACACAGGGCCCAGAGGTTCCTGGGCTAGAATAGATGGAAAAGCCTCTTTTCTGAAGACTAACTTTTAT
Source organism: Pachyuromys duprasi (assembly GCA_028658305.1). NCBI lineage: Eukaryota > Metazoa > Chordata > Mammalia > Rodentia > Muridae > Pachyuromys > Pachyuromys duprasi. Next base: position 127,278,325 of record CM053764.1, read on the forward strand.
GGTATCCAAAGGTACCATGCAAGCTTTCAAAGCAAGGAAGCAACCATAAATTTTGCCCAGTTGTTACACCTATAAACCAACCACAACAACAACCAGCATGGTGTGGTAACCCAAGGGTACATTGGTGACATGCATATGGAGGTAACTGTTACCTCATTAATTGGACTTAAAACCCCTTCAACAAGAGGAAATTGTGCGTAGTTCTGGAAACATAGCAAACTACACAAAACTGTGGGCATGGATCTTGGAGGAGAAAGAAAAGCTACCAATATACTAAACCAGCACAGTTCCTAGCTTACATTTTAAACATTTTAATTTCCCAATTTAATGTTAGATTAAACATAAAGCTAAGAGTCACTTTCATGGAGTTTGCCCCAAGGTCAGTATGAGACGATTCAAGCTCTCATTCTCTCACTTAATCAAGTAAACGTCTACAAAACGAGAAAGAATCCGCAGCAGCTGAACAACCAACCAGTGAAAAAAATAGCCACACTAACCAATGGGAAGCAGTGAAAAAATAGCAACACTGACCAATGGGAAGCGTCCTGGTTCCTCCTCAGTTGCCTGCCCCTCCCCCACAGCATGCTATGGAAGGGTAACACTGTTACTTGCTTGCAAGTTTTGACCTTTCTGTGGGACACCGACAGACTGATTTTTGAATCACATGGCTCAGTGCTCACACACAGACGCCCAGTTTGAGCCTCAGATTGGAAGCCACAGCACAATGGCACATGCTGTAGATGGGAAAACTGCAGAGTGACTACAGACTCACAGACACCCTGGGACAAAAGATTACAGGCAGAAAAATAGGATGGAGCATTTGACATGGCAAGAAACAGGTGAGTTAGACGCTTCAGGGAATTAATATTTTTTATAAATTTATTTATTTTTATATCAATCACAGGTTAGGTTTTTTGCATCCCATGCGTAGCCCCCTCCCTCATTCCTTCCCACCC
>CM053764.1:127288819-127299729 GCA_028658305.1 Pachyuromys duprasi
AACCACTCCCACTGGCTTTCCAAGTTACCTGGGAACAAATGCCAGAAAATGGTGAAAATTAAAACCCTGAACAAGTAGTCTGGAATCTTGTTGAAAATACAGGATCTTGACCATTTTAAAGAATCAATAGTAACTATGGAATTTACTAACTCTATGTGAGACAGATGTTAAATGCCTAGGTTACTCAAAACAAGATTATTCCTAAGACTGGAAAGAGTTACAATTATGGAAAGTCTAAAGGTATTGATATCATGAAATATCAATTGTTAGGTAACGTCAATATGCTGATTTAAGGGAGCAGATGTAGGAACATTTGCTTGAGTTTGTATTGTGAAAAGGCCATTGAGTGAGAATTTTAAAAAAGGATCTATTTTAATCCATTTTCATCTACTACATACTCTCCCTAGGTTAAGGGAAGTACCAACGTGGTTGGTAAGGAAACTCAATGTGATTGAAGAAGAAAGCCCAGAAACATCCCAGATGACAGGAGACAGATGACAGAAAGCTGCAGAGGAGAAATTTGCCTGGGATCATCTCCAGAGAAAGATTCAATTCTTCAAGTTCAACTGGATGCCTAAAGAGACTAGGGAGACCTCAGAGCCGCGGGAACCTTGAACCCAGAGCAAGGAATTACTCAGGAGACTCTCGAGACAGTGAATCACAGTAAGTCACCCCAAAAGACAATTGTAATTATATAAACAGACCTTTCCAACATCAAAAATGGGAAACTCCATTTCATATCCCTTGAGAATCAGGGTAGGCAGTGAAGGAAGAGAAATGTCACTTGAAGAAATTGTTGCAGTACCCATTGCGCTTACGGCCATGGGAGTAAACCGCCTTTTACTGCCAATTGCACTCTTTACATTTTTTTCTCTCAAAAAGGTTGGAAAAAATAGCTGTACAATAATAATTATTTATGATAATGCAAAGGCCTGAGAGACAAGAGACAGAGAAATTAAGAGAACAGAAAATGCTTAATTATGAACCCATGATACCTAACGAAATTAAGGATAGAGATAGACAGCCCTCTGATAATGGGCGGAAGCCTGGCCAGGAGACTGGAGCCTGGCCCACAGCCTGAAGATGAGCATAGAATGAGAGTGCCCAAATGTCTAGTTTTTCCGTGGATTCATAAAGATCTAATTGTGCCTCGATATACAGAAAGGCGAATAAGATGTAATCTCAGAGTTGTTTTGACTTGTACTACCCTGATAACTAAGGACTCTGAGCATTTCTTTAAGAGTTTCTCCACCACTAGATTTTCTTCTACTTTGAATTCTCTTTTTAGCTCTTTACCCTGTTTTTAATTGGATTATTTCGTTTGTTGGTGTTTAATTTCTTGAGTTTCTTTTGTATTCTGGATATTAGCCCTCTGTCAGATGTAGGGATGGTGACAATCTTTTCCCAGACTGTAGGCAGTCATTTTGTTCTTCTGACAGAGTCCTTTGCTTTGCAGAAGCTTTTCAGTTTCAGGTCCCATTTAGTAATTGTTGATCTTAGAGCCTGAGCTGTTGATATTTTTGTTCAGGAAGTGCCAATATCAAGACTCTCTTCCCCACTTTTTCTTCTAACAGGTTTAGTGTGTCTGGTTTTATGTTGAGGTCTTTGATCCACTTGGACTTTAATTTTGTGCATGGTTATGAATATGGATCTATTTGCATATTTCTACATGTAGACATCCAGTTAGACCAGCACCATTTGTTGAAATGCTGTCTCTTTTCCATTGTATGGTTTTGGCGTCTTTGTCAAAAATCAGGCGTCTGTAGGTGTGTGAGTTTATTTCTGGGTCTTTGATTTGATTTCATTGATCTTCCAGTCTGTTTCTATGCCAGTACCATATAGTTTTTATTACTGTTGCTCTATAGTCCAGCTTGATATCAGGGATGGAGATACCTCTAGAAGATCTTTTATTGTAGAAGATTGTTTTAGCTATTCTGGGTTTTTGTTTTTTTTTTACTTTCCTTATGAAGTTGTGATTGTTCTTTCATGGTCTGTAAAGAATTGTGTTGGCATTTTGATGGGAATTGCATTGAATCTGTAGACTGCTTTTGGAAGGATGGCTATTTTTGCTATGTTAATCATAGTGATCCATGAGCATGGGAGATCTTTCCATCTTCTGATGTCTTCTTCGATTTCTTTCTTCAGAGACTTGAAGATTTTTCATACAAGTCTTTAACTTGCTTGTTTAGAGTTATACCAAGATACTTTATTTATTTGTTTGTTTGTTCATTTGTTTGTAGCTATTGTGAAGGGTGTTATTTCCTTAATTTCTTTCTCAGCCTTTTTTCTTTTATATATAAGAGGGCTACAGACAGTTTTGAGTTAATTTTTTTATCCAGCCACTTTACTGAAGGTGTTCATCAGGTGTTCCCTGGTAGAATTTTTAGGTCACTCATGTATATTATCATATCATCTGCAAATAGTGATACTTTGACTTCTTCCATTCTGATTTTTATCCCATTGATCTCCTTTAGTTGTCTTATTGTTCTAGCTAGGACTTCAAGTACTATGTTGAAGAGATATGGAGAAAATGGACATCCTTGCCTTGTCCCTGGTATCACTGGGATTGATTTAAGTTTCTCTAGGTTTAATTTGATGTTGGCTACAGGCTTGCTGTATATTGTCTTTACCATGTTTAGGTATGTGCCTTGTATCCCTGATCTCTCCAAGACTTTAAACATGAAAGGGTGTTGAATTTTGTCAAATGCTTTTTTAATACCTAAGGAGATGCAATATGAGGGTTTTTTCTTTCAGTTTGTGTATATGGTGGATTTCCTTGATGGATTTCAGTATATTGAACCTGCATGCCTGGGATGGTCCTAGTGGGTGATATCTTTGATGTGTTCTTAGATTTGGTATGTGAGTATTATATTATTTTTATGTCAATATCCATAAGGGAAATTGGCCTGAAATTCTTTCTTTTTGTGGTTTAGGTGTTAAGGTGGCTGTGGCCTTATAAAATGAGTTTGATAATGTTCTTTCTGTTTCTATTTTGTGGAATAGTTTGAAGAGTATTGGTATTAGCTCTTCTCTGAAGGTCTGGTAAAATTCTGTGTGAAACTGTCTGGCCCTGGGCTTTTTTTGGATGGAAGACTTTTGATGACAGCTTCTGTTTTCTTAGGGGATATAGGACAACTTAATTTATTTACCTGATCTTGATTCTGCTTTGGTAAATGGAATCTATCAAGAAAAATTGTCCATTTAATTTACCTTTTCAAATTTTGTTGCATATAGGCTTTTGAAATACGACTTAATGATTGTTTGGATTTCCTCAGTGTCTGTGGTTATGTCCTCCTTTTCATTTCTGATTCTGTTGATTTGGACAGTGTCCCTCCGCCTTTTAGTTAGTTTGGCTAAGGGTTTGTCTATCTTGTTGATTTTCTCAAAGAACCAGCTCTTGGTTTCCTTGATTCTTTGAATGGTTCTCTTTGTTTCTAATGTATTGATTTCAGCCCTGAGTTTGATTCTGTTGTATAATATCTTGTTTTCTCCATCTATGGTGATTGAAAGTTTTGCTGGACTGGCATATATGGTCTCTTAGTGTTTGCAACACATTTGCCTAAGCCCTTCTGGATTTTATAGTTTCTGCTGAGAAGTCAGTTGTGATTCTGATAGGTTTGTCATTATATGTTACTTTGCCTTTTTCCCTTGCCACTTTTAATATTTTTTCTTTGTACTATAGATTTAGTGTTTTGGTTATTGCATGGCAGTATGATTTTGTTTTCTGGTTTAAACTAAGTAGATTAATCTATTAATGGGTCTCTTGTATGCTTATAGGCATCTCTTTCTTAACATTTTGAAAATTTTCTTCTTTGATTTTGTTAAAAATATTTTCTTGTCCTTGAAGCCAGGATTCTTTTCTTTCTTTTATTACTATTATTTGTATATTTCTTCTTTTCATGGTGTCCTTGGTTTCTTGGAAGTTTTCTGTCAGGAATTTTTTGGATTTAACATTTTCTTTGATGGATGCATCAGTTTCATCCACTGTGTCTTCTGTACCTGAGATTCTTTCTTCTATCTCCTGTATTCTGTTGGTGATACTTAGCTCTGCAGTTCCTGTTTTCTTCCTTAAGTTCTCCCTCTCCAGAGTTTCTTCAGTTTGTGCTTTCTTTAACATTTCTGTTTCCATCTTCAGGTCTTGAACCATTTTGTTGATTTCCTTCACCTGTTTGTTTGTATTTTCATGCCTTTCATTATATGATTTGAATTCCTCACCTGTTCTCTTGAACTGTATTTCCTTTAGTAATTTAATTATTTATTCTCTAAACGCCTCAATCTGTTTGACTGTATCTTCCAGTATTTCTTTACAGATTGTATTCATTACCTCTATTATCTTTGTAAACATAGGTTTAAGGTTATGTTCTCGTGTTAGGGCATCCAGGATTGCTTGCCTTTGGACAACAGGGTTCCAAGGATGCTGTATTGCTTTGGCTTTCGTTGATTGTGTTTTTACACTGACATTTAGCTATCTGGTTCTCTGGCTTGGCTGTTAGAAACTGTTGCCTACAGGAGTTCTCAGGGATGAGGGAAGAGCCCTGGGTAGGAATCTGGATGTTCCTGCAGGAGCTTTTCTCAGAATAGTGGGAATGATCTCGGACTGGCAGGTGATTCTCAGGGAATTCCCCATGAGTCTCCTCAGATGTTTGTTCCTGGGGACCACATGGATTCCTCAGGAGCTCAGGGATCCTCCTTTAGCAGAGGGAAATCCTGGAGTCAGCTGCCCCACCACTGACTTTCTTGGTCTGAGGTTAATGAGCCCAGGCACTTTGCTCAGACACTGTGTTTGCAAGACACAGACTTTTTAGAGAACCTGTGAGCTCAGAGGTCCTGTTGGTATCCCTAGAGAGAAGGGTTGAGTCTTGGAGTAGTGTTTGGTGTTTCTTCCATGGGTCCCAAGTATCAGGGGGCCTCTCACCCAGCCAGGATGGTGAGAGTGAGCACCTTGGATCCACGAGCCACTGGTATCAGAAAGGTGTTGAGGAGACAGTGAAAGTGAACTCTGCGTCTTGAAACTAGGAGCCATTGGTACCCAGAAGATGTCCACAGGGACAGTGAGAGTGGGCACCCAGGTTTGGAGCCTTGCCCTCTATACTGGAAGGCATCTACTCCACGGACAGTGAAAGTGAGCTTCTTTCATGACATATCTAAACATCTGAAGATCAAGCCTTCTTGTGGGACAGGAGAGAAGAATGTTAATAAATCTTCTCTTCACCAATCTAGAGGGATATCTCACCCACTGAATTTACTTGTTTGATAGTCTTAAACTATGATATCAACACCTTCATTTTTTCTTTTTTTGTTTTGTTTCCATTTTTAACATTTTTATTTAAAGCAGATTCTCTTCTCTCGTGCAATACATCCTGACCACTGTTTCCCCTTTCTCTACTCCTCCCAGATTCCTCCCATTTCTCCTTCCCCCCATATCTACTCCTAATATGGGAACAAGTATATATCTGTTATGACTGCTCTCAGTATTCTTTCCTGACTACTGGGTTGCCTTGTCCAGCCTCAATATGAGGGCTTTTTCCTAGTCTTAGTGTATTCTGTTTGTCCTGTTTGGCTCAAAGCCTTCCTTTAATCCTATTGGTTGCCAATTATTCTGCCATTTTTGGTCCTTGAAAGGAGACAAAAAGCATTGCTATCTAACATAAGGTAAAAGTCATTAATCATGTAGTTTATGTGAATTTCCCAATCTGAGAAACAGAGTGCTTTTTTTGCTGGAGTATAGTATACACTTAGAAAGATGAAATGAAGTACAGTAATATGAAGTGCATCACTCAGTGAATTTATACACATGCAGTCCAGAATTCAAGATGTGGAACAATTCCAGATCTCCCAAATTTCCCCTTATACCTCTGTCATCATGTTCTTCAGGGCAAGTATGATTTTTGCATGGTTTTAAAGACCATACAAAGGGAATTAAATACAACGTATACATAAAGTGTCATTTTGTCTCTAGTACATATAAAACAGTTTATAACCGTCAGCCTTAACACATGATTATTTTCTCCCACAAGTGCTCATTTTACAGTCTAAGGCCCTCAGATTGTTTATTGTGCTTTTAAGACTTAATTAGATCCAACAGCACTAAAAATAGGCTCATGAGCAACTACCAAGTATTTATTGGACTGGGGCAAGAATACGCTCTCTACAGGGGTCAACCACTCCCGATTCTAAAAATTTAGGACAAGATCAGAACACTGGCTTTCTGACTAACTCCTGGGTTCAAACTCCACCTTTTCCTCTAGGTCATGGCCCAGGGCACAGCCTTAGCCTGTTTGCTCCTTCAGATCCGCCTTACACCGTTTACCTTCCCATGCTCTAGGACATGAAATGGACCTGCATGTAAGATCCATGCCCTAGTCAGCGCATGGGTTAAAAGGGAGCCCACTGTATTTGATTGAGGGCGAAAAGAAAGCAGATCACAATATTGAGTTTTCTTCTAACTTCTAACAGGCACTTGTTTAACTCCCACCTCCATCTGCCACCGCTAGCTTCCTGTCGCCCACCTCAGCAGTCCTTTAATTCTGGCTGGGCAGATTCCACCCCTTACAGGCAGAACTTTACTGTTTTTAGAAGTTTCTCTTGACAGGGAAAGAAGAGAAGTCCTGTTCTCACTGTTAGACTCGGATATGGCTGCCTAGGGCCAATGGGGATATTTATTTTCTCTTTAACGGAATGCAAAGCCTTCAAAACCACCCTGCACCGCACTGAGACTGACGAGAAGGTGGTTTCAGCACCAGCTGTATTATGCCAAATGCCACAGCTTGATAGTGATATTAGTCTGCCACCACTACCTGCTGTCTGTCTCCTCTTCCACAAGATTCCCTAATACCTCACTCTCTGTGCGTTGTCTACCTGTGGGTCTCTGTATTTGTTCCCTCCTATTGTAGGAGGAAGCTTCTCTGGTGATGGCTGAGCAAGGCACTGATCTATGAGTATAGCAGACTGTATTTCATTGCCATACTCCTTCAGTAGAGCAGTAGTATTTGGTTTTCTCCTATGTCCCTGGCCTATCTAGTTTCAGGTCCTTGTTCATCCACTCGGTGTTGACTATGAGTTCCATCTTGTAGAATGGGCCTTAAGTCAAATCAGATATTGATTAACTATTCCTACGGGCAGCGTGCCATCATTACACTAGCATATTTTGAAGGTAGACCACTGTAGATCAGTTTGTAGCTGGGTTGGTGTTTATGTTTCTTCTTTGGTAACATCAGAATACCTTCTGGTATCAAGAACACTAGCTCATAGGAGTGAAGGCACTAGGGATATACAAGCTTGACTTCTCAATTCCAATGAGTTGTATAGGTGTTGTCTTCAGCAATAGGGCATTGCCTTCAGTTTGGAGAGCTAAGCATAGCCTTGACCATATCTTATGTTCTTTGGGGGTTCACATGGGACTGCTTGGACAACAACTCAATTAGATGTAGCTTACTTATTCACGGTATTGGAAGTTTAGTCTGGTGACAAGAAATACCCAGTTCGGGTTCTGTCTCCCCATTATTTGGTGATTTTATTTAGACTATGTGTATATATTTTAGAAAGTCTCTACCATATTAGGTCCCCATACTACTCTTCAAATATCTCTTAATTTTAGCAGCCTCTCCCTGTATTTCTTCCCTTTGCCTCTAATCTCCCCCTCCCTTCACCACTTGATCCTCCCATTCTAGCCGCTTCCCCCCATCTTCTGTTTCTTCTTCCTCTGGAGAGTTATCCACCACAACCCTTCCACTCAGTGCCTTAATCTATTCCTAACATCTGTAGTTCTATAGAAGATCACAATACTGAGTTTTCTTCTAACTTCTAAAAGGCACTTATCATTGGCTTAACAGCTACTCTCCACATATAAGCAAATATGTACTATATTTGTCTTTTTGAGTCTGGGTTACCTCACTCAGGATGATTTTTTTTCTAGCTCTATCCGTTTATCTGCAAATTTCATAATTTCATTTTTTAATGGATGGGTAAGATTCCATTGTGTAAAAAATGCCATATTTACTTTATGCACTCTTCTGTTGAGGGACATCTAAGTTGTTTCCAATTTCTGGCTATTATGAATAGAGCAGCAATGGGCATGGTTGAAAAAGAATCTCTGTGAAAGGATGAAGCTTCCTTTGGGTATATGCCAATGAGGGTTGTAGCTGGATCTTGAAGTAGATTGATTCCCATCATTTGGAGGAACCACATACTGATTTCCAGAGTCTTCACTTTCCCCAACAATGGAGAAGGGTTCTTTCTACTCTACATCCACACCAGCATGAGCTGTCATTTGTTTATTGATCTTAGCCATTTTGATGAGTATGAGATGAAATCTTAAAGTAGTTTTGATTTGCATTTCCCTGGTGATTAAGAATCTTGAACATTCTTTAAGTGTTTCTTAGTCATTTGAGTTTCTTCTTTTGGAGATTCTCCTTTTGGATCTGTACCCATTTTTAAATTAGATTATTTGTTTTCTTTATATCCAGTATTTTGAATTCTTTATATAATTTGGATGTTAACGTTTTTACATTGGTAAAAATTCTTTCCCTTTCTGTAGGTTGCTGCTTTATTTGAATGATATCTTTTGCCTTGCAGAAGATTTTCAGTTTCATGAGAACCCATTTATTGGTTGTTGATCTTAGTGACTGTGCTTAGGTGTTCTGTTCAGAAAGTCTTTTCCTGTGCCAATGAGTTCAAACTCAACTGAATATTTTTAAATGTAGCGAAAATGTATTCATCTTCCAGATAAACTATTGGTTTGCTGAAAAGAAGGTAGGCCAGGTGAACGCTGCAGCTGGCTGGATTATACAATGTCAGGAAAGTAAATGTTTAGCAGTCTGAGAGACTATAAAGTCAACTCGAATTCCCAGGGATGACATGGCAGGATGGTGCTATTGTATTAATCACCATGTTGCCAAAATGCTTCCAGCTCAAATGAGATGACAGTGGCCCCACTGAGCAACTTGTCATGGATGAAGCACTCCTGTCTAGCACCTACATCTTTGGACACTTGTCCAGTCTCCATGAGACCAGCACAGATTGAGAAAGGTTGAGCTTTGGGAATGAAGGTTGTGTGCAGGCAATCTCTGTAACTGCATTACTTCCACTTCCTGAAACACAGTCATTCTAAATCAAGAGGGAAATTTCAGTCCACTCTGAAAGAAGATGCAAAGACAAGAGAGAGCTTCTGAGATCACCTAAAGATCCTATTATTGTTGCATGAAGGAAAAGAAAGGAATGCTCTTGCTAAATCTTTACTGAGGTGCTGTATGGCTTAGAAAGCTTGGGCTAAGAGTATAAAAATATTGCTGATCATTAGGAATAAAGTAGTGGGAACAAAATGCTGACTTTTATAACTATAATTTTCTTTCACATACTACTGTCTTATCATTTGAGAGAAAAAGGGCAAAATAATCCCCTAAAGAAACTATTTATTACAGCACTTTATTTTCATAACATCCTTGTTCTCACTGCTGTTTAAATAAATGAGAAATAAATAAAGTGCTATTTAAAATGTATATTTTGCTTTAATACATAAGCAGACCAAACTATCCAATTCATGAAGTAGGATGGAGCATTAACCTTTGGAGAGCAAGGGTTCATGACTAAGGATGAAGTGAGTGATGCTGTGTTTTATCAAATCACTTAAGCCAAAATGGAATGTAAGTTAATTGGCTATTTCAAAGCGGTGAAAAGACAGTTTCATGGTTTAAAAAGCATCCATTTCTATTATCATCAGTTCAATACATGTAAGGCCATTTTACATTGTTTCTACATGCTTCTACAGAAAGGAGGAATACATTATGTCATATCAAGATGGATATTTTTTTAGCATTGCTTTTGTTTGGAAAATGTATGGGTTAGAGTAAATACTTTTAATTTGATCTGCAGTGAATCTCAGACTTAAAATTATTCTTCCCTATTTTAACCATGGCAAAATACAACTAATGAAGCCCAAATTGGAAGTATCTGCTGAAAAACAACACACACAAAAAAATAATAACTCTTTAACTTGTGCAAAAGGTACAGCCACCTAATTTCTTTTACTGAGAAAATTAAAAATATATATATTTTAAGTTAGTAATATCAACATACTGAAAAAGAAAACTCCTGATAATACAAAGGAACTCACACTATTCCCCTGCTACTCATTCCTGACCTCAACAATAGACTAATGCCACTACTGTTTTTTATATTTACAGACATATAGTAAATGTAAGTATGTATGTTTTTCTCCATATTAAAAATATTTTGCAGCTGTTTACATTTTACCTTTGTTCTTATTACTGTACAGTATACTTAAAAGTGTTTTATAAACCACTGTATATACAGGCAGGCAAACCTATATGACACAGAGCAATAGGGGTAGATGTTTTGATTTATTTAATTCTGAAATGATTGCATTGTATCTTCTCTGTGTATATTCTACTCTGTGTTCTTCTGCTGACAGACATTTGGATAGTTTTTCCATGGTATTGTCTTTATAAGCAGAAGTTCAGTAAATCTATGTAGTTATGTCAAGTTTATATGATAAAACTAAAGTTGCAGAATCTCAGAATCATAGTTTGTGGACACTATTTGTATGGAAATTGAAACTGAACATTTCTCCTCTGAAAAAGAAGTTTTTGTAATTATTAACATTCACTGCTTAATTAGGTTACACCAATTTCTATTTATTTCAACAGTGGATTACACAGAGAATGTCCTACCCTCACCATCATACACAGCTGTGGTACATTTATCCATGAAATAGCATAATTTTCCATGTCAGGTCTCTGGTTTGGTATTAACAGTATTAACGAATGATAGAGACACTGTCCTTGACATTGTGGCATCTGTGAGTATTTCACATCATGGTTTCAAAAGTCAACAGGTCCACTGGAAAATATTTTAAAGCATTTTCAGTCAATAAAACTCACAAAATAAGGTAG
>CM053764.1:127300229-127327703 GCA_028658305.1 Pachyuromys duprasi
GATCAGAGCTGTGCGCCGCTGGTCACCGGGAAATTTCTCCAGGTAATAACTGGGTGTCCCTAGGGTTTTCCCACTTGATTTTCTCACCGTAGGAGTTCCGCTCACCTGGCACTCACAATGCTGGCGTTTTAGGTCCCAGAGTTCAGTCTCCTGGTCGCTGCGTTGTTTCTGCTCTCCTACTCCTCAGACACAGTGTTCTTTTGTGGCAGCCATCTTGGATCTCCCCCAAGAAACATTTCTATCACCTCAAATCCTTCCCTTTCTCTTAAGGGATCTGAAATGGAGTTTCTTTTCTTTTGTTTTTTGATGCAGGAAAAATCTGTATGTAATTAAAATTATTTTGGGGTGGCTTATTATGACTCACTCTCTCAGAGCCTCTCAGAGTGTTATTCCTCACTCTGTACTCAAAGTTCCCATGGCTCTGGAGTTTCTTGTGTCTCTCTGGGCATCCAGCGGAACTAGCACTTCCTCTGGCGATGATACCAGGCAAATTTCTCCACTGTGTTTTTCTGCATCATTTCTGTCAGGTGTCTCTGCTTTCTGCCATGTTGGTGGGCTTTCTCCTTCTCCAGTCACATTGGGTTTTTCTTTCCAATTATGTTTAGCACCAGATGTAAAATTAACTTTTATTTGCCAGATGCAATTGTCATCTCAGAGGCTTACTGATGAATATGCCCTTTCTAGTCCTTTCTGAACTCTGGCTGGCTGGTTCAACTCAGTTGTCCTGGTGCAAACTCCTCTCCAAGCTGACTGATTTCATTTGGCTTTTCTTGGCTTCTGAATGACTTTATCTGCTTGGCAACAAACTAACTCTGGCAATTTGTTATATGTAATAATACCTTTTATTCGCCTGAAGTAATTGTTGTCTGGGTAGCTTACTGCCTTTGTCTGCTAACATAGGCCTAGTCTTAGAAGCTTCTAGCCTCTGTACAATCTAACCTAGGCCTATAATATTTTCAACTTCTGATATTTACTGCTTAATATGCTTATCCATTCATGTTCTTACTGAGCTCTGTCTGGTTCAACTCAGCTGTTCTGGTTCAAACTCTTCTCCCAGCTGATTTATTCAGTCCAGCTTCTCTCTCAGCCCTTGATTTGCTCTGCTTGGCCTCAAACTACCTCCAGCAATCTCATCTAATCTTCTGGCTCATTCTCATTCTTTGGCTCTTTCTGTCTTCACCTGTGTCTAATCTCTCTTTGCAAAACTCTCTGGGTAAAACTCCCTGCCTCTCTCTGTGCATTGTCCATTAAGTAGCTTCTCTTTCCTCTCTATTCTGTCAAATCATTCTCTGATTCATCACCGTTTCTGTCACTCAGTTAGACATAACTTTCTAACATGGGTGCTTCCTTCTACAAATTATTTTTACTTTTGTTGTTTAGAATTAAATGCTTGTACCATCATGCCTGGATTTAAGCTTTTCTTCACGTAATACTTGCTCTATACAAGGCTGGCCTGAACTCAGATGAGCTTGTCTCTTTCTCATGGATTAAAAAGGTCTGCTTCTATTCCATCTGGATCACACTGACCTAGAAGGTCTCTGGATATGATCTCTTGAATTAAAATTCCTCTATAGTTATAATTTTCTAGCTTCTTCTTATTCTCTGTCTTCAACTGCCTTTGCTAAACTGCACTGAACTGCACGAATTCACAAACTCACCTGCCATGAACTGCTGAAGAAACTCAACTCCACTACACTTACTTTGCCAGCTGACTGTACTGATGGCCAGCTGACTAAACTGATCTGAACTGCCATAAACTGAATTGTGACTGCACTGCCTTTCAAGTGACTGCTCAATGTAACTCCACTGTACAGTATTTTCTACAGTACTCTACACTGCTCCCTCAACTTTATTGCAATGCCCTTAAGTAGCTTCTCTTTTCTGTTTGTTCTCCATAGAGTTGGGTATAGTCTATCTCTGACTCATTCTGTCAGATCTTTCTCTGATTCAACACTTTGTCTGCCCCTCAATTAAAAGTCATTTTGAAACATGGGTGCTTCCTTTTATAAACTAACTTTACATTCATTGTTTGGAATTAAGGTGCGTACTAAGGGTGTCTGTATTCCAGCCAGATCATACAGACATAAAATGTAATCAGAATAGCCATGTTGCTGAATTAAAATTTCTCTACATCTTCTCCCAAAAGGGTAAATGTTGTTCCTTGACAGAAAGAAAGGTATATTATTGTATGTCCTTTTAGACTACCGAGTAACAAGTCTCAAATATGTCACACTATTATGGATTTTTGTATGGTGATAGAACTTTAAGGTTATATTTTCCTGCAATAAACTGTATTTATGTTTCAACTCTTATTTAAAGTATTGTACATATTTCATTAAAAAAATAAAATACAAAGTTCCATTCCTATGAAAGCTGCAATTGTAAACTGTTTGAGATAACCAAGACATACAATTTAATAGTCAGTCAGCTATACTTGTAGTCCTGTTAGGTGCTAGTTTCATTAATTACAGAAATAGGGTTTATTTAGCCTCTTGTATGTGTTTTCAAAGTTAAGCAGATATTATATAGCTACAAACATGCATGTCCATTTAGATATACTAATACAGATAGGAGGTCTTCAAACACTTCAGAGATTTACATAATATGGAATTTAAGATGTTTTAATAATAAAAGGCTTTCCTGACAGACATACCAGCTACTAGCAGCACCTCACTTTACTTCAAAGAAAATGATGGGCAATGAAGAACCTCCACATGGAGCTTGCTTCATATGTGGCAAAGCTACCAACTCAGCAAACAACTTTTCTCATCTCGACTGCTGACAGCACCCTATCCAAACTTTGGACAAGCAGGACACTGAAAAAGTCACTGTCAACTTTGCCAAGACAAGGAAGACCAGTTGTTCAAAATTTCATTTTCAAGGAAAAGTCTGTCAGATATTCTGGGCATGTTAGCCAATGATTGGATGTCCCAATGATACAGAAGAAGCTTAGGTGACTCTCCAGGAGGCCATCAGTTTTTGTCATTTCTATAGTTTTGGAAGCTGCTTGCTCTGCACTTTCTGTTTACTCAGGTAAATTTTATCCTCCTCAGGTTTGACAGCATTGAAAACTAAATAGTTATAGTATTAGAGTTTTCCTTATTAATGACTAAAGACATAAGAACGTTAGTTGTTTAGGATTTAAGAAAGTCTTTTAAGGTCTTAAAAGAGGTTTTTAGGTTGATAAATGCAAGTTATTGAGGCTAGAGGACATAAAAGCTTATATGAAAGTGATTTAGGTACAGAACATTGGACTCACTGAGAAAGGACAGATAGTAGAATACTTTCTCCCAGGTTGCCAAATACAAATGTGGGGATGGGCATAATATTTACTGTTGATATATTTTTTAGTTAAGCAGCGGTTATTCCTAAATAGCTGTATAACCAAATTACCACACAGAGACTATGATTTATTTAATTAATCTAGAGCACAATAATGAGCAATAGTTACTCCATCCTAAATCTCCAAGCCAGCATAGTTTCCTACCATTCAGATTTCACACATTATACTTACATTTAGTCATATCTTAGGTCAGGTTCATTTCTCCACATGGTTCCAAGACTTCTCCTGGGGACTCTCCCCTCTCCTCCATCCTTCCTTTCCCTTCCTCTCTAGACCAGATGTCCCATCCTATACTCTTCTATTGCTCAGCATTGGGACTGGTTGATTTAATTGACAATACAGAGAACAAATGGTGGCATGTTTACACAAACTTGAGACAGGTGATGCTTGGAATAAGCATCACAATACAATGTCTGGATTGAAACCCAATGGTGGGGGAGGGAAATCAGCATTTGAATGGACAAGGGTAAATTGTATACATTCCAAAAGAATATTATACCACCACAAATGGACTGGAATTTGTGAATATAATTTTTACCTAATAGTTCTCATAATTGTTCTTATTGTATATAGTTTAATGATGTCAGAGAAAAAGCCATTTATTGGACTAGAAGGTAGGTATGTTGAGGTGCACTGTGTGAAGATTACCTCTGTATGTATATTCAGCTCTTACTTGCTGTGCCAGCAGAGAACTTAGTACTGGCTCGACTTTGGTATTGTCACCGTTAGGACCCATCACTGTTGTCATAGTTTGTAAACATTCAGATTCCTCTATTGCTGGTTGGCTTTACTAAAGAGCTGGCAGAAAATGGTGGGGCAGAAGGGAAAAGCAGATCTTCCTGGCAAAGAAGGGATCCCTGGGAAAAAACGGTGACACAGGAAGATTCAGCCAATGGACATGGTGAGTGTAAGGATATAAACAGAAGATAGAGGTAAAGAACTGTACACATGGCAGGTCATGGACTAGACAAGTTGGAATGAACTGGCTGAAAGTCTGCCCAGCTAAGACATAAGCTTTTAAATATTAATAAGTCTCCATGTCTTTATTTAGTTGCTGGCAGGTCCAAGGAACTCCTGCTATACATTTCCATTTGTAGGACCACTGTGAGAATTTAGGTATTTGTTATGCACTAATGCTTAAATAGGTGTACCCACAAGTTAGCAACTATTGCCTAAAGTTTCTATCTCTGGATAAAAATGAGATGTTATTTGCTTCGTTCATTTCATTTGAAAAAATTATTATTATTTTGTGCTTGTGAGCAAATATATAAAGCACTGTACACATGTGGATAGCAGAGGACAACCTTGTGAGTCAGTTCTCTCCTTCCTACCTTCACATGGGTTCTGAGGATCCAACTCAGTTTGTCAGGCATGTGTGTCAAGTGCTTTTACCTGCTGAGTCACCTTCTCACCCTTTATTACATATTCTGAATAAGAATATTCTGAATAAAAAACTAATATTTGAACTATTAAGCCAAACATGCTACTTTGTTAGAAGTTTTTAAAATTATCTATGAGATTGCTAATCTCTTGGTGCCTTTTGTAGTGTCTGTACACCCAATATAAAGAAGGAAAGAACAGTACGTGTGGCTGTCAGATAGTATATGTAGTAACTCAAAATTTTTCACACTGGGAATTACTGATCATCTAATGTCAATTGCTTTCTTCAATATAATCAATGTATGCTGCAAAATATAATTTCAACAAAAACTTATTTGAAGGCAATTTTATTTAATGCTACAATATAGTTGAAGTAATAAAAGATCTATTTATAATACAAAAGGCTATGCAGGCATCACTCTTTTATCTTCTTCCTCTTGTTAGAAAGAAAACTGAAATCCAAATAAATCATTCATTCAAATAAATCATTTATAAATCAAAATTGAACAACCAGAGTGTGCCAGACAATGTAAGTACTGTGTAAATAAAACATAAAGGCAATTTAAATAGTATCCTTATAAATTTGACGTTAGTATCCCTAGTTATATTTCCTGAGGACTACGTGTGTGTCATACAGAAACCTATACCCCAGCAACAGAATCCAACTCTATGCAAACAAAAAACAACATCAACAAAATTTTCCCCCAATGCTAGCTCTTAAAGGATGAGGATATTTGAAATCTTGGTGAGACTGAAATACCAGAATAGAGGTTGAAACACACGGCTACAAAAACATGGAAGTGTTTGGCTGAGTTAGCCATTCTTCAAAACACAACTTGATGCCTCACTCATACTTGTCTTTATTTCTGATTCATGAATTCTGCCATCCTGATCCTGCACAGCCACCACCATGAGCTTCCTACCAAAGCCCTAATCATGGGTCACTACTGTGGGAATCCTGTATCCTTGCCTGCAAAGGTGGCTGGTGTTTTCAGGTTCTAAAATTAGCTGACAGGAGTAGTTGACAAGTTTCATTAAAAGAGGAAGTCGTTGGTCAGTGAAATGAACAAGTGACTTTACAATTTAGGCTGTTTAATCAATGAAGAATAATCACTACTCCATGTAAATGACACAGAAGAAACAGTGGATGTTCTGTGGTGGCATGTGGTGGCCCCATTGGTCTGAGAAGACTTCCAATCAATTACCATAAATCCTGCTGAAACCCTGAAGGCAGAGAGATTTTTGTGAATAAGCAACATGGAGCGATTTCTTGTAGTTGGAAGGAAGCCTTTGGCAAGGTGGTAATATTGAGTAGCTTAGGTTTCATTACAAAAAGAGGGTTGGTATATTGAAGAATGGAGTAAGGAAGAAGGGGAAATAGTTAGGAGGCTGTTGCAGTAGTTTGACTGCGGTGAGTCTCTTCCTTAACACTCTCAATCACATGTGAGATTAAAAACTGTTCTATCACCATTTAGGGGCACTGTAGGAATACGAGTTGTTTGCAATAGAATGTTACATGAGCAAAGGTGGTAACTATCGATCCAAACATATATGCATAAGAAAAGAAAGTATGCTTGTCCTTGAAACATTTGAGCTACATAGTTAAATTGGTTATATATGTGAGGTTGAAGCACTGGAATCTGATTAAGTGCCCAGACAAACCATACAGTGTGTGAGGGCAGTGTCTTTTTAAAGTAAGGCAAGCATGGGGAAAGGGAAGGTGGGTACTGGGAAGGTAGCTTAAAGTGAAAGCATGAGGAGCTGAGTTCAATCCTCTGGGCCCATTTTTAAAATCTGGATACAATGGCATAAGATTGTAATCCCAGAATTAAGTAGGTAGAGACAAATATGCCCCCTGAACTCTTTGCCTAGCCAGGCTAGCCCACTTATTATGGTCTAAGCCAATGAGAAACCCTGTCTCAAATATTAGGTGGATGGTACCTGAGGAATGACATTCAAGGTTGACTTTTGTCCTCTAAGCCTACATGTATGTATATGTACATATATATTCTCTCCATCTCTGTCTCAATGGCTGGCTTTCTTAGACACACATACATACACACAGATGGAGAGAGACAGAGAAAGAAAAAGACATAGAGAATGAAGGAGCCAAACAGATAGATAAAAATGTAATAACATCTCCACCCTACACAGACAGTCTAACATCTGTTACCCAACACCCAAGCTTCTGACCCATGCCCAAGCATGTCCCCTCTACATCCAGCATTCTAAATGAATATCACATATTGAGTAAATTATGAATAAGAGATTTATTTGAGTCCTGGTTCTGGAAACTGAGAAGGCCAAGGTGGAGAGGTTACATCTGTTGAGAGTCATTTTGCCCCATTATAACATGGCAGAAGGATAAGGGAGCTCATAAAAGACAGAAAGAAAATAGAACTGAACCCCTACTTCATAAGTTCAAAGCTTCATAATAAGCAGCCCACTCTTATGCTTAGCAGAACAATCCATTTATGACCTAGACATCTCCAGTGAGCACCGCCTCTCAACAGTGTTACACTAGTGCTGAAGTTCAAAGTGAGCTTGAGAGGGGAAAAACACTCAAACCATAGCAGGAAGTCTTGTAGTTAATAGCTGAATGCTTTGTGTAAGATCACCTTTGAATCATGTGGTCGAAGTTTCTTGAGCATGCTTCTGATTCTTTGAGTAGAATCAAGCAAGCCAGTGTGGAACCACATGCTGTTTTGTATCTTCATGACTGAGGGACACAAAAGAAAAGTTGCAATGATGCCTCTTGCAGCATGATGTTACATAGTCTTTCTTTATGTCCATGTCGTGCATATTTTACCTTCAGCACAAAGGAAAAATAACCACTAAGAAATGTTAGGACACTGACTAATGGAAGGGAGTTCAGGCTTTAAGTCTGTAATCATTTCAGTGGTATGGAAAAAAAATAGTCATTTGAATATGGAATAAGTTACTGTGCTTAGATGATGGATGATTGAGTCTAGAGTATGAGATATTCATATGTACCGCCAACTGTCACCAGGTCTTTGAGGATACCACTTAACTTTCAAAGGCTATTTTTATGCATCTATAGCATGTACAGTTTTCAGCCCATTATTTTGACCCCTTTGGGTCACATATTAGATATCCTACATATCAGAGATTACATTATGATTCATAACAGTAGCAAAAGTACAGTTATGAAGTAGCAACAAAATAATTATTTTTAGTTGGCAGTCACAAAATCAGCAGCAGGAAGGTTGAGAACCACTGATATAGAGAGACATGGTTAACAGTTTTTAAAGTCTGGTTTTTTTTTGAACAAACAAAGCTGTGAAATGTCCAGCACAAATTCTGCTATATATATATAACAAACCTAAAATTAAGACCATCTGAACCCTCCCCTTTGGACTTCTTATTCCCTAGAGCAGTCTGTCCTGTGTTTTCTTGACATCTGTTCCAGTTGCCTCCAATTTGCCCTTTGTATACTGGATGGTCCCAGTGAGACTCCAAACTGAATGGGCACTTTCAGAGTGTTGGTGGGCGTGCTGCTGATGATAGAGATGGTTGGTCATCTGACATGTAATTCATGGAAAGGGGCAATGCACATGTTGTGCACACAGTGCAAAGTAATTTTGCCTGGGAGCTCTGACAACCCAGAAGCACTAGCTTCTGCCTTCCCTCATCTTGGAAGGATTAGTATGGAACTAGTACTATTTTCTTGGCTTCCTCCCCACAAAGAGATCCTATTCAATGAAGCCCATGCCTTTTAAAGAGTACACTTTTAACCAGTCTTTATAGTGATTCATATATTATTTTATTCAGCATATCACTTCATTTAATAAAGTTATACTCAAGTACCATACATACTCTGATCTTTTCTGTAGTGGCTTATAAGCATGGACAAAGGCAAACTTATTTAATTTCAATGATAGTATTATTCCCCAGTATTTGAAGGCCTTATATAAATTCTCTGTAGCCTGGTGGTAAGCACAGATATCCATCTAACCATTCTGAGGTGTAAGGCAATAGTAGTAGGAGGTTATCTAACTTGCTGAAGATTTCAAAACCAGAGAGGAAGCCCTGGGAGATTCTACCACAATGTAAATCCTTGACTTGTGAAGATAGGCATGGGACGTCAGATGGGGGCTGAAGCTGTGAGGAGGACCCCTTACCACTTTTTTGCTTGAGCTCAGGGCTGTATGTAAATGCCTGTTCTTATCCAACCCCCATCTCTATCCCTGGAGAATACAGATCTTTGTTGTGCGAAGATGGTTACTTAAGATTACATACAATCTTTCCGCTGTTTCCACTTTTACCACCTTTTCACTGAAGCCGTCTGGACGATGCAGGCACTACACAGCTGTCACTTGCAAACAGACTTTCTGATTATTCAGGCTGGGATTCTCCAGGCTGCTCTACAGGATGCAGCTTATTTAGTCTAGAGGATAAGGAATGCAAGGCAGGGATGATGGTTTTATAGAGAGGAAAAAAAAATCAGCAAAATTCTTAATTGATTCTTGAGAAGTGTGTTCTTACTTCCATCTGAATAAATATTTTTTTAAGCCTAAAATCATGGATCAACACACTGACTCTACATGGGCGATTTGTACATACTCGACAACAATTTTCAAATCTTAAATGTACTTAATTTTTCTACGTGTTTAATTGAATATAAACTACTGCAGATATACCCATAGCTTCTATGTAGATAGGTAGGTTTTGTTTGTTTAGTTTCCTGTAGACGCTATATTTAGAATTAAACACGAAGAACATTCTTCTTTCTTCTATTGTTCCAATTGCTTTTTGAATTAAGATAAATGACTCTGGAGAGATCACAAGCCTTCTTACATGGTACTAGTTTTGTTTGCAAAGAACTGTCCTAATGAGGGCAATATAAGTAAATTTAGGACAATTGGACTGAATTGTCTTGAAATATATAGCACAAAACATAATGGAACATGTTCAATAAAAATGTTTAAGTTTTTACTAAAGCCCAAATATTTAGGTATTGTCCTAAGGATGTATTTTCAACTCCAAATTCACAGTCACATCTATTCCATAGTTACTGAATTATTGATATGATGTAATGGATGTATAGTTTGGTGATCTCAAAGCATGTTGCATTCTGTGGACAAGTGGCATTTAAAGAAAAACGGAACGTTAAATAAGCAAAGGCATCGAACTTCTCTCAGCATGTATAATGTGAAGTTCATTGTTCTATGGGAGCCCACACTATTTATAGTTAGCTTGATGTGTAGGTTTGACAGGCAGCCATCTGGGGCACGGCAAGAGGCCACTCTGAAAATGCAAACCTTCAATAAGATGAAAGTATGTGCATGAGTATTTCATTATCCCCAGACAGGAAAAAAAAAAAATAGGTGTCCTCAGTCTTATGTGAAGTCCACCACTGAGACAGGCTCTGTGACTTTTGAGTTCCTCATATTCACATAAAATCCATGCTACTGCAATGCTTAGAGACAGCTGGGGGTGGGGCTGGGGGGGATCTAAACCGGGATCACATGTCCTCTTGGGCTTCTGACTGTGGCATTCATCTGACATAATAGAGACTCAGAAGCGCAGTGTGCCTTCTCTCTGCAGGAGTTACAAAGCTGTTCAGTGTAGGAAAGCAGCGCGAATCTCTCTTCCCCAGCTAGAAAATGAAAAACACCTGACACTTGAGAACTGTTAGTACATGATTTGAATGCCATTAGGGGCTGCTCCTACACGTTTCCTATTACAGCTGCAGACTGTGTAACCCATGAATAGCACTTGTGTTGTGTTTGCTTTAGAAAACGCTGTTGATCCCTCCAGGCGCTCTGTTCCCAAGTACTCCCACGTGAGGCATAGAGTCGGGGAAACGGGAAGCAAACAGATCTGTCTTACAGAGAGATTATTCTACAAGGAAATATTTTTCCAGGCAGGAGAAATGGGCCGTACACCTCCCACTCTGGCTGTAACTTGTAAAAGACGACTTAAGAGATATTTTATGGACACATCAAAACTATCTGTGCAATGTGCTGGGCTCAGATTGCAGGCAACTACCTCCGTGTGGCAGAGCGGTTTAATAAAGTTTGACCTACCCTCTTTGTGGGAGGAGGGCTTTCCTTTGGGAAAAGTTGCTTTTAGGGTTTTTGTGAACTACTTCTGTACTCGTGAAACGCATATCAGGGATAATCTTTCTGAGCTTTATAAAGTCCTTGTTTCTCTTGGATTTCATTCAGGGTAATTTTAACATTTTAATTTTCTTTCTTTTTTTACTTCCTTTTTCCTTCTTTTCTCTCTCTTTCCTTCCTTCCTCCTTCCCTCCCTCCTTCCTTCCTTCCTTTCTTTTTGTTTTTTTTTTTCTTTTGACAGGTAAAATATCTTAACTTCTTTTTCTCTACATATGTAATTTAGTCTGGATGAAAATTGCGTTTTTCTTTTTAGGAATAGCTAAGCTGATGACTGAATTTGCTTTTGAATAAAGAAATGCATCATAAATATGACACATCTTCACATTTAAGTGACAGGCTCTTTACCGACTGAGCCATATTCTTAGTCTGACAAGTATGGTCTTCTTATGTGGATTTTCATATGGTTTATTAAGTAGGACACAAAGGATAATATCGTTAGTGAAGGAATGAAATTATGTGTGAAATATGTCACACCTGCCAAATCGTTGCAGGAAGGTTGTTGAGAATCACTCTTAGAAAATTGGGACACTTTGTAAATAAGCAATGCTGGTGTTGGAAAAGGAAAGTTGGACACTCAACTGTATGAATAAAGCAATATTTAACGATAACAGAAGTTTTGCAAGATAATAACTGAAAATATGTACTGAGTACCTTCTGTAAGCTGGGGTGGTGCTGGATGCTAGAGTTACAATAAAAAGCAAAATAAACAAGATCCCTGGGCTAAGACTACCCTGCCTACCTAGGAACACACAGGGCAGCCAGCAGGCACTTCTTCTGAAGAATAGCACTGAAGAGGGGAATGAAGAGGTCGATGTCTAGAAGTTGGTAGAAGTCTGTGATCCTGTAGGAGGTACCAGGAAACAATTCCACATACAGAAAAACACATGTGATGGTCTGTATAAGTGAGGGAGAGAGCATGACATTTCAAAGCCACTAGGGGAAAGAAGGTAATTTGATTATTTTAGCCACATGAGAACTGATTCCTTGAGGGTGCAAACTTTAGCCAGTGAGAGACAGGAAGTGTATATGGGGATGTATACCCATTCATATGTCTTGAGAGTTGATTCACTGTGGATGCAGACTTCATCCAATGGGAGACAGGAACGGCTGGGACACATACCCGCACAGAAGTCATGAGACTAACCTCTTGTGGATGCCAATTTTATCCAGTGAGAGATAGCAAGGGAGTCGGAGACAGTGTAGTGCTACATGCCCTTTCAAAGCTCCTCTCTAAACATCATAAATACACTAACATTTATCAGATGCTTAGTGTGTATCAGACACCATTCAAACCACACTAAGCATCACAACGTTGAAACAAAGGACCTCAAACACTCAATGCATATAAAGAAAATTCAAGTAGCTTGCCTTGAGTACCACTTTTGTGACACAGTGGAGCCAGGCATTGAACTGAGATCTGCTGTGGGCTGAAAGGCAGAGGCTGGATTAGTTGCTTAAAGGGAAGCGTGGCTGGTTTGGCAACCACCTACTAATGGCTATGGAAGCATCTAAGTAGGTGATAGATATGGTCTTGTTACTCCCTCTACCCCCGCCCTCCAATGCACATATTTTGATGTTCATGGTTTCAGTCTCAACGGTGTCCCAAAGTGTGTGCTGCAAAACACAGCTGGGAACCAACTTTTACCTATAATTATCGGCCTCTTACTAGTATTTAAAGACACATTGCATGGATCACCGCTTTGGACTTTCTTTGGTTTCTATCAACAGTGCGTCATTGCTTTCCTAAAGACCTCTGCTCCCCCTTCATTTAGATCTTGCAGTGGCCTATAATTATATGAAACTGAAAATTCTCAATGGATTGATTTCCATAAATTACAAATATGTCACGCGTTGTGTTTCTAGGCAAAAGGTCAGCAAGCCAATTTGTTACACCAGTAGCACATTTATTGGAGCTTGGACAATGATCCTTTTGTTAAAAGCCTCCTGGTTTTAACTCTTTAGCCCAGATTTTCATGGAAATACTAATTTGTGTAAAATAACATTTAAACCACTTATTCCATGTAAAAATTAGAAAATAGCCCACATTGGACAGACAGTCATAAATTGGTATTTTGCTTATACTGCATGTGTTTTAAATTTAGTTTTCTATGATGGAGAATAAATGCACAGTACTTTGCAGCATCCTCAATACGTCAATTCAAAATTACTGTTTACTGTCAATATAAAAACCAATTCTACAATATTAAATTATAGGTTTGCTAAAAGGAATACTAATCGCTTAGCTTTATTTTAAAAATAATGAAATATTACATATTATACAACTTACAGATTATTAAGGTAGATTCTTTCAGTATGTTGAGTGTCCTTAGCATTCAATTAAAACTGAATCTAATCAATAAGGTTTGAGCAGAGAGAATGAATTTAATAAGTTTCAAAGGGGAAACTATATCTTGTCTGGCAGCAGCTTGGTTGAAACAATATCTATCACATGATTATAAAATTAGTCCAGCTGCCACTCTGAAATCAAAGACTTCTGGTCTTTCCCTTGAAATTTCGTTTCCTGTTATGAAAATCACAACAAATTCTATTTCTACAAATAGCATCATATTTTTTCAGTTCCCCTAGGTGTGAAACCCATCCTGATCACTGGCATCCCTCCTCCTCTGCTTGTCCCCATGTTCTGTTTGACCATGTTGTGTTTTTACAGTCCACTCAGTCCCAACTCCATCCTCCTTGTAGTTCCAGTGACCACCAGCCAGGGCTCCATTTCCTCTTACTTTGGTCACTATCTTGACTTTCCTGGCCTCCTTCCATAACACACACAGGTATCATCCAATATTTCAGAGACAGGATTCGTATCATGGCCGCCCTCCAAAGCCTTCTGTTCTCTACTGTCCAGAGTCCCAGGCACCACGCCATGCTGTTCAGACTCTGTACTCTTTCCTTCCCTTCCTACTGGGCCGAATTTACCTCCCACTTTTGCTTCTCATAATTGCCGCATTTCTGAGTTTGCACACAGCCCTCAAACCATACCTTGCAGGGCTGAAGAGGTGGTTCCATGTTCAAGAGCATTGTCTGCTCTTCCAGAGGTCCTGAGTTCAGTTTCCAGCAACCAGATGGTAGTTCACAACCATGTATACTGAGATCTGATGCCCTATTCTGGAGTGCAGGTGTACATGCAGATAGAGCACTCATATATATCAAATAAAGAAATGAATAAATGTTTAAAAAAATTATACCTTGCTCTTTTGTGTGGTTTTGGTCATTTCTGACATTGCCAGTGTCCATGTTATCCTAGCTACATCCTGTCCTTCATAGCTCAATTTAAATTCACATCCTGTACTTTTGTATAGCAATGATCACATGACATAACTTACTGCCAACTGTGTAAACCTGTCATTACTGCTATGAGCTTGTAACTAATGTCTTAGGCACTTTCTTGAGTATCTCTCCAGTATTTATTTTAAGTTCTCTACATTTAACAGATGACAAACTGAAGTTTTACAATTTTTAAAGCTTCCTAAGGCCACACAACCATCACTGAAAGAACATGATCAAACCTAAATACCTGCAGACCTTGATCATCTATGGCCTTGCAAATGAGCTTCCAAAACAGAATTTGAAAACACACACACACAGAGTGTAGTAAGATGATAGGTAGATGGATGACTGGATAGGTATACACAGATGATAGATAGGTGGTAGGCAACTCATAAGTAAATTTACAGTTTTGGATGGCCATTGTTTTACAAATATTCTGATTACTAGCAGTCAATTATTCCCAAGTTTAATAGCTAATGCCTTTTCCATATTTCTTGAAAATATCCCTGAAAGGCAGCTTCTATGTCTCATGCTACACATGAAGAAATAGTTCTGAAACTTGAGTTAATGTCACCAACATAAAATACTTACTTGTTTGATCACAGAATTAATTCTGTCCTTTGTGATTGAACTTTCAGTACATGGTTGGCTGTTTAATGTAAAGAGACTCACAGTTGGTGGGTAAGTATGTACAAAATATGTTGTATGAAATTCTTAAAGAATCAATAAAATATTACATTTAAAAAGAGGCACACAGTGGTACTGGAATAGAGCTCCTCATAGTTCGGGAGAATTTGGAGCCTGGCTTTACTTTTAGTGATGTCCAAAATGACAGTCGTTGGTACCCTGGCTGTACTATGATGGTGTGAAGATAAAGGACAGTAGCACGTTGAAGCACAGAGAATTTGGGAAGCAGCTCCAGTTGCCTTTTTATTTCTCTTTCAAAATGAAGTGTGTGGGGTGTGGGGTGTGTGTGTCTGTTTATGTGTGTGTCTGTTTATGTGTGTGTCTGTGTTCTAGTCATTCTTTTCCTTCCTTTACTCTTCTCTGCTAATTAGAATTCTAATCACTCTGGCAGTTAGAAATAGGAGGGGGAAAATCATTCTTTCATACTGGAGAAAGTAATTTCAAGGTGTTTTCACCACCAGAAAAAAAAAAGCCCATAGAAATTAGATAAAAGAATCTTGTTGAGCCATAAGTACAAATGAATTTCATTTCCCTATTCTATCTAAAAATATGGAAACTTAGCAAACATGAACACATATTTATTACGTGCTTCATTCTAAAGACATGAAATTTAAGTAATACATTTTACTGTCCTACAGTTAAGCTTTTCTGATAAAATGCCCTTTTATATATTTATGTAAAAAATGTAATACTCTTGGGTTGATATAAAGTATCACATCAAAGGTTTCTCTTTTTGAGGAGTTGTTTCTAATAGTGGTTCCTTTTAATATTTGATTTTCAGAACTTTATTAAACATTTAAGAGACTAGGAATTCCCATTGAAAAGAAAAAATGAGTTTGTGGTATTATTTCCTAAATAAAAAATGAGATACTGAATTTTAATATCAACTGGTCTTCAAGTGTTAAGTACAACTGTATCCATAGCACGCTGGAAACTGACTTTTCTAGAAAGGCAGGTTCCTGGGACACTTTCTGCCTTGATTAATAATTGAGCTGTGTCTTTCAGAAATTACAAGAGTGTTCAGAGTTCATCTGTGCTCAGTAAGTTATGTTTTAACTGATGGACAGTTTTTTAGTCTTACTCAGTTAGCTGGATATTTGTTAAAGTATTGTGATTGTTCAGTTCCATGTTATTTAAAGACCATTGGATATATGTATTTAGAAAGCATGAGGCTATTCAACAAACGTCATTGTGTGAGCCATACTAGATACATAGGTCCTGAATGTGGCCGCATCAATATAGTACAAGGACTCTGTGATGTGCTATGGCCATTTACAACATAACATTGTTCTAGGAACATTTTTTTTTCAAAGGATCATAGTCTTTACTCCCCTAAAAATAGATATTCATTTATTCCTGGAAAGGACAACTGTGAGAATGAAGTTCTACTGATTAAGAAAACCCACCTTCAATGATAACTGTACAGATTCATTATTTTTGCTTTACGTACTTGTTCATTTTATACTCCAATATCTAGCATAATTATCCACCAAAATCAAGCCCTCAATGGATTCCTTTAGTTAAATACCCTTTGATTTTTATTCTTGTTGAGAGGTTGGTTCACTCTATAACTTAAGAAGGCAATACATCACTCACTGTGTAGGACTTTAACAGTATGCAAATTCCTGAGAACTGAGTGATCTCTGTCTAAGCGTTTCCAGTGACTGGCGTGCACAGCAGTTGCTACTGACGATTCTATAATGCACTGGAGTGAAACCGTTAACACAGCAGATCTGCTTCTGAACATGAAGTCTTTGTGACTCCTTGTGAAGTCACACAGGACCACGAATATGTAATTTATTGTTGTGCTTACTATAGTGACTTTGAAGATGTGGTACTTCAAAGAAGAGAAGCGAACTGATATTTAGTAGGTAGAGATTTACAAATGCTAGAACTAGAGAGTTGAGAAAGTATGGAGTCCATTAGATTTCTCCAGACACTTGTGTGTATGATAGCCCAATATATTTTTAACAACCTAATATAAAGCTAGAAGCTTTATATTAGAGTATTTAAAGTTTAGGATTCTTAGCAAATACCTGTGCTATCACAAATAAACCCATATAACATCTCTGACCCTTTTTTCCTCCTCTGCAACATGAAGCCAATGATGAAGGCACACAAACAGTTGCTATGGATGGTATTATCCACTGTGGTTTTGTGTGTGATACAATATAATAGGGCAAGTGCTATGTATTAATCTAAAAGATCATATTCTGCCTAAGCAATTATGACCAACTGTTAGAATTTAGACTGTATGCTTAAATGGTTCAACATTGTTCACTAAAAACAAAGGTGAGTAAGCCAGAAAAGTTCAAGATGCATTTAATTTACGGATTGCACACAGATAATAACTAGTATGAGGAGTACTGAATGCTCACTGAGCATGGAACTAAACTCCATATTAAAAAAAAAGATCAAGTGTCTGTGTTACTATTTTGTATTCGCAAATATCCCAAGAGTTAATTTTAATATTACCCAGGAGTCCAGCATGACTATGACCCTTAAGTCATCTCAGTAAGCGTATCTCCCAAAGTATCAGCAATTAGAACACTGACAGATGTTCCTTTATAGGTGCTGCTCATTTATAAAGGATGATGTGAACATAGAGCTAATACATGTACAGAATATCTTGGGAGGACACAGAGTTCAACATTCTGTTATTGATCTTTGTGTCCGCTCAGCGTGTTGACCACTAAGTTCACCTGAATCACAAAGGTGCCCAGGAAAGTATCATTGATATCAGTCTTGGGCTGAAAAAATGCCTTGCTTGAGTTCTCAAATGTATTAAAAATGATAAATACTTATTTATATTGGTTTCAAATATAATTTTAGCTAATATGAACCTGGAAATATGATTATTCGCACAGATAACCCTATTAATAAGTTGTAGAAAAAAAAGTCAAGAATCTTACCAGAACTTTAAATACTTACTCATAGCTGTTTATGAATCTAGGACTATGTACTGAGTAATGAACATGGTTTAATTTGATGGGCACAATGGCTTGACTTAAAGACAAGGGCTTTGACCTTAGTTCTATCATCTGGCCCTTTCGTGAGCTTGGGAAAGCCATTTAACAAGTTGATTCTTTATTTTCAACTGGCAGTCGGACATATATATACACACACGCATAATGTGTAAAAACTGAGTTTTATTCCCAGCTGTTTTGTTTCTTCTCCCCTTTGCCACTGATGTTGCTGCTGGCCCCGTTGTGTACTTAACTGACATGAAAGTATTCACTCAAATGCTTACAAAGATAATGTCTACCTTGTACATTTTAAATATCTTCTCTTCAAGTAGATCTGGGTCAGTGACAGTTTTCTAATATACTATGTGTTGAAAAAGGATCGCTGGGGCTGGAGAGTTGGCTCAGCAGTTAAAAGCATTGGCCGCTCCTGCAGAAGATTCAGGATCAGTTTCTAACACCTACGTGGCTGCAACACGTCTATAAATCCAGTTCTAGGGGTATCTGACATCCTCTACTGTCCTCTGTGAGTAACTCAAACACTTGGTGTGCACACATACCTTCAGGCATACTCATGTACACACATAAATAATTAAATATTTAAAAAGAAAATGAAAAGGCAATACCAAAGTTTGAAACAATGCAGTCATTCCTACAAAATGTTGAATTTCAGGATTTTGTGTATGTGTTTAAAATTTACACTCTTGCTAACAAGAGCCAAGAATGTAAAAGAAACCTTCTGAATTATAAAATGAAACATAAAAATAACGTTTACTATCAAAGGCAAAATCTGGTGCTTAGAAACATGAAGCTTATAAAAATGTAAACATAAAGTGATAAAGAAGAGGTGTGTGCTTTTTCAAGGGACCTCTTCTCTTCTAAAAGGAGACATAGATGAAGATACCCCCTAGAAAATTTAGGAATTTACTGAAATAATTAGATGGCTAGTATACAGTGACCATACTGTTTGCATTGGGTAAGAGTAATAGTCCATTCATATTGTGACACAAAATAGACACTGCCTTTTTTTCCATAGTCTAGATCTTAGGGCTTATTTCCAAAATGAATTATAGCAAAACAAAGTTGATTTTTAATATTCAAATTGAAGCTATAAATTTGGAGTTATTCACATTTATATTGTTAATGCTGATAAATTATTAATTTTAAGCAAACTCTTCTGTTTCCATCAGAATTTCAACTAGAAATATTGTACATATAAATGTGTGTATAATGAAACATTTGTTAATAGTAATTTTTTTGTCCTTTAGCTAGAGCATAATTTTTATCCATACTACCCAAAGTATCCTGCTTCAAATATGTGTGTAAGTTATTTGGAAAAGCACACCATGTTTAAATCATGTTTACATTTAAAGACTAATTTAAATCCACTAGTTTTTCTCTGTCAAATCACAGCAAATTTCTAAACAGCCATTTTTTAAAAAAAAACTTGACCAGGATTTTGAAGTTATTCTACCCATTTGTCTCCATTATGACCACCCAGCTCCCTGAAAATTATATTCTGTTTCATAACATTTTCAATGCCATTGGTGAATCAGGCTTACTGCAACTTACACTGGAATAAAAAGTAAGTTATGACTAATATTGTCGTCTGAAATGAAATATGGAAGGGATTCAGGGAATGGTCAAGACTAAAAGCCATAAATAAAGAGAGTAAAAGGATGCTTTTAGAACAATAATCAGAGAAAATAAATATTAAATGTCCTGAAATCATATTTTTCTACATTGAACATCTTATTCTAAGCTGATAGCAATACTTTATTGGAGGTGACCTCCCTGGCTGGAGAAGGGCCTAGGACAAGTGCTGAGAAGCAGAACAAAGTGTGGAAGCTCAGGACCTCCAGTGAAGCCTAAAGTCTGAAGATGGGAGTGTGTGTGGGGGGGGAGGGGCAAAAGAACAATTCTATCTAAGCAAAACAGACTTAATTTTTCCATTCGACAGAGGAATCTCTTGGGGGAGAATTTGATAGCTACTAAAGGGGAGGAAAAGCCTGCTTGCGTCAGGACTCCAAACTTTGCAGGAAAGTGTAATAATCAAGAAGTTACACTTGCAGACAGCCATCATGATCATAACAAAAGAATGCCCAGAAAGTAAACAACAGCAGAGAAGTTCTATAGCAGATACCTATACTAATCCATCTTAAACTTCTTTCACTTGGACGTTAGTTATGAATATGGATCCATTTGCATTTTTCTCCTTGTAGACATCCAGTTAAACCAGCACCATTTGTTGAAGATGCTTTCTTCCATTGCATAGTTTTGGCTCATTTGTCAAAAATCGGGTGTCCTTAGGTATATGGGCTTATTTCTGGGTCTTCAATTTGATTCCATTGATCCAGTGGTCTGTCTCTATGCCAGTACCATGCAGGTTTTATTACTGTTGCTCTACATTACAGCTTGAGATTAGGGATGGAGATACCTCCTGAAGATCTTTTATCGTACAGGATTGTTTAAGCTGTTCTGTTTTTTTGTTTATTTTTCCATATTAATTTGCAAATTGTTCTTTCAAGGTCTGCAAAGAATTGTGTTGGTATTTTGATGGGGATTGAATTGAATCTGTAGATTGCACAGGGAGTCATAGGAAAGAGTGAGAGAATAGAAGGATCCAGAGCAGACAGGAGCTCCATAAGAACACCAACAGAGTCAACAGATCTGGGCCTATGGGGCCTGGAGAAACTGATGCACCAACCAAGGATCATGTATGAAGAGAACCTAGACCCTCTGATCAGATGTAGCTGATGGGCAGCTCAGTCTTCATGTGAGTTTCCTGGTAAGGGCAGCAGGAACTCTCTCTAGTATGGATTCTGTTGCCCACTCTTTGATCACTTCCCTCTGATAGGAGTCTGGGGAACATTGTCAAGCTACAGAGGAAGAGGATATAAGCAGTCCTAATGAGATTTCATAGGCTGGGGTCAGATGGGAAGGAAGAAGGGTTCCCATTTTCTGAGGAATAGGGAAAGGGAAGAGGGGAAAACAGTAAGGAAAGGTGGGACTGGAAGGAGACGGGGGAGGAGGCTATAATCAGGATGTAAAGTGAATAAATTATAAAAAACAAAGTAAATTTAAAAAATAAGCTTTCACAAGTATGCACTTGCTGGATATTAAGACATTAGCAAAATTCATAACAGAGCATGGAAGATAAATTCCAAAGTAAACAATGGTACAAAATTGCTTCTCAGCAAACATTTAATTCAAGAAACAAATCAGTCAAAAATTCTAAATAAATATACTTTAAAAAAAGTGTGGGAGATATGCCATTTGGAGATAAGTTACAAATAGAAAAGGAAATCAGTAAGTAAGAAGATGATTTGGCAAACAAACATATGATGGAAAATATAACTCAGTAAGACTACATGAAGTAGTTTAATGCCATTAAAATTAATAATGAAAAAAAAGATAAAGAAATCTCCCCAATGCATAGTGAGATGATAAAAAGGAGAGATCATGAGTGCTGGCATCTCTGATATATTAGTTCTAGATGGAAAAAAATCCAGTAAGCTAAGAGGAGATATAATTAAAGGAGAAAAAGGACTATTTAGCTAAGATAGAGACACTTATGAGCCTATAATTAAAAAGCTGCAGCAGAGTGGGTTAGCAAAATTCATAATAGAGCAAAAGCTGAACATATCCTGGGGCTTTTTAGTATTCCATTGATATATGCAAAATAATTTTATAAAAATAAGAACAAGAAATAGAGTTTATACCCAAGAAGGATTTGAGATATTTTAGCTGTTTCTTATATAAAAGAATTATTCTAAGATAATTTCAACAAGTATCTTTTGTCTTTATCCAATGTGAATTATTTCCCTGATTCTAATACCTTAGAGCTTAGTGTTTTAGAGTTGTATTTAGATTCTAAGGCACTGAGGAATCAGGTACATCTTGTCTTGTTACCTGCTGTCTGCTTTCCACCATCCAGAGTGCACCGTTTTGCTGTGCCATGTCTTCCTAGACCGTGATGTGCCTCACCAAGTGACCATGGCCTGAACACTGTGAATCCATGAACCATTACAACTTCTCCTTCCTCTTAACTCCTTTCTTTCATGTTTCTTCTGCAAAGATTTTTAATTTTTTTTATGTGTATGACTGGTTTGCCTGCATGCGTGTAAATGTACCACGTGTGTAGTACCTGTGGGAGGACTAAAAAGACAACAGATTCCCCGGAACTGGAGTAACTGAGAGCTATAAGCAACCATATGGGTGCTGGTCAACAAAGCTAGGTGTTTTAGTGGCAATTTGATTTCTGTGATCAATATCATGGCCAGGGCAACCTAAAAAGCATTTAATGTGGGGCTCATGGTTTCCAAGGTTTAGAGTTCATGACCGTCATGGTGAGGAGCATGGTAGCTAGCAGCAGGCATGGTGCCAGAGAGTTGGATTGCTGAGGACTCAGATTTTATCCACAAGTATAGGGCAGGAAGAGCTAACTAGTAATGGCATGGCCTTTGGAAACCTCAGAGCACACTGCCAGTGACACACCTCCACCAACAATGCCACATCTCCTAATCCTCCCAAACAGTTCCATCAACTGAGGACCAAGTACATTATTCAAATATATGAGCCTATGTGGGTCATTCTTATTGAAACTACCACATCAGGTCCTGTGTAAGAGCAGCAAATGTCCTTGCTCATTGAACTATTTCTCTAGTTCCTCTTTCAGATATTTTATCTCACAGATCAGAATCTGAAAACACAAGGTGCAAAGTCAGATTCCTTTCTAAAAATGTTTATAACTATAAAATTTCCTCTTAGCATTGCTTTAAATACTTCCTATGAACTTTGACATATTGCATTTTCATTTTTGTGTCTTAAAATATATTAGCTATAATATTCCTTATGAATTCTTCTTCAAATCACAGTTTATTTAAGAATGTCTAAATTCTGCACATCTGTAGCTCTTCCAAATTAAATTTAGGTAAATTATAATTCAATTTCATTGTAACAGAAAAGTTCTACATATTATTTTAAACTTTTTAATGTATTAAAATTTACCTTGTAACATAACAAAACTTCTGTTCTGTAGAATGTCTGTGTGTATTTTGATGTTGATATTCTGTATGTCTCTTGGGTCTAATTATTTTACAGTGATTGTGTGTGTGAGAGAGAGAGCAAGAGAGAGTGTGTGTGTGTGCGCCATGTATATGTGGGTACTCATAGAGTCCAAAAAAGAATGTCTGATCGCTTGGAGCTGGTTGTGTACGATCTAGTTGGGTGATAGTTATAAATTCAGACCCTCTATAAGGTCAGTAACTAAACTTAACTGTTGACTCATCTCTCCAGGTGCATTTTACTATTTGAAGCCCTTAGTAACTTATGCCAACTTCTTCTTTCACTTTTAAAAAGTGGAGTGTAATAAAGCTACCTTTATTATCATAGATGCTCTATTTATTGATTTCTATTTCTCCTCTCAATTCTATCAATATCTATTTCATATGCATTGTGTATCTGTAATTGTTATATTTTCATTGTGAAATGTCTCTTTTGTTATCATGAAATTTCTTGCAATGACTCTTATAATAATCTTTGAGTTTGTGTCTATTTTGACTGATTTAGGAGAGCCGTCCCATATTCTGGCTACTGTTTCGGTAAAATCCTTTTATTAAATCTATGTCCTTAAGTCTAATACAAGTATTGTGCAAACAGCATATAGCCACATCCTTTCTTTATATCCATTTACCCAATTGGAGAATTTACTAATTGGAGAATTTAGTCTACTTAATCAAGATAATTGTTCAGAGGGAAAGTTACCATTGCTCACTCTTTTTTGATTTTGAGGCAGGGCATCCTATAGGCCAGGCTAACATTGAACTTAAAGTGAGGCCACCTCCTGATCTTCCTGCTTCTACCTCTTGAGTGCTAGGATTATAGGCATGCACCACAAAACTAGACATATATGGTACAGTGAAATAGAACTCACTCTACTAACAGAGCTGCACCCTCAGTTCCCACCACTACTCATTGTTTTCTGTGTGCATATTCTTGCCTATCATTTCCTCTATTCCTGCCTCTCTTCATGCTCACCTGATTCTCTTTAAGGACAAACTTTGATTCTCTTCTCATTTCATCTTGTATATATCCTGTAAGTATTGCTGTTGTGGTTATAGAGTTTACACAAAGCTGAATAAAGTTGCAACTATTTGAATCAAATACCAATTTAACTTCAATTTTATATATAATTCAGTCTTCTCAGGTCAGTGTTGGGCACATGTCCTCCATGAGCTAGTATGTGTGCTTTTCTTTCTAATTTCTCTCTATATAGAGCTGCCTTTAAAAGTTAATTCCTGCAAGAGTCTCTCTCACCTGTTTCTTTAAATGTTAAATGCTTTTGTATTTTTATGCCTGAGATCTCTTGACCCAAGGTGTCTGAGTTTTCTCCCTGCAGTTTTTCCATGCTACTGCATGTCTCCACTTCGTATAATGGGTGTCAAAAGCCATAATTTTACAAATTAGATACTCACTGGCATAAACTTACCACTATTTCATTCTCTCCTCTATTAGTTCCTCAAAAATTTAAAAACAGAGTAATGAAACCAAACTATGTGATTTTCTATAGTTTCCATATCTGATCTTTACTAGAGAACTTTATGTTTTTATGGCTTTCACTTACTGTCTAACACTGTCCTGGTTAGACCATTGCTGGTGAAAGTGCAAACTTGTACAACCACTTTAGAAATCAAATTAGAGGTTTCTCAGAAAATTGTGAATTGTTCTACCTCAAGAACCACATATGCCACTCCTGAGCATATACCCAAAAGTTGCTCAACCACAGCACAAGGACACTTGTTCAACCATATTTGTAGCATCTTTATTCATAATAGCCAGAAACTGGAAATAGTCTAGATGTCCATCAACTGAAGAATGGATAAAGAAAATGTGGTACATTTACACACAGGAGTATTACTCAGCTATTAAAAACAAGGACATCATGAAATTTGTAGGCAAATGGATAAAACTAGAAAATATCATCATGTGTGAGGTAACTCAGAACCAGAAAGACACATATAGTATGTACTCACTTTTCAGTGTATATTAACTAAATTACAGGATAACCAGGCTACAATCCACAGACCCAAAGAAGGTGAGTATCAAGGAGGGACCAAGAGAGATACTTGAATCTCACTCAGAAGAGGAAATGGAATAGTCATAGGGCATGGATGGATGGAGGAAACTGGGTGAGAGAGGGTGGAGTGCAGAACAGGACAGATCAAGAAGGGGAGGAGAGAGGGAGAA
Source organism: Pachyuromys duprasi (assembly GCA_028658305.1). NCBI lineage: Eukaryota > Metazoa > Chordata > Mammalia > Rodentia > Muridae > Pachyuromys > Pachyuromys duprasi. The sequence continues at coordinate 127,325,276 of CM053764.1, forward strand.
AGTACAGGGAGAGAGAAATGAAAACAGTGGGGGGGGCATCTCTGGGACATCATAGAAACTCAGGACAATGGAAAATTTCAGGAATCTATTGCTTGTTAAGACTCCTAGCAATGTGGGATATGGAACCTGAAATGTCCATTTCCTGTAACCAGAAAAGACTTCCAATGGAAGGATTAGGGTACCAACCCAGTCACAAAAACTTCAACCCACAATTTGTCCTGCCTATAAGATATGCAGGGGTAAAGATGGGGCAGAAATTGAGGAAATGACCAACTAACAACTGGCATGGCTTGAGACCCATACTAGGAAAGAGAGCTCATCCCTGTCACTGCTAATGATTTCTGCCATACTCGCTGATTGGTGCTTAGCATAACTGTCATCTGAGAGTCTTCACCTAGCATCTAATGGAAACAGATACAGAAAGTCACACCCAAACATTAGGCAGAAGTTGTGGAGCCCTGTGGAAGAGGGGAAGGAAGGATTGAAGGAGCCAGAAAGGTCAAGGACACTACAAAAAAAAAAACAACCACAGAATCAACTAACCTGGGCTCATAGGGGCTCATAGAGTCTGAACGGCCAAAAAGAGAGCATGCATGGGATGGAACTAGGCCCTCTGAAAATATGCAACAGTTATGCAGCTTGATCTTCATGTGGTACTCCTAACAGTGGGAGCAGGGACTGTCTCTGACTCTGTTGCCTGCCTTTGGATCCCTTTCTTCTATATGGGCTGTTTTGTCCAGCCTCAACTGGAGAAAATGTACCTAGTCCTACTGCAATTTGATATATCAAGGCAGGTTGATAGCCCTGAAAGGCCTTCCCTTCTCTGAGGAGATACAGACTATGGGAGATTGGAAGAGGGGTGAGAGGGAGGGACTAGGAGGAGAGCAGGGAGGGGAAGCCGAGATCAGGGGTAAAGTAAATAAATAAATTAGTTAAAAAAAGAACAAACACCTTTTCATCCTAGCTTAAAGCCTCACTTTTAACACTTCTCGGAGCAGATATACTGGTTATGAATTCTCTCAGCTTTTGCTTATATGAAAATGACATAATATTTTCGTTTATTCACCCGATGCAGCGTTCTCAGGCGGCACTCTCCACATCTTATACTATTCTAGTATCTTCTGGTTTAAAAAATATTTTGCTTAAAAATCCGGTTTGCGGATTATCATGACACATTTTCCTCTTTCCCCCCTTTGCTTTTAAGACACCCTATGCCTGACTTTTGACAAGCTGATATTAATATGTGCCCCTGTAGGCTTCTAGATTTGTCCACACTGAGCTGATTTCTTCAAAATTGAGATGTTTAAAATATCATTTTTTCAAACACCTTTTCTTCATTTTCTTCTTATGTCTCCTATAACACGCGATTGGTTTGTTTGATGGTAGCCCATGAGTCTCTTAGGTTCTGTGTATATTATTTTGTTATTCCCATATAACTTATCTTCAAGTTCAGTTCTGCTTCTACACACTAAAGTCTACTCTTGGACTCCTAACTTGAACTTTCTAACCAGTTGTATTGTTCATCTCTAGAACTACTTCTTGGTACTTTTTAATAGAACATGAGATTTTGTTTTGTTTTCTTTCTGTTTGCTTCCTCTGTCTCCATTATCTATCTATCTATCTATCTATCTATCTATCTATCTATCTATCTATCTATCTATCGATTGCTTTTGTTAAAGTTTGAGCATTTGATTGATTGATTTAAAGGCATGTTTTCCATCTTGTGCAGACTGACTCTGCATGGGGCATAATCAGCCTGACATGCAGGCTTTTGTTCTTCTCAGGAAAGTGTTGGGCATGTCCCTCCGTGGGCTACCTCATGTGCTTTTCTTCCTAGTGTCTCTAAATACAGGACAGCCTTTAAAAATTAATTCCCTTGTGTAAAAGTACCACAATTTCTGTATCCATTCCTCAACTGAGGGACATCTGGGTTGTTTCCAGGTTCTGGCTATTACAAATAAAGCAGCTATGAACGTAGTTGAGCAAATGTCCTTGTTGTGTACTTGAGCATCTTTTGGATATATGCCTAAGAGTGGTATAGCTGGGTCTTGAGGAATCACTATTCTTAATTGTCTAAGTAAGCGCCAAATTGATTTCCAGAGTGGTTGTACAAGTTTGCATTCCCACCAGCAATGGAGGAGGGTTCCTCTTTCTCCACAACCTCTCCAGCATACGTTGTCACTAGAGTTTTACACAATGGAATACTACTCAGCAATTAAAAAGGAGGAAATCATGAAATTCCCAGGCAAATGGTGGGACCTGGAAACGATCATCCTAAGTGAGGTATCCCAAAAGCAGAAAGAAACATATGGTATATACTCACTTATATAGACCTATAGGATAGGAAGGTCATGCTGAAATCTACACACCTAGGGAAGATATACAAGAAGGAGGACCCAGGTTGGTATGATCAATGCTCATTTAGATG
>CM053764.1:127328203-127354648 GCA_028658305.1 Pachyuromys duprasi
TTGGTGGACTTGGAGGGGGCGGGAAGGAGGGAGATGAGGGAGGGAGTGGGAGGGTAGGAGGGAATGAGGGAGAAGGCTACGCCTGGGATGCAAAGTACCTAACCTGTGATTGATATAAAAATAAATAAATTAAAAATAATAAAATAAAATAAAATAAAAATGTTAAAATTAAAAAAACATGTCATCTCAAAATAAATAAATAAACAAACAAACAAACAGGCATGTTGATTATTTCAAGCTGAAATCATTTGAAGAATGTTACCATCAAAGTAAGCCATTTGGTTTTTCTTGCCTCCATGTATTCCACCATAAAGATTTTCTTGGAAAGGATGTATGTCCTTCATATAAGGAGGCTAGAAAATGGCTGTAACAATTAAAGAGTAGTAACTGGGGCTGCAACGGACCGGAATAAATAAGCTCTTTGGAGAAATCTTTCACCCCCTTTCACAACTGCCCTCCATTCACCTTATAGTTATAGTCTTAGAATTTACATTCCTAGCCCCAACAGCTGCTTGTTCTGTCAAACCTTTATGGATTTATTATGATTAGCCTGAACAGCATCACGGTTGGTTATCACCTTTATAACGGCTGTGCCAGTGGTTATCTAGTGTTTCACTAAGCTTGTTCGCTGTCACAAAGACTTGAATGACCAGGAAAGACCAAGGACTAAGCAGCAGTAGAAAGAGAGAGCAGTGGCTTTACCCCTTTTAAGTCAGAGATGCCTAAAGCTGGAAGACAGTTAAATGAACACTGCCTTTTACTACTTTATTGGGCTCCTGGGTCCTTCCACTCCGCTATTAGTTCTGTTTAGAGATCAGCCTTGTGCCTTCCCAGGGTTCATCTGGGGAAGCCTGCCATCACTTTCTCTGCCGACCTATGTTCATATAGCTCCCCCTTCACCTTACATTTCACTTGTGAAGATTGCCATATACAAGAAAAGTAATCAAACCTGTGTACGTTCTCCTTATTCACTCTGATATTAGATCCACCAAAAATTCCTGTATATGAGCTAAGATAAGGAGTAGACAGGGTTGCTCTGCGGTTTTCTCTCTTTTCCTGTTATATTCTTTTACTGAAAACGGGGGAGGAAGAACTCCTCATCAACACCAGAGTTAACGCTGTAGCAGTGATGATAGACTTGATATACAGGCTAAGACACAAGGTGTTATGTGGTTCTTCCACATGATTATTGCAAAATAGAATGAGAACTAGGTTAATGCAAATGTATTTATGAATTTTTCATGGGTAAAGAATATGAGCTTATTTGAAATCTTATTACCCATTACACTTCTGTTTTAAACTGTGTATCAATGGCATAATAGAAATTTGTCACCATGTCAACCAGCTTTCAAACTATTCCTTGACCAGATAAAACAAGTGGTTTGCATGGAAACCTAATTGTCAAGTATAATTGATATGGATTTATAGATTATTTGACATTTTTTAAAGCCACTTGAAGTACAGGCGCTTTTACTTCAGTGTGGAAATAGGAAGCGACACATTCCTGTGAAATATCAAAAGAAAAACTCCCTGAATAAAGGCAAATATACAATACACAGCAGAGCACATTTTAAAGAAATAATTTATATTGTTTATTTTACCCTGTGACAACATATGATCATGACTTCCAATCTTTTCACCAGTATTCAAAATGAATTTTTCAATAGAAAAATCCATGACTGGACTCAGATATTTAAATACTCCTCTCTCAATAACTGGTGGACAAATGGTAGGAAAATCAATAAAGGCTGTTGTGCTAGGCAAGGGCGGTAAGTAAGTAGGGAAAGTTGTTGAGAAACCAAAGGAACAAAGGAAGTAATATACCAAATAGAAGACTTATTGGTGCTTCCCACCAGAAAGCTAACAAGGCAGAGAAGCTTAACAAAGGTTGAAAACAGGTTGCTAAACAGGTGAATGGCAAACTGGATAGGGACTCTGACAACCTATCAAGCAGTGTTGAGCTCCTCAGTTCTTCCCTGCTCCGGTGGCAGCTGTACCAATTGTGTACCAAAAGCTGCTTCCTCACACACTGCTTCTTTTTATTCTTCTTTTTTTAAAGATATTTTGTTTTATATGTATGACTATTTTGTCTGTATATGTACAGATGCATCATGTACATGCCTGGTGCTCACAGAAGCCAGATGAGAGTGATGGATCTTAAGGAACTGGCATTAGAGATGGTTGTGAGCTGCTCTATGGATACTGGTAACCAAACTCGGGTCCTGTGCTAGGGCAGCGAAAGGTATGTGCCACCTGGTACATCTGTACACCTGGTACAGGCAGTTGATTTTTTTTGACAACTTACTGAGAGTACACACTGCGGGGGTAGGGAAGGAGTTCTCCATAAATTGTGTAGTGTAAATTAGATATTCACATGCCCTCATTCACAGAGATTAACTGAAATGAATTAAATACTTAAAAGTCAGATGTGAAACTTTAACTGTTAAAAAAATCATTAGTGACTACCATCATCATAATAAATAAAATTTTTATAAAGCTGAAAAACTATCTTATTCATATAAATCAATATGTGTCATAAACTTCCATCTGTATAATTATAGATTAAAATATAAGTAATATGTGGATTTGCTGTATGATCATGAGGACCTGAGTTTGGATCCCTAAACCCACACAAAAAGCCTGGTCTTATGGAACATGCCTGTATTAGTTCCAATGTTATAAAAGCAGAGACAGGAAGGTCCCTGGGTCTCGCTGTTCAGCCAGTCTACCTGAATTGGTGAGCTTCAGAATCAGACTGAGACCCTGTCTCAAAACCTGAAGTAGATAGGGAATAAAGAAGACAGCGACTTTGATCTCTAGCCTTCATCCTCATATACACATACATATATGTACACTGTTCATACATAACGCAGACACAAATAAATATACACAGCTAAACAAAACAAAAGAAAGATCTAATTTAAAGTGATATTTCTCTTCTTGAAAATTACTCATAAACAACAAGAAGGAAATAAAACGGGAATCTAAACTACATTTTTAGTAACAGCAGGTCTATGGATCCCAAACTGCAAGATATGAGGAACAGCTACAAAACACAAAGGAAGTCAGACCTAGGGTAGCCATCCTTCTGGCCAGAGAAAGTCTACATAGGTTTGATTTTAAAGTGGGTGGGCACTTAGACTGATTCTGCTTTCTTTGGAGTGTACATTAAAGTAATAAACACTTCTGTAATATTATTGTATTCAAGCACACATACATATATACATGTATACATACATATACACACACTCATTGAGCCTAATGAGTACAGTTTGTGTTGTCCATCTATATATGACTTTTTTGATGACCACTAGGACCTGGGCAATCTGTCCCTGAAGAAAACTGACTCTCCTTCCCTCAGCGACCATTAACTGTCTGTAACAGAGGGACTTGTGAACTTTTCCCCCACCCATGTTAGCATGTTGAGTGGTGTGATCTTGTGCAAGTCTTATGCAGGCAAAAACAGTGCTCAGAGCTCATAGTGCAACACCCCTGTTATGTCCAGAAGTCATTTCAGAGCAGGTTTCCTGGTTCTTACAGTCTTTCCGCCCCTTCTTCCATTTTGTTCCTTAGGACTTGAATATAGGTATTATTTGTACAGGTCCCACAGATCTCATTCTCTGTAAAAGCTTCTCTTTCCTGCAAAATATGTCTTCATTGATGGAGGATGAAAGATACAGGGATCTGTAATACAGGGATAAGAACACCTGAATGCCTTGTCAATTTCACAAAATGGCAATGGTAAGCTCTCCTCTAAGGTTTATAATTTTTCCAGCCACAGGTCTGTGGCTAGCTATATAGTACCAGGTGTGAGTCCTCACCTATTGAGTCGGGCTTAAATCCAGCCAGACAGCTAATTGTTGTTATGTCTAATACATCTGTGCCAGTATTGCACCATTGGGCATATTCTATGATTATAAAAACCTTATAGCACATTAGGATTTCATGTTGATACAATATCCCATTATACTTATACAAATATCATTATAAGTAGAACTGAAAGCTAATTCCATTGTCATATGGTTTATTCCAACGTATAATATTTAACGGGCATATTTACCACCTTATCAGAAAATTAACCTATGGAAAGTACCTACAATGTCATACCTATTTTGTAAAATCATCTAAATGATTTGTCTCTCAGCACAACATAAAGAGAAGAAAAGTCAAACAACTGCAGAGTACCAATAAGAGAAATGTGAAATTTTTGGACAAGAAGCTGCACACTAGAGAACAATTCAGGGAAGTTGGAGACCCAGCTCAGAAATTAGGAGCACTTGCTACTCAGAGGACCTGAGTTTCCAGAACCCACACCAGGCTCCTCATCAACATCTGTGACTGCAGTTCCAGGGAATCCAGCACCCCCTTCTAGACTCTGCAGGCACAAACACATACATGGCATATACACACTTATATACATATACACAAATAAAAATAAATCTAAAAAGGAAAAATATATTTATGATTTAGATCTTTTGCAAAGCAACAAAGGTGAAGGTTGTAGAATGAAACCTTTACCAAGTATAAGTTCATTTTGCCATTGACTATTTAACTATGTCAAGGGAAAATCCATGGCTTTTCTGCTTTGGTGAGAGAAAGAAGAAAAAGAACATCAGCCTCTATAGTTATATCTTTTTCCACTTCAATCGCAGCTAAAATTGTCAAACTCAGTGCATATTCTTGTGAGCTCCAGGAAGTCCTTGCTCACAGTTCTTTTAATCATTTCAATGTACTGGTGGTCTTCTGTTTCAGTTCTAATTCAAAAAATGCTTTTAATTTTAAGTGGCTTCCTGAATTAGTTGAATTATTTCTGAAATAAAGGATATATATAAAGACAGAGTTTTATTGAAAAATGTCTAAAGTTTTACAAGTATAAGCTATTTGGAAATATTAGAAGGCCATATTAATCTATCAACTATTGTACTAGAGGTCCTCTGATAACGTGCTCAGGAATGTCTTTGTTGTTAATCCTCAAAATAATTCTAACAGTTTGACTTTAAATAAACAATGCAGGTACAATTTACAAAAATAACAAAGAACCCAAAGGCATGAGTTCAGCTCAACTTTTTAGCCTTTGTCTCCCCATCAAGAGGCAAATCATGATCTCCAATATTTCAGGTCCTCCAGAGATAATCTGTGCATATACAACCACAAAGCCCCACTCTCTCTCTCTTTTTTTCTCTCTCTCACACACATACTGCAATAACATATGTATATTCTTCTTTATTCTTTATCTCACTAAATACGTTGACTACTGCTCAAGAACAAATGGAGATGCCTTATTTTGCTTAAAAACTGCAGGTAACATTAAATTAGGAGCTCATGAATCATACTTGGTCCTCCATTAGTCATATACTCAGGTGGGGTTATTTTTAATCACTTTTGATAGGTATGATCACTGCTGATATTAACATTTCATGTACATTTTATAGCAATATGAGTATATGTAAGATAAAGTTCTATGAATGAAATGTGTTGTTCAAAAGGTACATACAGATATGTTATCACCATATTAACTGCTGTGAAATAACTAGAAAATATGAGTTTGACTCATAAATTCATATCAAATTTTTTTATTTTAAAACTCTTACTGACATAATTTAAATATTTGAATCATGAATAAAAAACATTTATCTAAAGCTTCAAATGTTTATATTTTAAAGATTTAACTTCCATTTCATTCTTTATTTTAAACATAAACAAATAAATTGAGTTTTCAGAGTCTATTTTTTTTTCTTTTAACCCTTAACTTGATTGAGCTATCCTTCTTCAACTCCAAAGTGGTCATGCCCCAAATTTCTATACTCTGTCTCATCTTTCATTTTCCTCAAGGAAGGGTGACATGAAGACAAGGGAAATAAAGAAATTGGGAAGATTAATGAAAACAGTGTATGAAAACGTCATATGGACACGCACTAACTGGTAACCCAATAAAGACTGCACTGGAGAGGTATCTCAGCAGTTAAGTGCACCGACTACTCTTCCAGAGGACCCAGGTTTGATTTTCATCCTCCACATGGTGCTTCACAACAGTCTGTAACTCCACTTCCAAGGGATGTGACACCCCTTCTGGTCTTGTTGGTCACCAGGCATGCATATGGAACACAAACAAGCCTGCAGAGAAAACAGCCACATAAATAAAAATTAAAAATAAAATTTGATTATGATACTCCACGTGTGGGTACTTCTGTGGCATTCAAAACATAACACAGTTTTAATCTTAGCAACCCCATGATTTTTCTTCTAAGATTCATTATAATCAATTCTGTATATTGCATAATGATAACATTTACATTTCTGTGTTTTAATTTTAAAAACATTCATATTGGTTTTGTAATATTTATCGGAAGCTCATGGCTTTACTACATGTATTAAGGCTAAAACACATACACAAACACATACACACACACAAAGCATTCTACAAAGTTACTTCAGTCTCAAAGTTTATCAGGACATCATCAATAGAAGTATCTTTTATGGTAGTATTTACACTTTTAGTTCTTTTCTTTGTTGTTTTTGATTTTTTATATAGACTCTCATGTAGTCCTGACTGACCACCAACTCACTGTGCAATCAAGAATGGTTTTGTGATCCCGATTTTCCTGCCTCTGCATTCAAGGAGCTGAATGTTAAGTGTGAGCCACCACATCCAGTAACACTTTAGTTCTTCATTGTATTTCCTAGATTAGGGCAGTGTGCAAATAATAACCAGAATGAAAGTTCTTATATACTTCCCAACTTCAACATACAGTATTAGCATTTTGCATGTAGAATAGCCATTGTAATTTGCTTGTGGTAAATATATACCAGGTTTTTTCTAATGCTGTTCAATTAATACATTTTATTAGAAATTTAATTGTATTCCTAAATCTTTACAACACCCATTGCTTTAACATACTTGTTCTTTTAGTTGATAGCATGATGGACTGAAACTCTTTGATATATAACACTGTTTTTATCCTTTTGCTGTATTGAGCACGTGAACTATTTTACGATAACTTTATCTCTAAAATCTCAGTACATTGTATTTGTTAATGTTTTACTTAGAGTTTGCCATCAACTGTCATAAGATTTGTTGTGATTTTCTTCTTTGGTTTATTTTTACAATAAACAATATGTTGATTTCATTTAAAAATGATGTTGTCTTTCTTTTTTGATCTGGGAAGCTGTAAATTCCTTTTGAGGGACAATGGTTTTAAATAGATTGTGAGATTTCCACTACAAACCTGTGTGGGCCTTATAATAGTTTGGTTATTACATTTTGATAGCATTCTCCATTCTTTAAAAACAGGATGATTATTGTGAATGTGTGTGGTGGGTGTGTGCAGGATAGGAGCCATTTGTGTGTGCCATCTAACAGCAGCAGACATAATTGTAAATGAATCCTGCAAATTAAGATTTGACCTTGAGCATAGCCACACCCACAAGTCAGTCCTCAGAATACCCTGCAGAGGACCAGGTAATACTGAGAGACAACAAATCTATGTGCTTTAAATAGGTAAGTTTGCAAAGCTGGAGCGTCAACTACTACAATTAATTTGCATTTTTCTCTTTCCTGTGATTAACAGGTACCTCCTGCATGGTCTGCTTATGGGAATATATAGAACAAGACACTCAGTTTTTTAAATATTCAGTAAAAGTTTAAAAACCATGCTTCAAACTTAGTAAGCTTAGATTTTGCCAATTACATTACTGTATCTATTACTCAGTTTTTAGTATATACAAATTTTAACAATGCAGTTTATTAGATGACAAGCAATAAATTAGAACCTGCTACTCAATATGAATTTTTATAAACTATTTGGAAGAATACATTAATAATAAACATATTTAATTCCTTGTTTTATCATTATGTTTTATTTTATACATTAATGTTTTTGGTATGACATTTCAATGTCTTGTCTGATTTGAAGGTGATTCCTGATTTTTTAAGTATTTTTCAAGGTGTTTCTGTACTTATTTTTATGTTTCTGAATTTTTCTATTATGTATATATTATATATATTTATTAATATATACATATCAACAGTTGTACACAAATTTTGAGTCACTTTACTTATTATTTTGATATAGAAGATATTAGAATAACCATATATTTTCTTTTATTAAAAATGACTCTTTTTTCATACAATATGTCCTAATTATAGTTTCCTTTCCAAATTCTTCCCCACCTCCCCTTCCCTTCAGATCCATTCACTTTCTGTCCCTCATAAGAAGAGAACAGGATTCTAAGAGTTAACAACCAAACAGACAAAATAAAATATAATACGATAAAGCAAAAGCCATCATATTGAAGTTGGACAAGGTAAACCAACAGAAGGAAAAGAGTCCTAAGAGCGGGCACAAGAACCAGAGACACAATCATTCTCGTACTCAGTAGTCCCATAAAAATACTAAACTAAAAGCTATAATATATATGCGGAGGACCTGATACAGAGCTGTGTAGGCCCTGTGCTGGCATTTTCAGTTTCTGAGTTCTTATGAGCCTTGCTTAGTTGAATGAGAGGATCTTCTTTTTCCAGTGTCCTTCAAACACTCTGCCTCTTACACTCTTTTGGCCACCTCTTCTGTGGGATTCCCTAAGCTCTAAGGAGAGGCATTTGATGGAGACATCCCGCCTAGACTCTCAACTCCACATAATAGCTGGCTGTGGGTCTCTGCATCTCTTCCCATGTGCTGCTGGAGGAAGCTTCTCTGATGATTACTAGATATGACACTGATCTAGGAGTATAGCAAACTATCATTAGGAATTTTTTAATTTTAATATTTTGTATTAATTATGGTTTATTTACTTTGTATCCCAGCTGTAGACCCCTCTCTCATACCTTCCCAATCCCACCCTCCCTCCCTCATCTCCTCCCATGTCTCTCTCCAAGTCCACTGATAGGGGAGGTCCTCCTCCCCTTCCATCTGACCCTAGTCTATCAGGTCTCATCAGGATTGGCTGCATTGTCTTCCTCTGTGGCCTGGTAAGGCTGCTCCCCGCTCAGGGGGAGGTAATCAAAGAGTCAGCCACTGATTTCATGTTAGAGACAGTCCCTGTTCTCCTTACTAGGCAACCCACTTAGAGACTGAGCTGCCATGGGATACATCTTAGCAGAAGTTCTAGGTTATATCCATGAATGGTCCTTGGTAGGAGTATCAGTCTCAGAAAAGATCCCTGGACCCATATTTCTTGGTTCTGTTGGTCTCTTTGTGGAGCTGCTGTCCTCTCCAGGTCTTTCTATCTCCCCCTTCTTTCATAAGATTCCCTGCACTCTACCCAAAGTTTGACTATGAGCCTCCTTTCTGCTTTGATACCCTGCTGGGTAGAGTATTTCAGAGGCCCTCTTTGGTAGGCTCCTGTCCTGTTTCCTGTTTTCTCCCTCTTCCAATGTCTGTCCCATTTGCCTTTCTGAGTGAGGATTGATCATCTTACCCTGGGTCCTCCTTGCTTACCTTCTTTAGGTGGACAGACTTCAGTATGTTTATCCTATAATATATGTCTGATATCCACTTCTAAGTGAGCATATACCATGTGTGTCTTTCTGCTTCTGGGATACCTCACTCAGGATGATCTTCTCTAGATACCACCATTTGCCTACAAATTTCATGATTTCCTTGCTTTTACTTGCTGAGTAGAATTCCATTGTGTAAAGTACCACAATTTCTATATCCATTCCTCAACTGAGGGACATCTGGGTTGTTTTCAGGTTCTGACTATTACAAATAAAGCTGCTACAAACATGGTTGAGCAAAGGTCCTTGTGTACTTGAGCATATTTTGGATATATGCCCAGGAATAGTATAGCTGGATTTTGAGGAAGCACTATTCCTAATTGTCTGAGAAAGTACTAGGTTGATTTCCAAAGTGGTTGTAAAAGTTTACATTCCCACCAGCAACGGAGGAGGGTTCCCCTTTCTCCACATCCTCTCCAGCGTGTGTTGACACTTGAATTTTTTATTTTAGCCATTCTGACCGGTGTAAGGTGAAATCTCAGGGTCATTTTGATTTGCATCTCCCTGATGGCTAAGGACGTTGAGCATTTCTTTAAGTGTTTTTCTGCTATTCTACAGTCCTCTACAGAGAGTTCTCTGTTTAGCTCCATACCCCATTTTTTAATTGGATTACTTGATTTGTTCCTTTTTAACTTCTTGAGTTTTTATATATTCTAGATATTAGCCCTCTGTCAGATATAGGGTTGGGGAAGATCCTTTCCCAATCTGTAAGCTGTCATTTTGATCTGATGACAGTCTCCTTTACTTTACAGAAGCTTTTCAGTTTCATGAGGTCCCATTTATTGATTGTTGATCTTTGAGCCTGTGCTTTTGGTGTTCTGTTCAGGAAATTATCTCCTGTGCCATTGAGGTCAGGGCTCTTCCCCAGTTTTTCTTCTAACAGATATAGTGTGTCTGGTTTTATGTTGAGGTCTTTGATCCACTTGGACTTTAGCTTTGTGCAGAGTGATCAATATGGATCTATTTGCATTTTTCTACGTGTAGATATCCATTTAGACAAGCACCATTTGTTGAAGTTGCTGTCTTTTTTTCCATTGTATGGTTTTGGCTTCTTTGTCAAAAATCAAGTATCTATAGGTATGTGGGTTTATTTCTAGGTCTTCTACTTGATTCCTTTGGTCCACCATTCTGTTTCTAAGCCAGTAACATGCAGTTTTATTACTATTGCTCTGTAGTTCAGTTTGAGATTGGGGATGGAGATACCTCCAGATGATCTGTTGTTGTACAGAATTGATTTGCCAATTCTGGGTTGTTTTTCCATATGAAGTTGAAAATTGTTCTTTCAAGATCTCTAAAGAATTGTGTTGGTATTTTGATGGGAATTGCACTGAATCTATAGATTGCATTTGGCGAGATGAACATGTTCACTTTGTTAATCCTACCAATCCATGAGAATGGGAGATCTTTCCATCGTCTGATATCTTCAATTTCTTTCTTTAGAGACATGAAGATTTTTTTCAAATAGGTCTTTCACTTGTTTGGTTAGAATTACACCAAGGTACTTTATGTTATGTGTGGCTATTGTGAAGGGTGTTGTTTCCCTAATTTCTATCTCAGCCCATGTTTTGTATACAGGAGGGCTTCAAATTTTTTGAGTTAGTTTTGTTTCCAGCCATTTTGCTGAAGGTGTTTATCAGCTGAAAGAGTTCTCTGGTAGAATTTTGGGGCTCACTCGTGTATACTATAATATCATATGCAAATAGTGATATTTTGACTTCTTTCTGGTTTGTATCCCTTTGATTTCCTTTAGTTGTCTGATTGCTCTAGCTAGGACTTCAAGAACTATGTTGAAGAGAGAAGGAAAGAGTGGACAGCCTTGACTTTTCCCTGATTTCAGTGGGATTGATTTAAGTTTCTCTGTTTAATTTGATGTTGGCTATAGGCTAGCTGTATATTGCTTTTACTATGAATAGGTATGTACCTTGTATCCCTGATCTAGGCTTGCTTTGTTTAAACATGAACGGATATTGAATTTTGTTGAATACTTTTTTGACATCTGAGGAGATGATCATGTGTTTTTTTTTCTTTCAGTTTGTTTATATGGTGGATTACATTGATGGATTTTCATATGTTGAACCATCCCTGGGATGAAGACTACTTGGTCATGGTGGATGATATCTGTAATGTTCTTAGATTTGGTTTGCAAGTATTTTATTGAATATTTTTGTATCAATGTTTATAAGCAAGATTGCTCTGAAATTCTTTTTCTTTGTAGGGTCTTTGTGCGGTTTAGGAATCAACATGACTGTGGCCTCCTAAAATGAGTGTGATAATGTTCCTCTTGTTTCTATTTAGTGGAATAGTTTGAAAATATTTGTGTTAGCTCTTCTTTGGAGGTGTGGTAGAATTCTGCACTGAAACCATCTGGCCTTGGGCTTTTATTGGATGGGAGACTTTTGATGACAGCTTCTATATAGGACTATTTGATTTATTTACCTGATCTTGATTCTGCTTTGGTAAATGGAATCTATCAAGAAAATTGGCCAATTCATTTACATTTTCAAATTTTGTGGCATATAGGCTTTTGAAGTGTGTCCTAATGATTCCTTGTATTTCCTCAGTGTCTGTTGTCCTGACTCCCTTTTCATTTCTGATTTTGCTAATTTGAACAGTGTCCCTCTGTCTTTTACTTAGTTTGGCTAAGGGTTTGTCTGTCTTGTTGATTTTCTCAAAGAACCAACTCTTGGTTTCCTTGATTCTGTGAACTGTTCTCTTTGTTTCTAATGTATTGGTTTCAGCCCTGATTTTGATTATTTCCTGCCATCTACGCCTCTTGGGTGTGTCTGCTTCTTTTTTTTTTTCTAGTGCTTTCAAGTGTGCCAATAAGTTGCTTGTATGAGATACGTTGAATGTCTATATGAAGGCATTTCGTGCTATGAACTTTCCTCTTAGCAGTGCTTTCATTGTGTCCCATACATTAGGGTAATTTGTACCTTCATTTTTATTAAGTTCTAGGAAGTCTTTAATTTCTTTGTTTATTTCTTCCCTGACCCAGGTGTCATTTAGTACAGAGTTGTTCTGTTTCCATGTGTGTGTAGACTTTTTGTTATTTCTATTGTTGTTGGGGTCTAGTTTTAGGTCATGGTAGTCTGATAGGATACAAGGGATTATTTTGATCTTCTTGTATCTCTTGAGGCTTGCTTTGTGCCTGACTATATGGTCAATTTTGGAGAAGGTTCCATGAGGTGCTGAGAAGAAGGTATACTATTTTGTGTTTAGGTGAAACATTCTGTAGTCATCTATTAGGTCCATTTGATTTAAGACCCCTGTAAGTGTCATTATTTCTCTGTTTAGCTTCTGTCTCAATAACGTATCCCTTGGTGAGAATGGGATGTTGAAGTCTCCCACTATTAAAGTGTTAGGATCAATGTGTGGTTTAAGTTTTAATAATGTTTCTTTGACAAATGCAGGGGCCCTTGTGCTTGGTGCATAGATGTTCAGGATGTGATATTTTCCTGGTGGATTTTTCCTTTGAAGAGAATGAAGTGTCCCTTTCCATCTCTTTTGATTAATTTTGGTTAAAATTATATTTTATTTGATATTAGGATGGCTACTCCAGCTTGCTTCTTGTGTCCATTTGGTTGGAAAACCTTTTTCCAGCCCTTTACTCTGAGGTAGTGTTTATCTTTGTTGCAGAGGTGTGTTTCTTGAATGTAGCAGAATGTTGGTTCCTGTTTCTGCAACCAATCTGTTAGTCTGTGTCTTTTTATTGGAGTTGAGACCATGATGTTAACAGATATTAGTGACCAATGATTGTTAGGTTCCTTTTGTTGTGGTGTTGGTGGTGATTGTGTGATTGTATCTTTGTTTTCTTTTGCTTTTTTGATGTGTTGGTGTCTTTATCCTGTGTTTACTTGGGTGTAGTTGATCTTGTTGGATTGAGGTTTTCCTTCCAGTATCTTCTGTAGGGTTAGATTGCTATATATATATTGTTTAAATTTAGTTATGTCATGTAATATTCTGTTTTCTCCATCTCTATTGATTGAAAGTTTTGGTGGCTATAGTAGTCTGGATTGGCATCTGTGATGTCTAAGTTTCTGCATGATATCTGTCCAGGTCCTTCTGGCTTTAATAGTCTCTGTTGAGAAGTCCGGTGTGATTCTGATAGGTTTGCCTTTATATGTTACTTGACATTTTTTCCATGCTGCTTTTAATATTTTTTTCTTTGTTATGAAGAGTTAGTGTTTTGATTATAATGTGGCAGGAGGAGTTTCTTGTCTGGTCTAATCTATTTGGTGTTCTGTAGGCCTCTTGTATGTTTATGGGCATTTCTTTCTCAAGGTTGGGGAAATTTTCTTCTATGAAATTTTCTGGGCCTTGCAGCCTGGAATCTTCTTTTTTTGTCTACTTCTATTATTCTTATTATTCATCTTTTCATAGTGTCCTTGATTTCTTGGATGGTTTGTGTTTGTAACTTTTCTTATTTACTTTTAAAGAAATGTATCAATTTCTTCAGCACCTGAGATTTTCTCTTCCATCTCTTATATTCTGTTGGTGATGCTCACCTTTGTGGTTCCTGATCTCTAAATTTTCCAGCTACAGGGTTTTCTCTGCTTTTGTTTTCTTTATTAATTCAAATTCTGTTTTCATATCTTGCACCACTTCCTCCATATGTCTGAATGTGGATTCCTGTCTGTCCATGATGGCCTCTATTTTTTTTGTTCATTTCCTTTTTATGTGCCTCAACTAACTGCATAATTATAGATTTAAGATAATTTTCCTATGTTTCAGCTGCAATAGAATATTTGTTCATTTTTGGAGATTCTGGTGAAGCCATGATGTCCTGGTTTTTGTTGCCTGTATTCTTGCACCAGCCTCTAGCCATCTGTTGTCTGTAGCCTTGACTGGTTATTCTTGGAGCCTGTACCACAGACTGGATCCACTTGTCTTTAGAGTCTTGAGTAGTCTCCCCTGGAGTCACTGTCCCTGCTGGCTCACTGTTTGTGAGTGCATCCCCTCCAATGGGCTGTGAGAGTGAGCGCTACTAGCTGCTGCAACCAGGAAGGTGTTCACAGGATGTTGAGTGTGGTCTCCTGGGTTTGGAAACAGGAGCCTCTAGTGCAGAAGGTGTCCACAGGACTGTGAGGGTGGACACCTATGTTTGGAGTCTCACCCACAGTACAGGAAGGGATTCACTCCACAGGCAGTGATAGTGAGCATCCAAGGTCAGAGCTGCCAGGCTCTGGTTCTAGGAAGATATCCACAGAAAGCGGGCTTGCGCAGTGGGTGGCCTATTGCTGTGGGGTCAGAGCCAAGCAAGCTGCCATCGCAGGTCCCAGTGGGTTTGGGCAGGTGGTCTAAGGTGCAGGGTAGGAGCCTCTCCCCCCATCCACCAAACCTCAACCTCCCTAAACCTGCACCTTCCATTCCTCCTTGTTCACCACCGCTGGTAGTCCCAGGAATATATCCACAGATGGTGAGTTTGGTCGAGTGGCCTTGGGCTGCAGGGTCAGATCCCAGAGAGCTGCCGCTGGACTCAGGAAGGTATGGGCAGATGGTGGGATTGGGCCGGTAGTCTAGGGTTGCGGCTGTACTGGGTGTGAGCACGGGAAATTTTTCTGGCATTAGCCAGGTGGCCTGAAGATGGATCCTTAAGTATCCCAGTGGATTCTCCTCTCACCTGAAAAACACAGATGTCAGGGTTTTGGGGTCCACAGTACGGCCTACCAGTCACCCTGTTCTCACTGCTGAGCTGCTGTTCAGCTACTCTGCATGGTCGGCGCTGCCAGCTTGGACCTTGCCCTTCTTAAACTTTTGATATATTCTATGTAACAAAATTTAATCACATTGTGGGGAAAATATATAATTCAACTACATGCATAAAAACTTTTAATGTCGAAATTATTGATGATAATACAAACTTAAGAATACATGCATAAACATGTAAGTAATTTTCTTCCTGACATGTAGATTATTTTTGCCTAGGGAACAGCAGATCATTGTCATTCTTGAGATATGAATAATCTTCTCCTTAAAAAGAGAGAAAAGACTATCTTTTATATGTGTGTGTTGCTTTGTGCACGTGCACATGTGTGTGTGTTGGGGAGGGGGTAGGATGGAGTCTATGAAAACAGAAAGAGGGCATCTGATCTTCTGGAGTTTAAGATGGTTGTGAGCTATCTAGTGTGGACACTGTGAAACAAACTTGGCCTTTTGGCAAGAGCAGCAGGTGTTCTTAACTCCCACTTTGCCTTTACTAAATATCCAGTTATTCTTTGTGTTGCACAGTTTATTTCCATGTCTACTCCGTTTGTGCTTACTAAAGTTGTTAAAAACTTTCAAAGTCAAGGTCATATATCTTACTCTGCAGAGACTTTGTAATTATAATTCTTTATTTTTAATGTGAAAATTTGCTTTCATTTTTAACAAATGGTGAAATTATATGTAATTTTTAATTATTCATTTATTTGTTTGTTTACAGCCCCTTCCATCCTCTCCTCCCAGTCCTATCCTCACACTCCCTCCCTCCATTCCCCTCCCCCCTTTCCTCAGGAAAGTGAAGGCCTCCAAGGGGTACTAAACCACCTTGGCATCCCAAGGATGTGCAGGACTAAGCACATCCTCTCCCTCTCAGACCCTACAAGGCAGCCAGCTAGAGGAAAGTGATCCAAAGGCAGGCAACAGAGTCAGAGACAGCACCCACTCTTATTGCTATGGGACCCACATGACGACCAAGCTGCACATCTGCTACATATGTATAGGGTGTCTAGGTCCGACCCATGCATGCTCTTTGGTTGGTGGTTCAGGGTCTGTGAGCCCCCATGGGCCCAGGTTAGTTAATTCTGTAGGTCTTCTTGTGATGCCTTTAACCCCTCTCTGGCTCCTACGTCCCTTTCTCTCCCTTTTTTTCACAAAACTCAGCCCATTGTTTGGCTCTGGATCTCTGCATCTGTTTTCATCAGCTGCTGAATAAAGCCTCTCAGAAGACAGTTTTGCTAGACTACTATTTGCAAACATAGCAGAGTATTGCTAATATTACCAGCGGTTGGCCATGGGTGGGTCTAAAGTTGAACCGGTCATTGGTTTTCCATTCCCTCAATCTCTGCTTGATTTTTTTTCTTTTTAAAATTTATTTATCTATTTATTCACTTTACACCCCTGTCATGACCCAATCCCTTCTTTCTTCCCAGTCCTACCTTTCCTCCCCTTCCCCTTCCCCTTCCCTTCAGAAAATGCAAGCCTCCTTACCCACCCAGCCCCAGCTTATCAAATCACATGAGGACTGCCTTTGTCCTCTTCCTCTTACCACTGCCTGACCGACCCCATGGAAGAAAAATAAACCCTGACACTATTAAGGATTCTCTGCTTGCTTGCAGACAGGAGCCTGTCAGAGTTGTCCTTTGAGACGCTCCATCCTTCAACAGATATTAAGACTCATGGCCAAACATTGGGCAAAGCATGGGGAGTCTAGTGGAAAGGTGAAAAGGGGGAAGATAAAAGGAGCTAGAGATGACAAGAGCTCCACAATAAGACCAACAGAACCAACTAACCAGGGCGCAGAGTGTCTGTGGAGTGTGAAGCACCAACCAAGGACCATGCATGGACTGGACCTAGGTTCTTTACATGTATGTAGCCAAAAGGTAGCTCGGTTTCATGTGGGTCCACTAGCAAGGGGAGCGGGGGCTGCCTCTGACATAGACTAGGTTGCTTGCTTTTTGATCACCCCCTCCCCCGATGGGTCTGCAATTACAACTATCCATAGCCCTCAAAGAAGCTTTGGTTTCCTAGTCTACGTTGGCATATTTATTTGTTGTTAGAATTATTCTGTATTGTCTTCCTAAGAAATGATCTGAAACAAGTTTCTGTGCTTGGAATTGGCTTAGTACTCAAGAAGCACATGTTCATTTTGTTTGTTTGTTTTGCTTTGTTTACTTTGGATAATTGCTGACTTAGAAAAGCTGATATCAAGTAGAATTTCTTAGATAATTTTTGTAGATTTTTTTTAGTATATGTATATCTGTGTATTAGAGGTATATCACATGGGAATGCTGGTGTTGGCAGAGGCCAGACAGCACTGAGTCCCCTGAAATGGAGTTACATGAGGCTGTAAGTTGCCCCACACATGTGTTGGAAAACAAATTTAGCCTTCTGGAGGAGCTGGAAACATGCATACCTGCTGAGCCATCTCTTCAGTCCTGAATTTCTTAAATAGTTTTAAATATCACTCCAAATATCCAATTTTGGTAATTCTGTCAAGAACGGTACAAAACTTAAATAATAAGAGGTTTCTTAGAACTGCTAATAACTTTATTTTCAAGACCTTTCACATTAGGGGAAAATGAGGAGTAAATATTGGGGAAAAATACTAAAATTTTAAGATAAAAAATGAAAGCAAGAACAGTAGATATTTGTAATCATTCTTATATTAAGATGATTTAAATCTTTGCGTGTTTCAGATTTTCTATCAGAGAAGTTTAAGCTAAATGTTTCAGGGGACAACAGTAGCCAATGCTTCCCTTTTTTCTTTAAAGAGCTATTTTACTGGGGTGGGGGAGGAAAGGGAGACAAAAACAGCACAACAGATGGTCAACAGAAAAGGGCAGAGCCGCTGTCTCTGTCTTCTTTTCCGTTATTCTTTTCAGGAAGCAGAGGGAGGACAGCGGTGACTGTGATGGCGCCATTCCTCCCGTCATGGGATGACTGTCTATCAAGTTTACCTTAAACAGTTTCAGTTTATGTATGTTGTCCTTGGACAATCTCATCTGCACAAATATCTGAATTTGAAACATAAAAATTGCATAGCAATAGTACAATCCTCCCTGTCAGTCACCCACTATCATATCACTGACATGGATATATGTTAGACTGAAAATAAGGTGAGGTAGATTTTCTTTTTTCTTTTTTTAAAGAATAATTTATTTAATTTTTTATTTTATGTGCATCAGTATGAAGAGGTCAGATCCCTCAGAACTGAAAGACAGTTGTGAGCTGCCGTGTGGATGCTGGGAATTGAACCTGGGTCCTTTGAAAGAACAGACAGTACTCTTAACCACTGAGCCATTGCTCCAGCCAAGGTAGATTTTCATATGCATCCAAGGTATTGCTTAAAGTCTTTAAGTGGAATTACACACACACACACAACCTTATTCTTCAATATAAGAAATTTCTAAAGATTAAATTAAATCAAACAAAGGCAATGATAGTACAAGTCCTAGTCTACACAATCCAGAGTAAGAGCCCAAATGAGAGAGGGCGGACAAATAAGGACAACCGTGCACAGAGAAGAGGGTGTCACAAGGCCTATATGTTAACATTGTGATCATAACTAAGAATTCTTGAGGAACACAAAATTTCATCACTGTCAGGCTGGGGTATCTTATTGTTTGTTGACAATACCGTCACAATGACACCAATACTTTAATTCAAAAAATAGGATTAAGTATAAATATTGACAACCAATTTGGATTCTATTAAATATAGTCCAAATGTCTCCAGTGTTTTATTTAGCTTTAGAACACTGTATTAATGCCCTTCTCTAGTCAGGACTTATTATGGTAAAAACTATTGTATCGATCGGTTTTCACTGGTCTGTACTGTAAAGAGACCATCTTGGAACAGAAAATGTGCCCTTCTTGTTCAGATCCATGTGAACTGCAGGCTGACTAAGATTCTATGCTTGCCCAGCTGCTTGAAACACCATCTACCAATTCTCTGCAGAAATGAGAGGTATCAAACATATCCCCAGAATCACATTTAACACAGTCAACACAGTCATTCTCCATTATCCAAAATGAGACCCTCAGACAAGCCTACAGTAAATGGGCCAGAAAGCTACAACAGTAGCCACCAAAAATTGAAAAGAGAAATCCTTGCCACCAATCATAAAATAAGCCATGGCAGTGCTCACTCATTGCTTTTGTACCTTTTCAATGACATCCTGGTTCCCTGGAATGTTATCTTTCATCTCTATTTTGTCAAAATGTATTACCTTTCAAAGTTTAACTTAAGTGCTGCTAATCCTTTAAGAGTGATTTCTCTTCCCTTGATTTTTAGACTTTCCTTGCTCTCCTGGGTTTGAATTTTTTAGTTATTTTCGTGCCAGGGAACAGCCTATTGTATAATGTGCTTGTTTGCTACCTTGTGCCTTGTTTAATAGATAGGTGTCAAAATTGACTGGTTAATATAACTACTTCTCACCATAGACACTTCAACAGGTCATGTATTTGGTTATGCTTTGTTCTGCCCTTTCCAATGAAATCTCGACTTGGTGTTTAACTTTTTGAGTTCTTTATATGTTCTGGATATTATCCCTCTGTCAGATATAGTGTTGGTGAAGATCCTTTCATGAGGTCCTATTTATTGATTGTTGATCTTAGAGCCTGTGCTATTGTTGTTCTGTTCAGGACGTTGTTTCCTGTGCCAATGAGTTCAAGGTTCTTCCCCACTTTTTCTTCTAACAGGTTTAGTGTATCTGGTTTTATGTTGAGATCATTGATCTACTTGGACTTTAACTATGCTCAGGGTGATGAACATGGATCTATTTGCATTTTTCTACATGTAGCCATCCATTTGGACCTGCTGGTTTTTTTTTCCATTATATGGTTTTAGCTCCAGTGAAAACTCAAAGAATAAAAAACAAACAAACAATAGAAAAGATACAGTGGTTTCACTATTTCCAAACTGATGTAATTTATTTACATAGCAAACATTTATTTAAAGTATTTGTAGCAGGTCAAGTTCTGTATCACTTAACAGTGCACTCAATAAACACTGAGCTATCTGCAGCTTGGTTTAGTGGAAAAAGCATATGATGTACAGACTTAGCTGCTGTCTATGTGTTGCCTTTGGAACACTAACAACCTACCTGTGGCTCGTATGTAAAATATGAGTAATGTCCATCTAGAAAACATGATATAGAACAGACAAGCGTCTCTAGGATTCTATTTGTGATAGGCACTCAAATGTAGCAATTAGCATTATTTTCCATACTGATAAAAAGCTATACAGAAATGTTCAGTTTACAGAAAAGACAAGCATAGACATGTGGAAAAAGTTTGTGAAGGTAAGAAGAAAGGCAAATAATAATGACTTGGATAAAAACAGGTACCTAAAGAACTGTATACCATGTGTTTGTGTGTGTGTTTGCATGTATGTATGTACATGTTTAAATTCTGTGAGTGGTGTATGTGGTACATTCATGTAATATGGGATTGTGATGGTCATGAGTACAGGTGGAGAACAGAGAGGGCATCCATAGTGTCCTTCCTAATTATTGTCCACCTTATTGTTTCTAGACATGGTCTCTCACTGAACTGGAAGCTTGCCACATTTGCTTTGATTGTGTCCTGAGATCACATATTTCTGCTCCCGGTGTGCACATAGAGTTGGTGGAGAGGGCCATGTGAAACCATGTCTGGCTTAGTTTTCAACATGGAGATTTGGACTCAGGTCCTCATGATTTCATGGCAAGTGTAATCATTTACCCACTGGGCCATTTCTGCAGCCATTCACAGGACTGTGTGAAAACCTGAAAACTATTATGAAATCATTAAGCAACTATTTCATACATTTGCAACAATGTGATATAAGTCAAGATCTTGAGAAGCTTTATGGTGTCACCAAAAGAAATATTTTCAATCAAACAGAATTTTTAAATTAAATTTTTGTTTTTTACATTAATTACATTTTATTCGCTTTGTATCCCAGCTATAGCCCCCTCCCTCATCTCCTCCCATGTCCCTCTCTAAGTCCACTGATAGGGAGGTCCTGATAAGCTAGGGTCAAACAGGATTTTAAAAGTCCAAAGCAGAAGTAAGCATGGAAAATATATAAGACACAAGTGCACTCACCCTGGTGAACAGTGTGACAGAATTATGACTGTCTGTTGGGATCTGCTTCTTTTTCTGAAGTATTTTGAGTCCTTGAAAATGCTGTGAGATATAAAGCAAAGCTATAGGACTCATAGACATGAGTCTTGGAAAGAGATGCCATCGAGAACTCAGCACCAGACCTGGGGTGATAGCTCGGTTGGCCAAGACCTATGGTTTTGATGCATAATATGTAATTGTATGTTTGTATCATTATTTTCATATAACTAAGGCCCTACTTTTGAACAAGAAGTTACAAATTAAAAATCTTGTCTTGACTTAGGCTTCTCTCCTCACACCCCTGAATGTACCCATCTAGTCTAGTTGCACTGTATTAGGCAATTAAAAGAAAGAAAAGAAAGAAAGAGAGAAGGAAAGAAAGAAAGAAAGAAAGAAAGAAAGAAAGAAAGAAAGAAAGAAAGAAAGAAAGAAAGAAAGAAAGAAAGAGAAAGAAAGAAAGAAAATGCCATGCAAATATTTTGAAATCACAAAGTAGTCCTTTCTGTCTGCATATGGCAATTTGCAATGTTCAATTATGCTTATAAGTTCACATGTAATTTGTATTATTTCTGATTATGAATAACCATGGTACAAATGATGAAAATGTGTGATTCAGCCTATCCACCCTGCTAGTACTTTCAACAAACTCAAAAGCCCAGATGCTATGGGTGTAGCATGTGGCACCAGAGAATTGGCTGATGTGCCCACGCCCATTGCCAGCTCCAGTCACCAATCCAACATTACAAATGTTAAGGCTGAACATTTTCAACTACTGTGGTAGCACTGTCCTGTAGTGCCAATGTACTTCATGGGAAAATAAGGCAGGGAACTTGCAAGCTGAAGGCCATTGGGTTTGTAACACACCAGGACCCTGTCAAAAAGAAGGGTCTTTCTTTCCCGTCTTTATCTCACCCCTGAATTTTTTTCTGTCTGGTCATCTCAGTTAAGGAGGAATAATCTGAAAATCATTTAGTCCCCCTTATCTCGGACAAACTCCAAGGCATGCGGTGGGTGCTTGAAGGCCCAGATAGTACCATACCTTACATACAGGCATTTTCCCTTTGCATAACATGCTTGCTGAAGCATAATTTAGAAATTATATACAGTAAGAATTAATAACAACTAATGAGAAGTTAATATAACAATAACCTATACTAAAAATGTGTGGATTGCTTCATATTTGAGATTTTCAGAACTACTAGACTATGGGGTAACTAAAAACTTCAGAAGACAAACCATGGATAAGGGAGTATACTGTATACTTGTGTGTATGTGTGTGTGTGTGTGTACAAGTACATGCACATGTGAATATATGAACATTAACATTAATGGGCACATATGAGAAAGTCACAAGCAGATATTATCCCCCCTCAATACAATTTGTGAGATTCTAGAACCCATAATAACTTTGACTCTTTTTTTTCTTTTCAGAACTTCACATGCTTTTTCTGTTTTATGAAAAATTAGGACTAGCTGTCTCTAAGTTAATAAAATAATTTTGATTTATTACCGCTGTAACCACATGATTTCTTACTTTAGCTACAGGGACCAAAGTCAGATTACTTTCTTAAAAGTTTCCAAGTCTTCATTATTGCTCAAATCGTTACCCATTGCAGATCACTACAGCCATAGCAGCAACCTTGGAAAAGCACTGTGGCCAAAATGTGTATTTGATGCTGAAGAATGTTGAAAATATACGGCACTCTTGAAAGCATCAAATTGAGAAAAATGTTGTCGTGGCAAATGTGCCTTTCTTCCTTTCACTAACAGTGAGATACATCAAGACAAAATTAAAAGCATAAATTCTGAAAACAATAAAAGTTTTTTTTAAAAAAAAGGGAGAGCAAATCAACATTCTGAAAGGTTTACAATATGTTTATAAGATAACAGCAGCTGGAGAGATGGCTCAGAGGTTAAGAGCACTGGCTGCTCTTCCAGAGGTCCTGAGTTCAATTCCCAGCAACCACATGGTGGTTCATAACCATCTATAGTGAGATCTGGTGTGCAGGGCACATACAGACAAAACATTGTATATATAATAGATAAATCTTAAAAAAAAAAGATAACAGCAACAACAAAAAGATCCAGTGTTTGGGTCCTTTTATGCCATATCACTAAGAGTAATTAGATCATATACACAAACATAAACACTAAGATTAAATGAAGTTACAAGTTCATGTCAGAGAAAAATATAATATATAATAGTGTAGTTTTGCAACATAAATGTGGTTGATATAATAAGTTGGTAATTCTGAAAATAGAGCCAAGAAAATTTTCACACCTTTATGTTATTCCTTTTGCTGCTGGGGATTTCTTATTCGAAGCCCACACCAAATATTTTGAAATCATTGAGTTACTTCTCATATAAACAGCATTATTTCTGTTTTTGGAAACTCTAGAGTGATTCAGTAGAGCACATGAGTAAATATTCCTATAGGTATTCTATGTTCAGTGCCTTTGTTTTTTTTTCATCAGTGCTTCTGGGCTCAGTATACAGGACTTTCACACCATGAAAGGTCATGTAGCAAGAACCATGGCATTGCTGAATTGTTTTCTCAACACCACTCTCTCATTCTTCAGTAGAGATAGGAATTCCTGTTGCCTTTGGTTAAATGATACCCACTTATTTGTTCTTATTATAAGGCTTTTCACACATAAAAATTCAAATTCAGATTCTATAACACCAAACTCGAATGATAAAGTTAAAAAAAAACATGCTAACAAGTAACTAATTACTCCTATTGGTAGATGAAATGAGTCTTAAAGATCCCAAGAAAGTCTTTTCTGCTTCACACACTCAACACAGAGCAACTCATCTATAGTCTCCAAAGTGCTTAGTGATTTCTTTTCACCAGCAATGAGTCAGTTCTTCAGTGGGCGTCAGCTGAGGTGTAACTAATTTACTTCTGACACTTTTTATCTGGAGACAGTGTCCTGTCCCCTGGGTTAAAGCTCGCTCCCATAGGATGACTCCTACAATCAAAGGCCAACTACATATCCTAATTTGGGACTGGTGCTTCTGACCAGCTGGGTACACATGACATTCCCATGATTCTCTTTTGGGGGTTTCTTGAATTTTCTAGAGTGGCTCAGAGAATCCAGGAAACTATTTTAATTACATATATCACAAATGAAGCAGCTGAAGCCAGATAGAAGAGGCATGTAGAGCAAGTAGGATGGGAAGAAACATTCATGCTCCAGAAACCTTCATATCTGGCCACCCACAAGTCCATGGTTTTGTTTGTTTGTTTGTTTGTTTGTTCATTTTGTGGAGGCTTCATAGCAGAGGCATGCAAGATTCAGCTGAACCTTCAACCCTACTACCCGACACAGAGGTCATGGAACGAGGGCTAAAATCCCCGCCCTCTGATTAGGACTTGGCCTTCGTAGTTACCAGCCCTCTCCTACCAATAATCTCACAAAGACACTCATTTCTGAAGATACTGAAGATTTTAGGAGCTGCTTACTGGCACAAGAGGCAGAGAATATGTATGTGTGTGTGTGCCTGAGTGTCTCTGTGAATAAGATGGAAAATCTCCCTATCTCAAGATCCTTAACTATACTTCTGTATCTTCAAGATGAAGTGTCTCCCCATAAAAGCTTTCTTTGTTGGGGATTTGTCACTTCTGTGGAACTATTTTGGGATACTCTCTGGCAACTTTAGGAGGCAGAC
This sequence comes from Pachyuromys duprasi, assembly GCA_028658305.1. NCBI lineage: Eukaryota > Metazoa > Chordata > Mammalia > Rodentia > Muridae > Pachyuromys > Pachyuromys duprasi. The sequence goes on from CM053764.1 coordinate 127,353,180, forward strand.
TTTAGGCAGTGGTCTAATGGAAGTAGGTCCTTGGGTATGTCTCATCATCACTGGAACCCTTCTTATGTTTCCTCAACACGATGAGCTGAAGGGCTCTCCTCCACCATATACCACCATGCTATTTTCCCTAAGAACTTATAGCCAAGATACCATGGATAGTGCGCTCTGAAACTGATAGGGGGAAACATAAGAGGTAAAAGGAATGAAAGAGCTACCTGGAGCCAGCTGCATCTTAAACACCATTTGTGATTCATAAATTTTATATCAGCTTACTCTGGAGCAAATGGCATGATTTGGAGAAATGGCACCACTTTTTTTATGTAAGTAGCCTGTTACATTGGGGAACCCCATGGTGGCATATGAATATCAATGTGTTGAAATCATGAAATATAAAATGGAGGATGATCAGAAATGTTCAACAGAATGATCCTTTCCATGGAGCTAATAATATTCTTTTGACATAGGGAACAAGTCTCTCCATTCCTAGACAATGCTGAAGACCTGCAATAAGGAGAAAATACAATTATACCACTAAAGAAGGCAGCCCAAACACAAACACAAAAGGACTATGACACATGCAAGGGTCTGCTACAGAAATAGGATGATTAACTATCTTCATAATGCTACGTCTTTATAAACCTGGAAAGATCCTCCCTCAATAGAGCAGCTTATAGACTCACCACAAAGCTGATCTGTTTCTCATTTATATCATGGAAAGTATAACCTTCTCTTTCAGTCTCTCTTTCCATCACCTTCCTCAGGACGCTTGCCAAAATGTTAAGCTCCCCTGAGCCCCTGTCTACTCCCCATAGACCTGAGGTCATAGATCACCTGAACCTACATCCTTTTCTGACTTTGAACTTGAAAATGATACCTTTCTATCTTTCTCTTCTTGTTGTCTCTTTCCTTCTGGCAGCTGTCATAGTCTCCAGCTTGCCTGTACTACCTACACTGCTCTTTTCTCTCTTTGATTCCAATAAAGTCTGGCAGTTTCCCTCTGAGTCCATTTTTAAAAATTATTTCGTCAGTGATACCAAGAACATAAAAAAAGAAAGTCCCTAAGTGATGAAACCTTGAGCCTTTTTTTTTCAGTTTTGATGCATTTCTAAGAAACTTCATTTGGGTTTTTCTCTGAAGGTCATTCCTTGCTAATCACAAGCCCAAAGAACTGGGCACAAGGAAAACAAGGTGACCGGGGTTCACCAGGAGCAATGGGAAGGCAGCTTATATGCTCCTTTTGTTTGATTTTTCTTCTCCTTCAACCATATTTTGGTTTTTCTTCTTTTGTAATGATTTATGCAGAATGGAACTGAATGCTGGCATTTCTCCTTTTAAAACACCTGGTAATTTAGATTTCATTCCTCAATACTCATTATTATTGATTGTTTTTGACCAGACCTCAATCCCTTTCATGTTGTATTCTTTCAAAAACAAAATTTTTATCTGAGCAAAGAGGCCACCTTTCTCAG
>CM053764.1:127355148-127401219 GCA_028658305.1 Pachyuromys duprasi
AATTGTCAACATTCCACTCACTTCTACCCACAGTATCACATTCAATGTCCTCATCATCCTGATACCACAATGTGACAACAGTGCTTCCATTCATCTCTTTGAAACAAGGGAAACATCACGCACTGCCAGTGTCCTGAAGAAGGTTAAAGACAACTATTAACATCGAGACTCTAAGCAACATTTCAGGGTCAAGAGCGGATTTTTCAAGCAGAAGGAAGTTAAAGTTTCACATCTGTGAAAATGTTTCTGAATGATATCAGAAACGGAAAGGTAATTTAAAGCATTATGAGAAAAGCATTGCAAATAAAACCCAACAATCTTTATAGATCATTCTGATTTTGCTCTCATATATCGTAATTCAGAATGGAGTTTTTGAACGGCCTCTTGTGTAATTTCTAGATAGAAGGAGATTCTGTTTGAAATTAAGCCTAAGTTTAAAAATATGAAAAAGTGGCCTAACTGTTTTTTTTCTATTCATAAAAGAAATTAAACTGAATCTGTGAAATTTTACATTCTATGGGGAACTGTTAAAAATATTTTAACACCCCTTCAAGGACTTGCTCAGGCGAGGACTTCAGAATAATTAACGTTAACCAGAAATTAGGTAAAGCAACAGTCCTTTTGCCAGCAACCCCGCGTATGCAAGCTGGGCTCCAATCAAAGTCTTGGGGTGTTAGCCACAAGCCAGAAGTTCTAGAGTAATGCACAGAACTCCTTCTCCATCACCCACCTACACCACATTCTAAGACTTCCTCTTCTCTTAGGACTAACGGTAACCTGAACAGAATGTACATCCTCTCCTCAAAGTGCAAAAAACTGAGGATCTTCTAACCTAGAAGATCACAATGCAACTTTCTCACTTAGAATCTCCCTGCTATCCAGCTGAGAAGAGCCATACCTTCAACGGAGGTACCTTCACCTGGCCCTTCTGCTGGAAAAACTGGGCAGTGAAACTAACTGCATGACTCCAAAGAGACTGCCTGTGTTGGTCCTGACATTCTCCCTTCACCTTTCCTTCTCAAATTGCAAACTGTATCAATACACATAGTTTTGTTGAAAATTTCAGCATTACCTGCTAAGGAAATGCAAACAGTAACATGTGGACAAAAACACATACACTGTTTCCTCACACCACTCACTTTCTAGGCAAGGTGTCCAAATCCACTCAAGTCTAGCTCCTCCAAAGAGACATAATGGGATGCAATTATTTTGGGGTTTGGGGTTTTTTGTTGTTGTTGCTATTTTTGTGTTTTGTTGACTTTTTGCTGTTGTTATTGTTCTTGTTTCAAGACAGGATTTCTCTGTGTAGCCTTGGCTGTCCTGGACTTGCTTTGTAGACCAGGCTGGCCTGGAGATCCTCCTGTCTCTGCCTCCCTGAGTGCTGGGTTTAAAGGCATGCACTACCATGCTGCAACTCTTTTGTAATGTAGAAATATGTCAACAAATAGCCTTAGGAATGTACTACAGTTTGTCCCAAGCTCATTGCTTATTTGCTCCTATTATAACCTTGTCTACAACTAACTAGGACTAAAAGAACATTTATCATCACAAAAATCACCTTTGTACAGAATTCCTAACACTTTTTTTCATGCTTTGCATTCACTTAAGTGACAGAATCACACACTTTTTTGATTAAAGAACAATTTTAGTTCCTTTCTTTTTAATATATTACATTACATTATTTTCCCCCTTTCCTTTCCTCGCTCCATCCCAGACCCATGTAAGCCTTTTGCTTCCTCTGGAAATCATGGCCTCTTTTGTTTTAAGTTTTGAATACCACACATACATGCACACACAAACACATGCACACTTAAATGTATAAATACAGCCTCCTCAGTCTATTTCGTATCCTTGTATTTGTATGATGTCAGGGCTGAGCATGTGGTGTTAGAAAATCAGTTAGTGGGCTCATCCCTAGGAAAGACTACTGCTCTCGCTTTCAGCTCTTGCCCACTTGGTTGACTGTAGTTCTTCATTTACGCACCAGACCCCAGTGAGATTTCCCCCTTCCATGTTAGCAATTTGTTGGTCTTGTTTAGACAGCCATTGTCGCGGTATCACGGGAGAAACGTACCTTTCATTTTCAGGATCTGCATTTCACAGCCTCTTTGCTGATCCTCTGGCTCGTACAGTCTTTCCCCTCCCTCTTTTGTGATGTTCCCTGAGCCTTAGGTGTAGGAGTTATGTTGTAGATTTATTGATTGCAGCTGAGCACCTGGGATCAATTGGTTCTCTGCTTTTTGACCAGTTGTTTCTTTCTGTAATACTCTGTTTGTTTGTTTGCTTCAAAAAGAGACTACTTTGATGTGGTGAGAGCTGCATTTCCTTGTGAGCATAAGGATATAGATTTAGAATGCAATTAGAAATTATGCTGATTTAGGAAAGTGGTAGTAGTAGTCTTCTCTAAGATCCATGACTTTGCTAGCCCTGGGTAGTTTGCTAGGTTTCCAACACGAGATACAACTTTCCCTTCTTTGTCAAAGGGCCTATGTCTAATTAGAGAGCTGTTGGTTACTGTCAACATCTGAGCGCCACTACTGAACCTTCAGGATTGCCCTGCCATGCCGGTTATTGTGCTTCATAGGCAGTAGAGTTGGGTAGGGCTGTTGGTTGCATTACACCTGGTAGAACTCTCAGTTGCTTCCCTCTCTTGTACAGTTCATTCCAATATTATAAGTGATAGTCCTCTGGAAAGAGCCTTTCGAGTCCAATCCACCCAGAGTTCTCCAGGTCTTGTTTCCAAAGTCCATAGTGTCTTCAGCAATAGGTAATAACCTTCAGCATCTGGAAAGCAACCATAGGCAAAAGCAATGGCCTATATTGTTTGGGAATCATGTGGATTCTAAGACTAACAACTCAAAAGGAGGTTTCTCATGCCTGGTATTGGGATTTTGTCATAGTCTATTGCTCATGAAAGGCACTATGTCAGCCAAGATGGTACAACACCATTCAAACCATGTGTGTGTGTGTGTGTGTGTGTGTGTGTGTGTGTAGGATTTACATGTGTTATATGTAACTTTGGGCAAATAATAAATAATATAATCCTTATATCTTTTTCAGATATTCTTATCATTATTTAAACATCTCCCTCCCTCTTCTGCACTGGCCTCCTTCTTCCCTCCTAAATTAAAACACTACCCCCCCCCCATCTCTCTCATTTCCCCTTTCAAATCTTTTGTATCATGCTAGCCCTTTCTCTAGATCCTACCCTTATCCCCCTTTACTTTCCTAGGTTCTGTGGTGGTTACTTCATGCTAGAACTATGAACCACAGGTGAGAGAACATTTGTCTTTCCAGAACACGGTCAGTTCACTCAGTATGCCTTTTCTAGTTCCATCCATTTACCTACAGATTTCACAATTTTATTTTTCTTTACCACTGAATAGTATTCCATAATGTATACTTACCATATTTAATTATCCATTCACCTGCTGAAGAACATTATGGTGGTTTGAATGAGGACCACCCCCATAGACTCATGTATTTGAATGCTTGATCCTTGGTTGGCAAACCATTTTTTAAAAGGATTGGGAAGTGTGGCTATGTTGAAGGTAGTGTGTCATTGGGTATGTGTTTTGAGATTTCAGGAGGCCATGCCAGACACACTCTTTCTCTCTGTCTGTTCCTTCTCTAGTGCCATGTTTTCCTGCCTTTGGTCATGATACTAACCATGATTGGCATGAACTCACCTTCTGAAACTGTAAGCAAGCCCAGTAAATGACTTATTTTATTACCTTGGTCATGGTGTCTCTTCATAGCAACAGAAAAACAACTAAGACAGTCATTAAGCTGATTTCATTTCATAGCTACTGTGAATAGAAGCAGTGAATGTTTCTGAGAAATTACCTGTGGAGTAAGATGTCAAGTCCTTTGGGCATATACCAAAGGGTAGTATAGCTGGCTCATAGCGTAGATTTAGTTTTTCGAGTTTTGGAAGTTACCCACACTGATTTCCAGTTTAGCTGGAACAGTTTTCAACCCCATCAACAGTAAATGAAGGTTCCTTCCCAGTCCCCAGCATCCTCTGTAGAGTTACCTGTTGAGTGTTTGGTTGATTTTTACTATAATGACTGGGATAAGACAAAAATCTCAAATTTATTTTGATTTTCATTCCTTAGTTGCTAGAAATTATGAACATTTTTTGAGATATTCCTAGCTACTTTTATTTCTTTTTTTGAGAACTGTCTGTTCATTTCCTAGGACCAATTTTTAAATGGGTTGTTTGTTTTTGTTTTTTGAGTTATTTATCCATTCTGGATTTTAATCCTCTGTCAGATGTATAGCTGTCAATGATTTGTTCCCGTTAGGTGGGTTTTCTTTTTACTTTGTTGGTTGTTGCTTTAGCTGTTCAGAGAATTTTTTAACTTGATGAGGTTTCTCTTTTAAGCTGTTGTAGTTATGTATGCTCATGTTTGGATCTTCCATCTTGCTCAGTTGGTCTACATGTCTGTTTTCATGCCAGTACCATGCTGTTTATTATTATTGTTGTTGCTATTGTTATTATTAATTATTATTATTATTACTCGAGTAATATATCTTGATGTCAGAGCAGTAAATCCTTCAGCATTTTTGGATACTTTTTGCTTTTGTGCTCCCAAATTAATTTTAGGACTTTTTCTATTTCTATAAAGAATTTGAGATGGGAATTTTGACTGGGATTTTATTGAATCTGTAACCTCCCTTATCAGTGGACTGGGGAAGGGGCATGGGAGGAGAAGAGAGAGTTAGGGTAGGGTTGTGAGGGAATGAGGGAGAAGGCTACAGCTGGGATACAAAGTAAATAAATTGTAATAAATAAAAATTTTTTAAAGTAAAAAACCAATAATTATAATAATAATAATCAGACTCAAGGCAAATTATATTTTTAGCTCATCTCGTTCTAAAAATGAACATTTTTTTCAGGAGTTTCTTCCTTATTTTTTTACAAGATTAAATTTTGACTAAACTAAATTTTAAAATACTTTGTGATATTTGAAAATAATGGCAGAAATAATTCAAAAACTTTAAATATAAATAAAATATTAACTTTTAAGCTAAAAAAATCACAAGTGGTCTTATCTATCAAGCTGAATGTATCACTTGCAAGTTGAAATTTTTAATTAAAATGAGTTGTCAGTTGATATTAATTCTACCTCATTTATCTTATGATAAAGCAAATTATGAAAGCAGAAGTAAAAACATAGCATTTGTTAGCTAATTTCATTTGATGGTCTACCAATATTATAGACACACCATTAATTACAGGGAGACACAGATTGAATCCCTTCCTGAAAGCCCCCCTCCTAACATAGCCCTTAACTTTGGCTACTATCAGAAGCATGTTTCATCTTTAAAAGTTATCAAAATATTGATCTGAAAGTCCCAAGTCTAATTGCCTGCTTCACAATTCCATTGTCTAGGGAACAAAGCGTTGGCAACATTTGTCATTTCTGGACAATTATTCTCCTAACACTAAAGAAGATAAAGCTGCAGATCAATGACCTTCTGGGAATCCTGAGTGCTGCGTGGTCACCTGTTCTGTCAACACTGTCTTCTCAGTAAACGGAGCAAAGTTAATCCATATGCTGTATTCATGTGATTGCAACTGATAAGGGATTTATGATGGTAACCATAAATCATTTCTGTGCTCACTATTCTTAGACCTTATGTGAAGGAGAAACTATATTTGTAATCTATCTTTAGTTCTTTAGTACCACAGATGTAGATAAATTGTCATAACTTACTGAATTTGCTTTGTTAAAATATGGTGTGATTCAGAGTTTTTATTTTCCTTTTCCATTTGTGTGAGTATATATGCATTATGTATGTCTGTGTGAACTATAATATATAAATTATTTGTTTTAAAATAAATTTCACAACATCTTAGAAAATTGAAATTAATACATTATTTGCACTATGTATTAACAATTTTTCTCCAAAGCAGTTTTTGCAAAAACTAGAGATGAGAACTGAATACAATCCTACCTGAGATGACAAAAAAAAAAAGCCAAAAGCTACTGAATGGCAAATTGCCCAGTTTATCCAAATCAGATGTGCTACTAAAAGCATAGGTCAGACCAGATACACAAGAGAACATAATTGAATTTCTAGAGTTAGTTGATCAAGTCTTGGTCTTTCTTGTCTCCTCTGACACAGGGGAGACTGGAGAGGGACTATGGCTTTTCTTTTGTTGTATGTGCGCGAGAATTCACTGTCACGGGTTCACAGCACTTTCTTCTCCAAGGTTTCCCTTACAAGCGCATCATGACAAAGTAACCTGCTGGGCACACTCTGAGCTGAAACCATACCACTTTCTCCCACCACCTGAGAATTTTCTAATTGGGAAGCTGTTTCCTGTTCCTGTATTCCAAGCCTCATAATTTAAGCTCAGGCACTTGTTAATCTGGGTATATCTTCTTTAAAATGACTGCAAAATTTAGTTGACTTGAAAAGAATCTCTGAGCGAATAATTTCTCTGGTTCATTGATTTTTTTCTTAAAATTTTTGGGTTGAGGGGGAACGTGTTAGGGATAGGTTTGGCTCCTTATTTCATAGATACGTTTACTAAATCCCAAAGTGGATTTTTTTTTCTCTTCCGTGTGAAGGCTGGTGTTTCTACTGCCAGAATTCTGTAGGAGGACTGTGATGTCATCATGCACCTAGGTACTCCAGATCACTCCTACGCCACTCGGGGGCCTCTCTGAAAAGCAGAAGACGCTCACTCCAGTTCCAGCTTCTCCACCTGTACCTCAGGTAATAGAATGGACACAACTGTGCAATAATACGGCGCACCATTCTTCAGAAGACATCTGAGATGCCCAGTAGGACAGAACATTCACTGCCAGAACGTCATCACTCATCAGGTCCCCACTAGCAGAGAAAAAGCAAACATAGCTAATGACTGTGAAACTCAAATTGATTCTGAAACAATAAATTACAATGTAACAATTGTTACTAAGTTAGAATGTGGTGCTGAGACAAGTCTGAATCAGTCTCTTCCTAGTCACTGTGTGCTGCAAATCAAGATGAGATTGAAAGCTGCTTGTGAACAGAGATTGGACCTTGTTTACTTGAACTGTAAGAGCTTTTCCATTATAGATGCAAAGAGCATGCACTGATGTTGAAGAGATTAAAGGAAACGGTCACAGTGATTTGACAGCCAAACAAAGCCATGTAAAAAAGTGATAAAAACACAGTCATTGGTGACCCACGGGTACCGGTTAGTACCAAAGGATGCCATGCACTCCGTCTAAGTACTCCAACACTCCTTTCTTCACTGGAAGCAATAAACCCACCTGGCATGGTCATCATAAGATGGTCACAACGGGTCCAAACAGCGCACTGTGCTACCATTCTCCACAGAATGGGCAGGGCACAGCACTTGGCTGACTCCTCCTCCTTTCAACTTACGCTCATTTATTAGCCTTCCAGAGTTTCACCTTCTGGTTCCTGCATCTATCCAAACTGTTGGGCCCTCTATGAGCTACCACCACATCTTACTTGGCTGTCTTGTGTGGAGCTCTAAGAGCCTGTTAACTGCATCCATTTCCTGCAGCCTTACGTCTCCCATCACATTTCCCATGTAGCAGTCATAGTAATCTTTCTGAAATGCACACCTTGTAATGAAAGTCCCCTAATTAAAATCATTCAGCGAGTTCAATTTCCCTTACAACCAAGGTTAAGTACCTTAGGATGCACGTGAAGCCCCATATTATCTTGCCTTTAGCAGCTTCAGACTTTTCTATGCTCCTTCCGGTCGCCTCCCTTTGATCCACTCATAGCTAACTACTTAATGTCTTTAGAGTGCATAATGTTCTCCCTGCAAAGTGGCTATTTTCCTCATTTAAAATGATCTTTCTCTGTCTACCTCTCCCAATCTGTTGCTGTATCTGGCAACTCTGACTCATTTATATCCATTAGTCATTTCCTCTGAGAAACCCTCTTTGAGTCTCATCCAACTCAAAAACGTGGTGACTTACTTTAGGCCTCTAAGTAGAGGTCTCTGCTTTCGATATTGTGGCCGCGCTGAGTTTATTTTGTTGTTCCCCACTTTGGTCACAATTGGCTGTTACTTCTATAAATCTAGTAATGTCTGTTCTCTGGCTTGTTCATCGCACATACCCCACATAGAATATGAACAGTATAAATTTGAATTGATCTCTTTTAATAAGATATAATGTATACACTAAAACACCAGAAACACACAAACAAAAAATACATCATCTATGTAATTACAGCGGCAGGTTTTGTATTAATCTTCACTTTTTTTAGCTTTCTCATATTTTTTGTTAAGAACTGAAGGCCTCAGATCTCTACACTTAAGCCTTAGTGCTCAGACACAAGCCTTGGCTCATGCCCCCTTGTCTGAACCCACATATGTGACTATATTCAGTCTTCTTGGAGCCTGCAGAGCAGAACCAAGTCCTCACTCTGTGCCTTGTATTTATGTAGGAAGGGCTGATCCCCGGAGAGCGCTGTCAATGCAGCACGAAGTCCTTGCTGAACCTTCTAAACACCAGTCTCCAGAGGGCAAACCAGTCTCTCAATATGTGAATTTTTATGAAGCGTGTGTGTGTCTTACTTCAGAAATGCCCTTTTAGGTTTTTTTCATTTATTCTTTCATGGGAAATAAAGGAGAAAATGCGCCAGAGGGTGATCAATGAAGTTCATCAGGATACATGATAATATCTAGACAATAAAAACAACTCTTGTGGTAACTGTGTTTAATATCCTCTTCCTCTATTGCACATTTTTCTCCTCAATCACAATCTTACTTAGATATGATAAAGTCACCAGCATGACCCTTTAGTAGCTTTTGTTTGTACCATGGATATCTGCAAAAGCTGTCTCTCAAAATACAAAACTCTTTTTCTACCTCTATAAAGATGATTCAATAGCCTAAGTATTAGTTCTTGAGTTAAACTTCTGTGTTATTTATCATGTAAGAGCTAAATATTCTTGCTTATCCTTTCATAGAAAGAGCTTCAGAAAATGTAAGATGAAAATAAATCCAAAGAAATGAGCATAGGTATTTTCAATGTATAACTCAAATGGAAAGCAAGAAATGATTTTTTTCTAGGAAGATAAATATCAAACACTCTGAAAAAAAATATATATATATCTCAAAATATCTGATCACCCCATGAAGATGTATACTTTTATGTACATGTTAAACTAAATTATATTAAAAATAGATGACCCTCAAAAAATCCCATTAAATGACAAAAGGCAGTCACAAAATACCACATATTTAATGGTCCCATTTATATGATGAATGCAAAAAGAGTCATATCCCTAGGTAAAGAAAGATTTCTGGCTGTGTATAGCTGAGCAGGGAAATATATAGCCAGGAAGTGACTTCTAATAGACACAATTCTTGATTAAGATATTCTAAAATTAGATTTAGATGATTGTTGCATAATTCTGAAAATATACTAAAGTAATTGAACTAATAAAGAAGCAAACCTTAAGTACATAAATTACATCTCAATAAAAAAAACCCATTAAAATTAGAATGTACAAATTAAAAGGACAAACTGATACTGAACTGCACTACTAAACAACTATAGAAGTAAACGCAGGGCTGGAGAGATGGCTCAGGGGTTAAGAGCACTGTCTGTTCTTCCAAAGGACCCAGGTTCAATTCCCAGCACCCACATGGCAGCTCACAACTGTCTGTAACACAAATTCCAAGGGATCTGACACCTTCACACTAATGCACATAAAATAAAAATTAAATAAATTATTAAAAAAAGAAGTAGACAGAATGTACTAAACCTGTCAAAGCTCTCTGTTGTGAGAAAAATAGAGTACCTCTTAAAAAAGAGAGAGAGAGAAGAAGGATGAGAATCAGATCACACACTGAGCTCTCAATCAGAAGATCCCGAAATGGCTGTGGAGTCTTAGTGCAGTTACACACTTAAACTAGTAGAATACTCATTAAGAAGGAGAAAAGCTGATTATTCTCTGCAAGAACGTCGATGGGACTGAATCCCACTCCAGCTGCCATCCAGGAAAAACTGAGTTCAGGAGAAATGAGAACATTCAGAAGAAAATGTGTATGAAACATTCGGACAGTTTGGCATTAATTTACTCTGAAGAGGACGTTTCTGGTTTCTTTGGAAACTCAGTTGTGTCATGTGACTGTTTCTTCGTTTTGGTTTGGGTCTCAAGTGTGGGGTGTGGGAACGATTTCTCCCCTTTGGAAAAAAGCCCTAGAGGAAAACATCCCTCCTTCCCCCATTGTGTGTGATGTTGGTCAGCTGAAATCTTCCTCATGGGAGGGGCATGTTTTTTGTCAGCTACAAAACAGCCTTGTGTGGACTCTGAAAAGGGTTAAATAGAAGCCCACAGACGGTGAAACGCTGCTTTCTGCATCTCTACACTTTTTGCATTGCTATGGTTCGAATCTTTCTCTGGTCTCCCTGCTCCGGCAGACGTTTGCCACTGAGGACTGGTGCCATTTGGGTGGAGTCTAGCCATTTTTACTGACTCCTTTGGCTGACTCCTGTGGAGGCTGTTTGACTAGACTGCTGGTGGTATCCTGATGACTGAGTTTGGTAATCCCCCTAAGAACCCATTGACCCCAATCATTAGGAAGTATATAAAAGAGGTCTACAGCCCCTTTTCCTACTCATCTCCTACCTAAGAATTTGGAAGGGAAATGAAGGCATTTAAGAAGCTCCAATAAAGTAGGTGTTTGAGAAATAGAAGCTTTCTAGGAAACCTAAGTCTTCAAAGAAAGGTAGAGAAGATTCCAGATACATTTTATCCTGTTCAAGGCAATAAGCACTTGATTTTCTGTTTTGCCTTGCAACTAGGACATGAGACACTGTCCTCACAGCTGCGTGACTGGAGGAAGAGAACACATGATGAGAGGAGCTGCCTTGCTTAGCACTGCCTAGCAGCTCTCGTTCAAAGTGCTTAATGAAAGAGATAATACCCATAACCAGCATTTTTTCCTATTTGTGGTTAAATACTGGATGAGGTCTTTCAGTAAATGACAAGAAATCTACATAAAAATAGACAATAACAATACACATTGTGATAGTAATTGAAAATTCAGCAACATGAAGGAAGCTAGAATTAACTTCAGAAATGCCTATTGGACCTGATGGCGTAGGCAATCATACTTGTCAAATTAAATAACACAAAATTATGATTCCTATGGTATGGCTTCGATGCAATGAAAATATGCATAATATTTTTATTTTAAATGTGGAATATTAGTTTTCAGCATTCTTTAAAACATTGAAGTAGCTCTAAAGTTTGAGTGATTCCTATTATTTACATTAAACTTCGCTTAATATTAATAGGCTGTAGTTCTTTTTTTAAGAACAATAATATTGACTATTCAAGAGTAGGTACAATTTAATTCTCTCCAATTTTCACTGCAAGAAAGTTTATAGATACAGTCAACAAAGCAACATCATATAACTTGATAGAAAGCAAAGCACCAGGAAAAAGTCACATAATTAAAAAGTCATAGAATGAGAGGAAATTGAAATCTTTTCTTTCCAAATAAAGAAAGTCACATTTTCTAAAATAAGCAAGTCAAGACAATAAATAATAATCATGAGTAAGGCAAAGTCACGTGTGACAACTGGCAATGATCGCTGAGAACAAAAGGGAGAGCTGTGGTATTGATGCTCATCACAAAAGGACATTTGCATGGAGTCATTATCATTTTCACTTTCTTTTGTTTTCTTGAAAGAATACATTGTATCATAGACATCACTGCAGACTTAAAACAATGAAATACTCACTTTGGAGAAAGAGAACCTGAGTCTTTTCTGCATGAACAGTAACGTGACTAAACACCACTCCAGTTGCTCCTCCCTCTCCCGCCTTCCTCCCCCACCTCCCTCCCCCCTGCCATATCCAGGCAGCAAGGGGAAGAACCCACATGGAGAATTTGACTGTCCACCCAGTGTTGGTCATTGCCCAGACTGACTCTTAAAACATTCTCTCTGAAGCTCATGAATATTGTGAAACAGGCTTTCTTTTAGCTGTCTTTTCTGTTTTCATAATATTTCCATATTTTAAAAAAGCACACAGTAATTCAAAGAGACATCTTTGAACATGTTTTATGCTAAGTGTCCTTGAATTAATCATTTCATATTGTAGCTTTTGTTTGAAAAGGGCTTTTGCATCCCTTAAGTCTTTCCTTTCTGCATACATTTGAAGTTTATTCCTGATTTATAATGTATTTTGTTGTACAAGAAAAATAAAATAGTACAACAAAAATGTGATGGCTTCTAGATGCATCACAGTACTAATATATAAAACATAGAAATTATAAAAACAATGGAAAAGAAAATCATCTAGACCTTTAGAGAAATAAACATATATATGTCCCATAAGATATTTAAATTATATATATACATACACACACACACACACACACATATATATATATATATATATATACCATAAGAGCAATCATTCAAAAGAAAAAGCCTGGTGTAATGACTTGCTTTTATCATCATAGGATTTTATAGTAAGAACAAATTAAGAAAAGTACTGACAAAAGAAGGTAATTAAACAATATGCTAAAGATAAGCATGAATGATAAAGTGAAGCTAGTGAGTCAAAAAAAAAAAAGGAAGTACACAGACATATTAGAACCTATATTAAGGCTAAAAATGAAAGCTGATACTATTTTCAAGGGAAAAGAAAATACTGAGTCTGGGGATAAGTAGCCAAAAGCTATAAAGACTTTTACACTGGTGCACAAGACAGGTTTGGGCAGATTTCAAGTAAAAGACGCTGACTCAGGTTAAGAAACTACTGGCCACACTAAACACAGTTCCATATATAGTTTCTTCAGTCTATATCTCATGCCCATTAATAACATTCATTCCATAAGTACAAACTTATTCTTGACTGTGAAAAAGGTAAACTTTCTTAATTGTATTTGTAAAAATATCTTTTATTCACCAGACAAAATTGCCTTCTCAGAAGATTACTATTGATTAAGCTCACCCTTACTAGCTCTTTCTGAATTCTGGCCTTACATTTATAAACACAAAAGTTGACCATCTGGCTGGTTCAACTCAGCTGTACTGGCCTAAACGCTTCTCCAAGCTGACTGATTTGAACTGGATTTTCTCACTTCTGACTGAATTGCTCTGCCTCGCCTTAAACTAATTCTGGCAACTTGTTCTAATCTTCTGGCTCCTTCTTGTTCTCTGGCTTGTCTGTCTTCACCTATGTCTAGCTTGTTCCCTCTGCAACCTGTCTATGTAAAATATCCTGATAAGACTTTCTTTCTCTCTTCTCTCCCTCATTTTCTTTTTCTTGTCTCTTCTCATAAGAATTGGGTGTATCCTATCTCTTACTCATTCTGTCAAATCTCTCTCTGATTTGTCACCTTGTCTCTCAGTTAGACATCATTTTTAAACATGGGTGCTTCACTAACCTTGTTTGGGACTGAAGGTGTGTACTAAGGGCATATCTGGCATTCTAACAAGAGGGATTAAAGGTGTGTGGCATGTCTACATTCCAGCCAGATCACACAGACCTAGGTCTTTGGATATGATCCTGTGCCTGAGCACCCATGTTTGCTGGATTAAAATTCCTCTACAGTATTACTCAATAAACTTTATATTCAGAGTATATTCGTTGTTTTCTTTAATATAAAGAACTATAAAGCATAAAGAACTTGGCCCAGGTTTGGAACATCTTAGCATTGGTATAAGACTAGACAATATCCTGTTCTCAAATATTCTTGTCACTGCTGTTCCAACAATTTCTTGGTTTTGTGGTCCAAAAGTATACTAAGCTCTTTGATAATTAATTCTCTTGACAGTTTTATGCTGAGAAAGAAAGATCGCAACAATGGAGACTAATATAAATGTTGACATTTAACAAAATGCTGTAAAAGAAAATTTTATTAGACTACAGTGGCTACTTACCAATTGATTTCTTAATAACCCAAAAGAATAAATGGACCTAGCAAAAGTCTCTAAATTATTCTTAGAGAATAGCTTCTGTGGATGGATTTTGCTTTCCCAGAGGATAAAATTGCCTAGACCCTACCCTTGCCTCTCCATGGATCATGAAAAATCATGAATTCAAGTTTCTCAAGCCCTTTATCCTCGGGTCAAAGGAGACTGAACGTTCTCATGAGTCACTCACTGTTCACCACTGAGTTTTAAATCCATTAAGAATACCAAGAGTGGTTAGCTTAAATCAGAAACACCAATGTATCCACAGAGCTTGTAATTTTAAAACTGCTCTAAAATCAGTCAAAGATGCAACACCCATTAAATGTACTCTTTTCCACATGTAGGACGTAAGCTTAATTGTCCACAACTGACTTTTACTTCTGTGTTTATAAATGTAAGACTATCCGAAAGATTCATGGGATATGTTGATCTATGCAATTCTCTTGGCATTTCTCGCCATTCATTAGTGGCAAACATTAATGTTACAGCAAACAGCCCATTTCTGTAGTTCTTCTAAGCAGACCTGCTAACGAAGCCAATGCCTGCCTGGCTTGACCTGGAACAGCATGTAGAATTAAAATGGCTGCCAAGCTGCAATAACATTTTATGAAGATGGTGTGATAAGAAGTTCAAGTCAAATGATGGTTTAGAAACAGATTCCATTTGCTTCAGCCTGCACCATTTGAAGGCATATAGACAAAGGATGACAGCAAGGAACAAAGAGTCTGCAAATATTGGCTGACCCAGAGTGCTGTGTAATTCCCTTGTTCAACACTGAGCCTGTTACAGCCCTGTCGGGTTGTAAAATCAAAGGGTTCTCCTGCTCTTTCTCCAAATTTAAGTTTTTGTGCTCTTTTTCCATACTGAACGGTGTGCTATTGTTTCTCTGCATTGCGTCTATTTTCAGTTTGTCTTCTCCCACATCGATTTATTGTGTCATGGGTAAAGGGAAAAACTGCCTGTGCTATATCGTTTTCATACTTTCTGAAATACAATTTAGATTTTATGTTCATATATTTTCGGAGATAGTGGGATTAAACTAGGATTTCTGCATGTTGAATGTGTGCCCTGTGGTACTGTTTAACTAGCCTATCTTCTGAACTATTAAGAATGGCATTTTATTAAAAACCCTGTGCTTCCTTAGTACATCATATTGAAGACAGACTTTTTAACATATTCCTTTTATTTGTTTTGTTTTCATTTTGTTGGTGAAACAGGAACTAGACCTTTAAACAGCTACTTGCCTCGGTTTCCCAAATACTGGGATAACAGGCATAAGCCACAATGTTCAGCTTTAAAATAATTTTTAAGGGAGTCTGTACAGAGGCATCTTCTGGGAGGTCAAATGTTAAGACATTATCCCAAATCTTTCTAATAAATCGTATTGTTTTCACATAATTTTGTTTCTGCATAATGACCTAAGGTTCGAAGAAACCTATCCCTTTTGTCTTGTGCTCGGTATTAACTTTTGATTTCAGGTGGTTTAGAATTCATGCTGAGGCTGAGTTAGTTATTCGTGACACAACTTCTAACGAAGTGTGAACGTGACTTGAATAATAAATACAGCAGCCCTTTAGTAAGGCTCATCTCCTGCTCATAGTAAAGCCCTGCACTGTTTCTATAATCCAGTGGAATTTTGCTAAAGTAAAATTAAGACACATAAGAGCACATTCTCAAAGTGCATCTCCTAATCCTTAGGAAATGACTGTAATTGATTTACAGCAAACCAGCCACACTGAGAACACAGAAGCCCCAGGGGACTCTGGCAGCTGTGCTTGGGTGAGTTGGTATATCCAACATGCTATTCTGAGATTTTTTTTTCCTTTTTATTCACCACATTGTAAAACACAAAGATAAAATGTATGGTTAATGAAGAACTTGTAGCACAAGAACTACTGGGAAACCATATTCTTAGGTAAACATTTACTTTAAACACATTATTAAAAATGTCAGGAACATCTTAAAAGCATAAAATCTATAGAAGTTACTAGGTGTTTCTAAATGTTTTCTCCCTCTCCATTGGTTGTTCTACTTTCTCTTTTCTGTGACATATTCAAGCAGCAGCAATATGCTGTGTCTAAAAATGGCAGTGTGTGCCTCTCTGGCTCAGTCTGGTCATTTACATTTGCCTTGTTTCATTACCCACAGTCAATTATTAGCCTAATTATTAGGCTATGACTTTAGATTGAATAACATAAGCGGTCGCTTGTAACACTTTCTCTCTAATTATTTAAAAATTTATTAAATTATTTTTTCATATGTGAATATCTTAAAAGTATAATGATTGGAATCTTCTGTTGCTTACTAGCAGAACGAATAAATGTGGGTATTAAAGGGGACAGAGATAGATGGCAATGACTGCCTTATTTTCCCTTGACAGCTTTTGCCCAAAACATATGTTCAGTACTATCAGGGTTATTGCAGAAAACACAAAATAATCAGGTAGACAGGTTCACAAACAGTGCCTAAGACACACGCTGGCCTCTCGGTGTTAACAAGGAATGTCATCGACACTTGGAAACACAGTCAAATAATGTGAGGGTTTGTCACTTTAATTATTGGTTCTTAAGATCATGGTTAAAATACTCATGCTGCCTATAGACCTGCTAGATTGGAAGGTGAGATGCTCTGGCCTGACATTATTAGCTCTCATGTCACAGGAAGGGAGAAAAATGATGGGCTCCGTAAAATAATAAAATAAGTGACTAACCATCTGTGTTTTATCTTCAAAACATAATTGGGAGGTTAGGTTTGTTCTTTAGTCTAAAATTTCTATGGAGACTTAACATGTAAATATTGTTTGTTCAAAAGGGTATTAATAGCTTTCTGCTTATTAATTGCTTCCTTTCCTAAGAGAAAAAAAATGATACCTGGATCTGATTGTGAAAGATGTCTCAGGGGCTAGAGAGATGTTCAAGTGGCTATGAGTGGTCAACCCCAGCACCCAAGCAACAAGCCGAGCATGGGTCTGTGTGCACCTGTTAACACCAGTGCTGGGGCTGGAGCCTGCTGTCTGCCAACCTAGACAAAAAAATAACAGGAGCTTCTGGCATAGGAAGAGGCTCTGCCTCAAGAGAACAAGGCAAAGGGTAACAGAAGAGAACAGCTAATATCTATCCTTCTCTGACCTTTGTGAGTGTGTATACATACATGTACATGCGTCACACTTACCTACCACCCCATCTCTGTCATGCATGTGCACACACAGACACAAACACACACAAGAGAGAGACAGAGACAGGGAGACAGAAGCAGATAAAAGAAGAGAGGCAGAGAGAACAGTTCAGGAATCTAATGCTAAGACAATTTAAAAATCTAATTTCGCAAGCCTTAAACTTCCTTAAACTGTGCCTATGTGGTTGATGCATGTATTCTTACATTTTTATTTTTAATATATATTTTATGTGAACATGTCATTGGAGTAGGTCTTAAGCAGCTAATTGGAGAATATTAGTTTGCTTACAAAGGACACCAAGAAAAGTAATCTGGTTGATATGATCCATATAATTCACAGTCTTCATCTTGATTGGCTCATCCTACTCAAAGCACTTCCTGATCTGTAACAACCAGCATAGAGGAAACACTAATGGATTACATTTCAAACAATAGTTGGTCAAAACAACAGAGAGTAGTATCCAACTCTGGGATCCTAATTTTCTACTACAACAGTTTCACTGTATTGGTCAATTTTGTTTTGTTTTGTTTTTGCCAACAAGGCATAATCTACAGTCATTTCGGAGGAAGGAAACTCAGCAGACAAAAATGCCTCAATTAGACTGGCCTGTAAGCCAGTCTGTGGGTCATTTTCTTAGTTTGTATTGATATAGGAGGGCCCAACACAGCAGACATGGTACCATCCCTGGGCAGGTGGTCCTGGGTGCTATAAAAAAGAGATGGCTGAGGAAACCATGGGTGAAAAGCCACCAAGCAGTATTCTTCCATGGCGTTGGCTTCAATACCATGCCTCTACATTTCTTTGAGTTTCTGCTTTGGCTTCCTTCAATGAACTGTAGCCTGGGAAATGTAAGCCAAATAAACTCTTTTCTCTCAAAGTTGCTTTTGTCTATGTTTCACTGTAGCAAAGGAAAGCGATTACCCCCAAAGAGTGATAATGGAGTGGAGCCCACTTCTTGAACTACATTAGGTTGCTTTTAAGAACAGAAAATTCTTTAGGCCTTTCCCCTTCACAAGTTGGGTGGTATCTTGACCTGAGGGCCCCACTCTCTTTATTCCATTTCATATCTCTTTCAGCAAAAACCTTGGCTCCAACATTACATTTCCTGCTGTTCTTCTTTTCCCCAAATGGTATATTTTGTATTTCTTTTTATTCTGCTTGCTCCCTTTCATTGTAGACCTACAGAAGAGTAATTATTAATAACCACAAGACAGAATCCATATATTAGGCTGTCTTGAACTCTGCTGCACCAATGAAATTAGTTTAAAACTTTTCAATTTAACCTCAGGCAGATTCTTAGGACAAGGACAAAAAAACAGCCACTTTTTTTTTTTTTTGCCATATCACAAGAATGGTCTCCAACCCAGTTGAGAATAGTGTCTCCCTCAGAAACTTCTCAAGCTAGGCCTTCATAATCTGTATTGTTTTCAGCACTATTATCTTCCAAAGGCCTACAAGAATGGTCGTTAAGCCTTACTTACAATATTCAACTGTTCTTTTTCTGGTCTAATCTCCCAAAATCTTCCATAGTCCTCTAAAAATCAGCATGGTCAGGCCTGTCACACCAGTGGACCACTTTCAAGTAATTGTTACAAACATATTGCCAACATTTCAATGACAGACAGAGTACCATAGGAGGCTCATTTTATTGTCTCAAATGCTAATTTTGCCTCTTCACATCTGAAAATAAGGCACCAATTTAAGGAGATGGTAGCAACAAAATTACATTTACAAATATAATGGTTTTAAATTATTGTTTAAAATGTAATCTCAAAATGTCACCCATTGGGTTGATTGACTTAATTCACCAGGAGAATTTCAGCCATGATTCAGAGAAGACCAGTGATGGATTCAGTCAAAGTGAGTTCAAGCTCAAATGCCACCCATATATTTTGTCCTTTTAAACCTGAATTTTGGGCTGGAGAGATGACTCACACGTTAATAGCACTGGCTGTTCTTCCAAAGATCCTGAGTTCAATTTCCAGCTACCATAGAGTGGCTAATAACCATCTATAGTGAAATCTGATGCTCTCTTCTGCTCTGCAAGCAGACATGCAAGCAGAGCACTGTATTGTATAAGTAATAAGTATTTCTTCAAAAGTGAATTTCAAGGTTGTGTCAACTGAGATTATAATTAGGGATAATGTTTCTTTTAAAATGTTGAAATAACAGATATTTTAATGGAGATTTTGGTTTCTTTGCATATTATGTAAAAAGACTTTGTTTTAATCCCATGTGTGGGATTTTGGTTGGGCTACAGTTTGTGTACACTTGTTAACTGTCATGTTCAATACATGATTTTTGCCTTCCATGTGCCACACAAAGAAAGGCATGGTGTAGGACTCTGAGAATATAAATATGAAGCCTTGAAAGAGTCTGAGAGGTGTTTGGAGATGTTCTGTGGTATTCAGTGGAGTTCAGAGTGGAGTTCAGTGTTGGTGTGTGGTATGTAGCAGTTTGGAGAGACCGGAGACCAAAGATGGTGTGGTGGGTTAGAGCAGACAGATGGAGAAAAACTCTTCAGGTTGCAGCAGTATGGAAGAGAATGCTAGCTGTGTCTGCAGTTGATGGAGACTGTTATAGAACCCTAAAAGAACCCCTTGATCCTAACTAGCCTGGAGAAGTAAAGGGGTCTGGGGCCCCTCTCCTCACCTTTTCTCTCTCCTACTTAAGGTTGGGAGGTTGGTGAAAGGGAGGTAGAGACCTAAATACCCCAAATAAAGTAAAGTTTAAAACAAGAGCCCCACCGGTGGCTTTCTTCTACATTTCATTTAGATGAATTCGTATTAACTCCAAATGCCAATATTAAGAGGGATATTTATTTTTTTCTTTACATGAGGCCACACAAATACTTAAGACTCACAAGTAACAAATCCAAATTGTTATCATTTTCAAGATTTTAAGTCTAGCTGCCTACACTGCTTTCCATTTTTACAGTGACTTTAAAGTGACACATCTGATTTTTAACCGTTGGCCTTAATATAAAAATATCAGGCTTTCATTTGCCAAATAAAGGAAGGCCATTCTTGGTTCCATTAAAAACATTATAGCTTGTTTGTTCTCTCTCTCTTTCTCTCTCTCTCCTTTCTTCTCTCCCCGAACCATGTGTATATTGTATAAATATATGCAATTATACATAAACTTAGAGACAGCAGTAGAAATGTCAATTGGCTGTAGAAGAATTTCAATCTAGCAACATGGCTGCTCTGATCATATCCAAAGACCTTCTGGAATGCAGACATGCCCTTAGTACACATCTTTAATCCCAAACAATGACATCAAATTCAGAGGCAGGCAAAGTAACAAATCAGGGAATGAATTGACAGGATATGCCCAACTCTCAGGAGAACTGAAGCTTAAGAGACTGCAGCTGAGAGGAAGAGAGAGAAGAGGCAGTTTTATCCGGAGAATTTTACAAAGGCAGGTTGAAGAGAGAACAAGCTAGACATAGGTGAGAGAATGAACCAGAGAATAAGAAGGAGCCAGAAGATTTGAACAGATTTCTTGAGTTAGACAACAATTCAGTCAGAAGCTGAGAAAAGCCACATGGAATCAGTCAGCTTGGAGAGGAGTTTGAGCCAGAGCAGCTGAGTTGAACCAGCCAGCCAGAGTTCAGAAAGAAGTACAATGGGTGATCTTATTTAGCAGTAGGTCTTCGAGGCTGAAAACATTCTAGGCCTTGGTTATATTGTATGGAGGCTAAAAGCTTCCAGTAATAGGCCTAGGATGACAGAGGGAGGCAGTAAGCCACCAAGACAATAATTACACCAAGAGAATAAAAGTTACTTTTTACAATTGGGAAAAAGAATAAATTTTTTATAAATACTATTTACATTCCTTTTCTTTCTTTAAAAAAATCAGTTTATTTTTAATTTTGTGAGTGTGTTTATATCTGTATTTGGGTTTGTGTACATGAGAACAGTTGACACCGAGGCCACAGAGTACCTGATCTCCCTGGAGCCAGAATTACAGTTGGCTGTGAGCCTACTGACATGGGCACTAGGAACCAAACTTCCATCAAGAGCAGTATATTCTCTTCACTGTTGATTCACCTCTCCAGCTCCTATATTTCTTTTCAATTCAACATTTCCTGTAAACATTGTGCATTCATTTGCATACACTCTTATTTTTCTAATTTCATAAAACTATTTAGGCTTTTTAATCATCAGAAGAAATATGCTGTATGAGAAAATTAATGTTTATAGTACTGGCCAAAGTATAGAATTGCAATTTTACTGGTATTCTCTCTGCCATTGTTTATAAAGCCCTTCAATAGATTTTACCCATGTATGTATTGCCTGTATTTTATAAGCCAAGAAAATAATGAATTAAAGAAGACAGATTTCTGATCAAGGTCACATGGTTAAAGGACATTATATAGCATAAGACTTAATCAAACATATCTTGGCTCATTTTGTAATTTCTACTAAGATAAAAGCTAAGTCGTTTATTTGCTCTTAGGAAATTTCATAAATATTGCAGCTCTACTATCAATTTTTTCCTAGAAGAATTATCACATAAAAGAATAGTTTGTAAAATAAACTATTATTTTTAAAATATCCCTCAACTTCCAAATCATAAAAAGGGTTAAAATCATATATAAACAATTAATAAAAATAATATAGTTTATTAGAAATTTAAAATTCAGCTTTATAAAATTAACCCAATAAATGCAAATTTAAACAAAATATCAAAGTGTTGGAAAGCTTCTGGAGGAATCATTAAATCTTACATTTGATTGAACAAATGTAAACTGGTTATACAGAAAATTTCACAGTGATTAAGAAAAATCAGAAAAAAATATGTGATCCCCTTGAATAAAAAAATCAATCTGTAAGAATTTAACAATGGCATGCATATAAAAGAAACATTTTAGGATTCCGCAGTTTTAGAGTAGTATTACAGTGTACCATTGCAGCCTAAAATAACATTGCAGGGGGGTTACATAGGAGCGTTGTGAGAACCGTGCCATGGAAAACAAGATAGGTAGTTAAATCAAATGAAAAAGATACAGGGAATGAACATTGAAAATTTATGAGATTCTGTAATGGAAAGATGACAGTGGTTGTCTAGGGGATTGCTGAGCTCTTTCTTTGGCATTACCAAAGAATTGAATAACTGGTAAGGACCAAAGAACAACAGAGATATGCATTTGCAATAGGAGAGGCCTAAAGCTGGAAGTCTTAGTTTGGATATTTTATACTCATCCCCAATCCTGACCCTCACTCACCTTCTACCCTGCCATCATGACTACTCTTCTCCCATCCCCTACGGCCAGGGTCCTTTACTTTCCCCTATCAGTTCTGTCCAGACACCTGACCTTGTACCGTCTGGTATTTTGCCTCAATGAAGCTTCTGGAAACTGGAAACCACCACTTCATGGAGGCTGCCCTGGCTTTCTCTGCCTACCCATGTTTCTTTAACTCTGCTTCAGTTTATAAGTACAACAGATCAATAGCTAAATCCACCTGGCTTGGATCTAGACTAGTTCCTGTCTGAGGTGCAGCAATTTCTGACTGTGTCACTTTGATATATTACTTTAACCTCTCTGAAATTCAGTTTCTTCACCTGCAAAATGGGGTTCAGAAACTTTTATATCTTTAAGGAGTCCCAAAAAATGTCAGTGAAATAATTCATAGATGGCACTTATCTGATAATTACTAAGTGAATGTTAACTCTTGTTATAATCCTTATTATAGATGTGTCATTTCATAATGTTCATTTTATATCACAGGAATACATAATATTCATATGTAACAAGAAATTTTCAAAAGATCAGGTTAGGGTATTAACTTTGGTAGTAGGCAAACTCTGAGATCTCAGTCTCTGATTATCACTTTCGGCTAGTGGCTAAAGCCATAATGCAAATCTGTTTGTATCAAGAGGCAGCAATTTCTAGAACAAGTGCCTTAGAGCTATCCATAGCCAGGGAAGTGAAGTTTAGGTCTTTTCACTGCTTCTGCTCAAAAGTGACATATGACCCTTCCACCCCTAAGAACTAAGTCTTCATTAGACAAACAGGTTAGTCGACTTTTACCACCTGCAAGAGGCCAAGAGAAGGGCAGAGGGTAGTAGTAAGTCAGGACACATGAGTATGTAGTAAGGCCTAAGTTTTTCCAATGGAAAGTAACAACTAAAAGAAAACTCAGTAGGTTTTACTCAAATCAAACGTTGACTTCATGAGTTCGCTTGTCATTTTTGACTTCTCTCATCTTCCAAAGACAGTACAGTTATAAAAGCTCTCCCATATTGATCTTGGACAAGTTTCCCAAGCTTCTATCATTAAAGAGTATTGAGCTAACTGTGCTGTGACACAGTCTTTCCAGGACCAGCCTTTCCCTGACTTGTGGTGTAACTCCAATATGCAAGTCAATAAACACCTGGCTTTGCAAAATAGATGTTTTCTAAATTCCCATGTTGCTGGGAGCATGACACTATCTTAAATCAAGGTATTTTGCTAGCCTTCAGCTCTGCTTTGATCCTGATTTGTACTTCTTTAAACATACTGTTTTTTTATTGGTAACTTTGGATTTATCAATCTAAAAGTGTTATCTGACACTTTTCTTTTTTTTCAGCTTTCTTATGAAATTATAGACAAAATAAAGGCAAATTTATTCACAGAATAAATTATGGCTCTCAGTCAGCTTTTTTTAAAAAAACAAATCAGACCTTTGTGAATATGGGCATGACGAGAGTAGGGTAGACTGTGCACGTCTCAGGAGCTGATACAACAGTCAGGGTAAGTGTGGTGGTACTTAGTCAAAAGATAGATGAGACTTAGGCAAGTTCCTTATGATTAAACTGGGTTTGAACCACTCCAGGCGCTGAGTACAGAAATAAGTCATGTTTGAACAGGGCAACTAAGTTGAGAGTCAAGATAGGGACAACATTATAATACTTTCCCTGAGAGAAAACCATTCTAGGGAAAGCTTGACCTCATTGCTCGAGCCCATTTTCTGGGGTTCAGAAGCAGATCAAAGTGTTGCATGGAATTACCTATAACATCTACTAGCAATGGCAGCTACCTCTGTTTATTTTCTGTCTGAGGACATGGTTTCCTCATTTAAATAAATAAATATATCCTTTATTTTCATTGCCTGTGGTTTTCTGTAGTAGACTCTGTCAACTGCAAAAACAAACAAACAAAAAACAACATCTTTCCTTAATGATGGGCAATATGTACACATGAGATGGAAAAGGATAACATCAGTGACATGCCAAAGTGAATGGGGAAAACCTCATGAGGCCTCAACCCTACACAAAGATCTACAGGCAACTAGGAACTGCTAAGAATAAAAGAAATAGTCTTCCACAGGAAAGAGCAATCCAATTGGTTATTTAATAGCAAATTGTCAGCCCTGAAAACATACATATAAGTAACACTATATAAACTTAGCACATTATATTTAAGAAAAAATATATGTACATACAAATAGAGGACATCAATTTCAGAGATAGCAAAAAGGGTATATGGGAAGGTTTAGAGGGAGAAAAGGAAGGGAGAAATGTAATCATATCATAATCTTAAAAAGTAAAAATTATGCTGCATTATTTAGTTGGAAAATTTTGAATTCGTCATTAGCCTATCTCATGTTAAAATACAGACTTTGCCACCAAGTAACTATGTGCTCATTGAAAAATATTTAATTGCTAAAATCATTGTTTCTACTAGAAAATAGAATAATAATAATTATAAGTTTACATCATAATGAATGATATGAAATGTTTTAGATAAAGTTAAAAGAGGTTCCTCAGGAGCCCACCACTTTGGACCTCTGAAGTGCTCTTTCTGTACAAATGGTATCAAACTGCTCCTGACCTGATCATGTAGAAGATGGAGTGTGCGAACTGGATAAAGTTGATTGATGCAATTACTCCCATCTTGTGGACTACTCCTGAATGAGTCAAAGGTATCATGATGGCACAAGTATCCAAGCTAGAGACATCACTGTCATCACCTCCTTGAGACATGTAGGCAGGACCATAACGGGACAAAACGTAACAGGCTCCAAACTCCTAACTTGTTGGTCATTTACACTGCCACAGCTTTCTTCTGCCTCCATCCGTGTACATTTTGCATAGTTTTATCATAAAGCACCAGAGTAGGCATAAGGCTAGAATATTTAAAAGAGTTGCTTCCTACTCTAGATTTACATATTCTTACTCAACAATTATCATATATCTTGCAAATCATTCAGATTAGTAATACATTATTAGTTTTAACCACTAATATGTGGGTTATAGTAAAGGCTGTCTAAGTTACCTCACAGAATCAAATCATCAAGTCTGCTGAAAACATGGACTCCACTGATGATATTTATCATTAATGGAAGAGCTTGACCAAACCTTTAATTGGAATTAACTTGGTTTTGACAACTCCCCATAAAGGAACTTTACCTGTTTTGTTTGTAGTCTGAAACTCATCCTTAGTTCTATTTTCCCCACGGCCACAAGACACTATCATTTGTTGTTCCTTTGTCTCTGTATCTTCTCTGAAGCTGACGCCTGACCCAGAAATTTATGACTCTTAAGTGTAATAGAGTACTTGTTAGAGTATAGGCAGATGCACAGCCAGGGAGTTTGTTCATTACATTTTATTTAACACAGTTTTGGGGATACAAAATCTATAAGCCACAGCCAGTGGTACTTCTTTGGAGAGTGTAATAAAGTCTGACTGACAGAAGAGTCAACATCTTTGGTCAGTTCAATTTTTCACTTGACTAGATGAGGCCAAACTCATTTAGGAAAGTCGAATGATTTACTCAAATCTATTAATTTAATGGTACTAATCTAAAAACTCCTTGACAGAAACACCTTGAACAATATTTGACAAAATACTTGGAATCATGTAGGTCATAAAGTCAATTCACACATAAAATCAACTATCATGAAGGTGATGAGAAAATGTAGTTTCTGGCTCATGTTGCTCCTTCTTGAGCTCACATTTGTCAGTAAAGAAGTCCACTTGTACATAAGATGGTTTCTGCATATTATCTTAGAGAGACTTAGAGATTTATCACAATAAATCATGACAATTTTGGCAGCTTAAAGCAGCAGAAATGCATTCCCTACCACTCTAAAGAACAGAAATGTGCCATCGGATGTTGTTTTTCCCAGAAGCCTAAGGGAAATTCTGTCCTATGCATCTGGCTTGTAGCTTATGGTAGTTGCAGATAATCTACATCATTGTTTAGTCTTTCTCCATGCTTCTCAATGTTCCCTCTCCTAATTAATGAATCTCGTCTTTGGATTTAGGGTTATGAAAGACCCATGACAGCTCTATGAGAGGCACTCATCCTGTTTCCTGCTATTGCTACATGTGTATCCTGACCCAAATAGCTTGTTGCCAGGACTCAGCCACCTTGTATCTGCTAAGTACTCATTTTTCAATATTTAAGAAGTCACTATTTCAGGCAGTTATTGTTTTGGACTTGTTCAGTGCTAGGTTGTACTGTCTAGATGATCTCATGTTGTGATCTTGAGCTACATAAATCCCAGGTGAGCTCATCTTGTAAGCCTTAACTACATAAAAAACTTTCTTCTAACGAGTTTACCTTCATGGAGTCCACTGGTGAAAACTTGGATCTATCACATTATGAACCAATAGTAAGCCTATTACATAATGTCATTTTAAAGCTGGCAGATGTCCATTAGACTGATGATGAAGAAAATAGACAAGAATCTATTGTTCTTTAGACTGATGATGAAGAAAACAGACAAGAATCTATTGTTCTTTAGACTGATGATGAAGAAAACAGACAAGAATCTATTGTTCTTTAGACTGATGATGATAAAAAGCAGACAAGAATCTATCATGGATTCATGATAGAGAGGAATCTAGGAAAAGCTTAGCAATTGGGTAATCTAAGAGGAACTAAAGGATAGAGGCTTTTCTGTGTTAGGGAGAGAAGACGCTTACCCATAATTTAAAACCCACAAATAATACAGAGACAAAAATGTCCTAGTTCTTGCTACAGTCTCTATTAAATAGTAACTATCAAATAATATAAAAATTTTCCGCTGCTTCATTAGAAAAAAAATGTATGACAAACCAGGAGAGTAGCAACTTCTGTGAAAAATGTCAGTATACTAAAAATCACAGCTGGATCTGGAGATAAGAGGACTGTGAAAACTCCAGAGCACGCTAACAATTACAGATCTCAAGGAGGTAGATACATTTACAAGGAATCCAAACAATAATTTTAAGAAGGCACCAAGCTCTGTAAATCTGCTTAAATTTCAACTACACATACAAATCATTGTGGTTAGGAGTCTCTTTCTTTCCCTGCATCAGCTAAAGAGAGGAATAATGCCTGCCTTGTCCAAATAGGCCTTAAGTATAGACATACCATATAGAAGGTCAGAAATTAAATAAACAACAACAAAATAACTGAGATTCCAAGATTTGTGACTATGTCTTAGGAAATTGTTGGTGAAATGGCCTTAATATTAAGGCCATTAAAAAAATCACTTCTAGGCTGAACTACTTTGCCCTGCTTCCTGTCCATGGCAATACAGCCAGCTCTGAATAAGTACAAGATCATTAATTTCTTTAAATAATGACTTCGTGAATATTTAAAAAAATATTTAGCAGGTGCATGACTGAGTGATCCCTGGGAATAAGATATATGGGGTTATTGTTAAAGTTTGTTGGGATGCACATGTGGCAAGAGAAGACAAGAAGGTAAATGCTGCCCATAGAGTTGTCATCATGAGGTTATCATGCAACATTCTAAATTCAACTGTGAATTCCTGTTGTGTAGGCTTGTTGGGAAAGAGAACCTCGTTCCCGAGAGACTGTCCATGGATCTGGCTTGATGACACAATTGCGGAAGAAAAGGATCATACCTTCCATTAGATACACAAGATCAAAAGGTCTCCTCCTGATTTTTGTCTGCCATGAGGACAGTTCAACACACTCATACAGCAGGAACATGCCTGTACAAGGATGTTTCATGGATGGCAATCCTTTTATGAATAAGTGATCTTCTGTCTCACCCACTATTATTGATGACAACATTCTTGTTCCTTAGGTTAAAGCTAGCTAGAGCCTTGAGACCTTTCCAAGGACATCCATAGTTCATGTATACATGCTAAAACTGGAATTTGTGACAAAGGTGTGCCATCTTTCAGATTACATTGAACCTTCTTGGAATCCGCTGAGGTCATCACCCAAGCAGCGGCTCTATGGGTGAAGAGTTAAAGGTACTACACAAAAATTTCTTCTGTAAAATTTTTGCAATGTGATGCCAGGTAAGACAACTGCTTGAACATGAGATCCACAAGGCAGTGAGCTGTCAAAACAGGCAGGGCCAGTGGCCTGGCAATCCCAAAATAAAAACCTGTAATGTAAGGAAAACAATCACGAGAAAGGAAGAGTGGTAACATCATAGCTCATTATACCTCAATTCCATATTTAGCAACAGTGCACATACATATTATTTCATTTTATTTTTACATTGATCATTGAAGAGACTTAGAGATGCATTGATGTGGAAGATGAAGGAAGGACTGGAGATATTAGAGAAGTGACTCATATTTGCCCTCATGACTCTAGGCTAGTCATCCAGAGATAAGTGATGGCTTACCCATGTAGACTAACTAGTGATATCACATGAAAAGGCATGTACTTTCTTCTGAGACCTGTTTTCCCCACCACCACTCCCGCAGGGACCAATATGGAGTGAAGTATTGAGACAGGATATATATGCCAGGGGGTTGCTAATTGTTCTGCCCAAAATGAGTCATGGAACACTATGGGAAAAAATTCAATGGGTAGATCCGTTTCTAGCCTCGTTATCCCTTGCCCTTTCCTAACTCTAGAAAATCAAGGGAGTCCTTAAGAACAGAGAAGTACATTAACTGAATTAGGAAATAAAGACTTGTTTTTAGGGAGGAAAACATTCTAAAATTCTGTTGTCATACTCAAAGTTTAGCTGTGAAGTGTTAAGCCAACTTCAGGGTTGGCCTGTTCCCTTATGTAGTGGTATGATCAAGAAGTAACCACTGAAAATAGAGATCACTGACAGCAAAGCAGTCTCACCTAGTTATGTTTAGCCACACCCCATAGTTCAAATGCAATACTGAGGAAAACAAAGTGCATGCCAGAGTACAAATGTTGGTGCCAAAAACTTGTCTAAGAAGCCAGTGCATATTAAGGTGGCTCAGACTGCAGGAGGGGAATTAACTGGAGAATAGAGTAGCTGTCATGAGTAACCAGTGCTTAACATCTGGGTGATACTTAAGACACATTTAAAAGAATAAAAACAAGTACACTTTTCTCCTAATACTTCCCAATTTTTCCAGCAAAACCCAGTAATCATTCTGTGACAACTGATGTTTACCATTTTTTAATATGTACTTTTTATTTTTGTGTATGTGCAGGGGTGTGACTCATGCTCGTGTGTTTGTCTGAGACCACATGCAAGCAATGGAGCCCGTGTTATTAGAAGACAACCTCTGACACAGAGCTACACATTTTACAGTGCTTGAGCCAGGGCCTCTCTTGCTGTTTACCCCAACACAGTGTACTCCATGTTATATGGCCAGCAAGCTTCTACAGAACTCTCCTGACTGCACCTTTCATCTTTCTATAGGAGTGCTGGGACTACAGACATGTGCCAAAGCATCATACATTTACACTGGCTCAGGGGATTCCCAGCACAGGTGACCAGGCTTATATCACAATCGCTTTCATCAACTGGGACAGCTCTCTGGCCCAACAATTAATTTTTTTCTGTAACAAATACCAAATAACTGACAAATACCTTGTCACTAACTGAAGAGGAAAATAATCTCAAAACTGTGAATACACCATCTATGCATTGCTCTTATGAATATGAAAAGCAAAGCTGTTCACTGATAAATGAAAGTTATCTTCTCTGGAAAGAATAACAATTTCAGTATTGTTCTGGTCCTGGGTTAAGTGATTTCAGAAACCACACAATAGCATTTCTAATTGCTGAAAATAGGAACCTCATCTTACACTTATAATCACTAATTTTTACAAGATTCAATAGCTCTTGAAATAGATGTGGTATATAAAAGAAATATCTTGTGTTTGTACGGAAGCACCACTTGCCAATAAAAAGCTGATAGCCAGGGCTGGAGAGGTGGCTCAGAGGTTAAGAACACTTGCTGTTCTTCCAAAGGTCCTGAGTTCAATTCCCAGCAACCACATGGTGGCTCATAACCATCTACAGTAAGATCTGGTGTACAGGCAGAATGTTGTGTAGATAATAAACAAATCTTTTTTTAAAAAAAAAGCTGATGGCCTATAGCTGAGGAAGGAAATAAAGGGGAGGAGTTCAGGAGAAAGAGTGAAAGCTGGGATAAAGTGAAGTGCACAGCAGATATGTCCAGGACACTTGAGGAAGACAGATGCATGTAACCTGAACAGAAGTAACCAGCTTTGTGGCAGAATAGAATAAACAGGATATTAGTTATGAGCAAGTCAGGAAACATGCTTAGCAATATTGGCCTAGGCTTTTGTAAACATATTTAAGTCTCAGGGTCATTATTTCTGGGAACAAGGGCATGGGTGAAAAAGATGAGTTACCAGAAAACCCCTCTTTTTAGTGGTAGATTGAGAAAAGAAGTACTTGGTGAAAGTCTTTAGCCACTTACCTGGCTACTGTATCATAAGTAAAGATAACAACCACTAAAAGCTCATTAAAATCTACTAGTAAAGCAACTATGTGCTAACCAAACCAGAGTGGGTCCTGTAAATGATACAGGGTTGTGTATGAACATCAATCCATTATTGTATTTTGTTTCTGTTATCCAAATTATAAGAAATTTTTTTCAACTTTAAGAAGATGGAAAATGCAAATGTTTTAATCACCTATGTTTAAACACCCAATATTAGTAATTTTATCCTAGTAAATAGCTTAAGGCAATATGCAAACTATATTGAACACAGAAAATATTATTAAGTTGTCTATAGCCAAAGAGTACATGAGGAATCTACTTGCTGCCATTTTACAAATTAATAGCAACCATGCAAACCTTTGCGTCTGATTCCTGTGGTTTTGAGGGCTGTTCTACAATGTCAGGTTAATGCTTACTCTAAAATATGTAGCATTGCCTTGTGCAGAAACCCTGTGCTCAGTGTCAGTCTCCGTATAAGTGAATTATACTTTTCTAGCTTAAAGAAAGGGGGAAAAATGGAACATCTGGATATGGGTTTGACCTGAGCTATGCTTCATGGAGCAGAAATGAGGAGATGGGTGAAAGGTTGTGGGCTATGTATCCTTCTTAATAATTGATCACCTAAAGATGGTAGTTCATTTTACAACATTGCAATAAACCCTTATTTTTCTCTGAGCTCATGTAAAATTGTTATCTCTAATATATACTAAAACTCCAAATATTTAGGGAAAAAAAGGGATAGGCTGTGCAGAAGCATGGCCATATTTTGTAAGGTTGTGAAAGTGACCCCCTTTTTAGCAGAATATTAACTGTCCTTCCTAAGG
Organism: Pachyuromys duprasi; assembly: GCA_028658305.1. Lineage (NCBI taxonomy): Eukaryota > Metazoa > Chordata > Mammalia > Rodentia > Muridae > Pachyuromys > Pachyuromys duprasi. The sequence goes on from CM053764.1 coordinate 127,386,726, forward strand.
TATTACTTTGGTATCTGACTTTCCAGGCTTCGTATGTTTACTCAGTTCCCCAAGCTCAAGATTGCAAACTCTCTTGGCCTCTTCTAGAAACTTCCACTCACCTCCTGATGAACTGAGGACAGTAATCAGAATCTAATTTACATTTCCTCACAGAGAAAAGCAGGAGAACCTGCTGATCAGTTCAGCAAAGCTGTTCCTCTCGTTTGAAAAGAAAAGAGAAAACAAGACATTCTCTGTTTCTGCTCTACAAAGTAATTCATCCTTGTTAATTAGCCAAAAGAATGTCCAATTTAATATCTTAAAGATGTGTTGGCAATTGAATCCTTTTAATGGCAAAGACTACGAACAAACAGTTTCCAATTTAGTAAACAAGCATCTACGGGAAACGGGTTTTATCTAATCAAATAAACCTCACATTACCTAACATCCAAAAGGCAATGCTGGACTATCTCCGTATTAACAACATTCATGTATCAGAGGATCCTCTAGGCTGCTGTTCAAATGTTGCTTTTTGGTTACAGCTTCCTTCCATTTCCTGATTCCTGACTTGCATGCTTACCGGCAGGTGCCACGGAAGTGCTGACTCCTCACAACATCTTTATTGTGAAGTCTTTATTACCCACTGTTTACCAAAAATGATCTGCAAACTAAAGGAGTGTCGAGCTAAAACACCATATGAGGATTACTTAGGAAATATCTTCATTTGTGTTGCTACCGTAGACTACAACAGACCAGAGGACATATCACGAATGGAAATGTGTTGCCTTGTGTTTCTGTGATTTGAGCACTTCAGGAGCAAAACATTGGCAGGTTCGGTTGAGGGAGGAGTATGCTGCCGTATAGCATAGAGTAGAAGGACACAGAGAGTGTCCCCTAGCCGTGCCCTTTTATAATGTATCTGATATGGTGGTTCTCGACACTCCTGATGCCTCAACACTTTAATACAGTCCCTCAGGCTGTGGTGACCTCAGTCATAAAACTATTTTTATGCTACTTCAGAACTGTAAATTTGCTACTGTTATGAATCCCAATGGTCTTAGGCGAGCCCTGCGAGGGGTGGAGGGCCACTGATCCCATTCACAAGGAGGCTTTTTCATTCATATTCCCAGTTTAACAGCCCATCTTTAATACCTTCCATCTCCTTGCTGTTAAGTTTCAACTCCTGAAGGGGACATACACACTCACACAAACTCGTGTAAACACACGCACTACTAACACACTCACAAACATACACACTCTCAAACACAAACATACATACTCCACAGACTCACACACAAACATACACACATTTTAGTGCGTACTCTTACACACTCTCACACACATAGAGTACTTACACACTTACGTAAACATAGACTCACATATGCACACACATTTATATACACTCACACTCATACACATAAACTCACACACACAGACACACACCCCACACATTCATACACAATCACACACATATAAACATACTTACACACCAAACACCAACACACGCAAATACAGTCACATACAAATACACTTACATAGTTACACACACACACACTCATACACACTCACACTGTAAAAGTAACTTTTATTTGCCTGATTTAATTATTGTCTCAGAAGCTTGCTGCCTCTTTTTGCTAACCTAGGCCCAGTCCTGGAAGCCTCTAGCCTCTGTACAATCTAATTGAGGCCTAGAATGTTTCCAGCCTCTAAGACTTACTTCTATGTAAGCTCACCCTTTCTAGTTCTTTCTGAACTCTCACTGGTTCTTTCAATTCAACTGTTCTGACTCAAACTCCTCTCCAAACTGACTGATTCAATCTGGCTTCTCTCAGCCTCTGACCATATTGATCTGGCTGGCCTCACACTAACTCTTGCAATCTGTTCTGATTTTCTGTCGTCGTCTCATTCTCTGGCCCCTTCTGTCTTCACCTGTGTCTAGATTGTTCTTTTTCTGCCTCTCTCTGCAAAACTCTCTCAGTAAAACTTACTCCTGTTTTTCTCTCTCTGTGCTGCTCTCTGGCTTTAGCTGCCTCTGTTGACCTGCACTGAATTCCATCCTTGCTGCTTCTATCTACAAACTAAAATTACTTTCGTTGTTTGGGATTAAAGGTGTGTGCTAAGGGCATGTCTGTATTCCAGCCAAAGTAACCATGTTGCTAAATTAAAATTCCTCTATATCACACAACTCACACACACACACTCACACAAATATCAAACAACTAACTAAACTGGGCCACCAGAATGCCCATGCTTTGTAAGAAAAAGTTCTCATTTAAATTGGACAGTGAAACAGGCTTTTAAAAGTCACATATATTTAACATCTTTTCCACCAAGATAAAAAGTCTTCTTCCTTTTTTTTTTTTTTAGAAAAAAATATAGGAAAAAGATACAGAAGGATAAAAGAGAAGGTGGAACTCAAATTCAGCGTGTATGTGTGTGTGTACCTGTGCATGTGTATGTGTGCCTGTGTACGTGTGTTTGTGTGTGAATGTGCGTATATGTGCGTTTGGTATTCATTTCTTCTAATAATCATAACAAAGTTCAATTATTTTTCTATTATGATTTGGCTGCTTGTCATTCCCCAATACTTGTGGAGATTCTTTGCTCTGGTTTTTGTTTTGTTGATTTTTTCCAGGACACTGACTCTAGGAACCTTTAGCTGTGAGTTGTTATGCTCAAGCCATGACCTCGATTTGGCCAGCAGGCTGGACAGGGGCCACTTCTACCGCACACAGACTGACTCTCCCCCTGCCCAGCCCACTGGCCTTCCTGGCTACATTCTTCCAGATGAACATAATTTCTCTCTGGGATTTCTCCTGTTCTCGTGGCTTCCGTGCACCATGACATTCATTCATTGCTCTCTCTTATTTTTTAATCCATCCACAGAGAAAAATGACACACTCTGGGAGTGATTGTACAGAAGACAGCAAAGAAGTCGGGGCACTCCTGGGGTGTCCACTTGCCCCTAACAGTGTGTTCAGAGTTCATGATACATAGGGTGTGTAAGGTCTTGCTTTGAGTCAATGCTGGATGTGTTTAGTTCAAAAGCAGGAAAGGAAGAAACTATAGATTTTTTTTAAAGGAGAAGAAATAAAATAATTGAAGAACCTGGGTACCTTATTAGAAAAAAGGGAAGAAAGCCCTTGAGTTCTCCACATGGCTCATGGCAACTGTTTGGGCTTCATCCCTGAAAAAGCTTTCAGCAGGGCAGACAACATGAAGCTTTTAGTGTTTTCTTTGTTCAAGGTTAACTTTTTACAAGTCTTATTTCCTCCCACTCTCCCAGCTCTGAACAGAGCTTTGGCATATAAAACATTCCTGAGCAAAACAAAATGAAATGAAATAAAGCCTCTATTGTCTGCTTCTGAGCTGAGTGGCATTTCAGAGTCATAGCCAGCTCTTCCAGAGATGTAATTTCCCATCAGTTATCCTGCCCCGGGGTAGAAAACAAAATGCAGACAAGAAGAAGGGGCAAAAGAACCTGCCGCTGCATCATAGTATCTGCCAAGGTTCACTTGCCAGCGTCTCTTTCTCTGCATGCTACAAGGACTCTTTATTTCTTACTTCTTTTCAAACCTGATATGAAGCCAAAAACTCCCAGAGAGGTGATATCTTCATTGAACTATGTAAAGGTCACACAAAAAATGTGATAAGGGCATTTTAATATTCCAAATGCATATTAATCTTGACTTGGCTGCCTTCTAGAGCTTCATAGTTAACTAGGGTAGTCAGCCAAGGACCTCAGATCTGTAGCAGAAACCGTACAATGCTCCTTGGGCTGTGATGACACAGGTGGCCAAGGGGGAATGGCATAGAGACAGGAGCCCCTTCTTTGCTGCTGCTGCTTTCCTTTCAACTGTCTCTTCTTGAGTTTTGGAAGGACTTACAGGTGGCTAGTTTTAAATGTGAAACCACCTATTGCTTTTGCCCAGTCACTGATGCTTCAATAACAATTCTGCACTTTGCATAGTGACTAGAAAAACAGTGAAACCACCACAAGGATGATTGACATCATCGTGATGATTGATGATGTAGCTTTTGTCACTTAACTTTTTAAAAGTGCATTTTTCTTTTCTTTTTTTCCCTTTCTTTTTGCCTTTTTGGTTTCTTGAGACAGGTTTTTTTTTCTGTGTAGCCCTGGCTGTCCTGGAACTCATTCTGTAGGCTAGGCTGGCCCCGAACTCAGAGATCTGCCTGCCTGTACCTCCCAAGAGCTGAGATTAAAGCATGCGACACCATGCCCAGCTTTTTAAAAGTGCATTTTGTACTGCCGTGCTCTGTTCTTTTATGTAAGAGTAACCTTGTGCCTTAATCATTTTGACACTTGGCCACTGTGATTTCCTCTAATTATTCTTGTTGCTTTGGACACATTTTACTAAATGCTTTCTAAACACGTTATACCTTCCCAAACACGGGAGAAATTTACTTTCTATTTACTAAAACCTACTTCCATGTCAACCTTGGGTTTTATCCATGTTAGGTGGAGAGCTAGCTCTTTTATTTAAAATTGGAGCTTTCTCTCATTATAGAGTACAGGAGGAATTGTCAGTGCACTGGTCAGTCTGAGGAGTCAACCTGAGGAGAAAATTCTAGTCACTATTGGTTGAGAATGAACCCTGGAAAATAAATGTCTGATAAGGTTAAATGTGGCAGAGAAGTTCAGCCTATAAAAAAGTTATGAAGATATATGACAAAGGCCCAGTGCAATGCACTGTGTGAAAACATGTGTTCCTGGTATATTCTTAACTAAACAGCCTTCCTCGGCCCTCTCCTTCAGACAATTGCAGAGACTCAAATGTGAGCAGAGGCCTACGTTAAATCACAGGCTCCATCGTGTAGTTACTGGAGACTGACAGTGTATTCGTGATGCAAGAACACTTTTCCTAGAAGTACATTCTCATAAAGAAAATGATAAGCTCTTTCAATGATATGAAGTCTTGCTGATTTTCATATGACAAGGGAAACTGTGTCTAAAGCCTTTAGATTAGCAGCTACTGTGTGCAGGTTAGCCATAAGGCCAAAAAAAAAAAAGAAAAAAGAAAAGAAAAGAAAAGAAAGAAAGAAAGAAAGAAAGAAAGAAAGAAAGAAAGAAAAAGAAAAAGAAAAGAAATATCAGGCTTTTTCTTTGTTTAAATCTTGCTACTAAATCAGGTGAGTCAGGTAAGCTTTGGGGTTCCGGAAAGGCAGGAAGTATACAATCAAGAGAGGAAAGGTCTTTAAATTGACATCTTGTGCTATATTTCCTTAAGCTTGTTTTTATTAGACATTAAAAGTCATTGAAATACTTCAGGTAAATTGTTTTTCTTCTACTATTTGTTGTATAGTACAATCTTTCAAATGATAGTTAATCAAACATGCTTTAAGTTGCCACAATATATTTTATAAGAAACTAATAAAGATCACTGAGTTGAGATGTTTAATGAATATATATAATTACTCTTTTATCTGAAGAAATATTTAAAATTCATAGCTCAGTTTTGTCCCCAGAACAAAAATATGTGAAAAATGTTACCTTTGTTGCTTTGTTTCTCTTAAAAGGAAATTTGAATTTGATTATTACTATGATTGTCGGCTATGATAATGAGTATATTGAGAAATAGAATTTATAAACTCTATTCTATTCTTGTAAGTACTAATATAAAAAGGGAAAGATACAGAAGTAAGACCTTTTTTTATAATTTGAGTACATTCTTTTCTATTTCTTTCTTTTTATTTTTTTTTACAGGGTTGCTTTATGTAGCGCAGGCTGGCCTTAGACTCACTGAGATCCACTTGCTTCTGCCTCCCAAGTGCTGGGATTAAAAGTATATACCATCATACCCAGCATTACAATGCATTCTTAAGCATGCAGTATTACTTAGAAGGGTTCTTTTGCTCTTCCCTGACACTCATAAATGGAGAACACTTAGTATAAGAGGTAGACTCAAAGTCAATGGTGTTCTTAAACTGACTTACTTTCTTCTCATGACATTTAAAATATAAAGGAGGGTCATGCTTGCTGTCATAGATTTCCTGGTATCTTTAAAGTATTTATTTCTTGTAAATGAAAATTGTGATGACCCATGAGTTTCATAAACTAATTTATGCCTGTACAAGAAAAATTAAGAAGAATATGCAGAATGGGAGGGAGTAAGTGGCACCTACACTTCTGAGAAAAGGTTAATATCCAGAATGTCAAGGCACTAAAAACACACAACAGGAAAGAACAAAGAATCCAATTAACAATGGCCAAATTTAAATAAATATTTATTTAAGAAAAAAGAAAAACAAAGAGAAAAGAATATATAAAAAGCCAAGAGGTATGTGAAAAATGTTCAGCATCAGTGACTATCAAGAAAACCCAAACCAACCTCAGTACTTCCTCACCTAAGTACAGACAGTTATGGCAAAAAGACTAAAGACAGAGCTGAGGAGATGATTTGGCTGGAAAAGCACCTACTGCAAAACCATGAGGCCAAGAGTCCATGTCCTCACAGTCCACAGAAAGCTGGATGTGGTCCAGGCATCTGCCATTTCAGCACCCAAAGTAAGGTGGGAGCCAGACACCCACAAGCCAGCTAGCTTCTCAAACACAGTAGAGAATGATGGAAGATCCTATCTCAGAGTGGAAGGTGAAAACCAACACCTGAAGTTTCCCTCTGACCTCCACCCACGTTTCATGGTATTTAAGTGTCAGTGCTCACATACATCCCACGTTTCATGGTATTTGAGTGTCAGTGCTCACATACATACACACATACACACACAAAGAGAGAAAGAGAAAGCGGGGAGGGGGGTGAGGACATGAGAGATCTTTGCACACTGTTGGTAAGAATATAAATTAGTTCCATCCTTGTTTAAAACAGTATGAAGATTCCTTAAAAATTAAAATTGGACCCATCATTGCACCCAGAAATCTCACTACTGGATCCAAATGAAATAAGCAAATGAAATCAATATGGCAGAGAGATCAGTGCAATGATAAGTAGAATATGGTACATAAACTCCATGGAACTCAGTTCACCCAAGAGAAAAAACAAGAGAATAAAATCCTACCACCTGCAACAACATGGGTAAAGTTGGTGCCCTTCTGTATAAGTCACACAGCAAGACATATCTCATATTCTCACTCCTATGTGCCATCTGAATGAGATGTTCTCAAGGCAGCTTTAAGTATTGTGGTGGTAGCAGAGACAGAAGTTCCAAAATAAATTTTAATTAAAGATGAATTACAACTGAATGTAAGACAAAATTTCTGTCAATGGTCTCTAATCACACTGTGAAAATAGTTTTCTTTCTGTTTTGTTGTTGTTTGTCTTGTTTTGTTTTTTCCATTCTTGATTGAAAAGAAACTACAATTGGAGCTAGAAAGATGGGAAAGATATATTAAACTGAAAAAGATATATTAAGATATAAAACCTGGAAAGCTATATTAAGCACATTCACTGCTCTTCCAGAGGACCTGAGTTCAGTTCCCAGCACTCATATCAGGCAGTTAACCGCTGCCTGGATGTCAGCTCCAGTGAGATCCAATGGCTTTGGCTTTGCAACTCACCTATAATCATATGCATACACTCACACACAGATACATTAAATATATATGTAACTAAAAACTAAAAATAAAATCATTAAAAGAAGAAACTGAAAACAGTAAGCAACATCCATTAAGCATTAGATAAACAAGCTTATTTAATAACCTTGAATTATTGCCACTGCTGAAATATAATAACGACTTATATATTTTTATATTGAACAAGACTGTGGGATAACTAGAACAATAGGGATTTTTTGAATGGTAAATCTAGAGATGTTTTTTATTTTCATTTTGTATTAACTGAGGAGAAACCAGCAACAATTTTAGTACTCATTTTTTTAAAGACAGTGGGAATTTTCCCCAGGATTTTGCAACAAACCACTAAGTCCATCTTTCTTCAGGGGACTTTGTCATCAGGAGAGGTTATTGTTGCTGGGAATTCAAAAGAGGCAAAGCACACAGAGTGCAGAGCTCAACTAGTGCTCTGCAAGTCAACAGCATTGTGACATGGTCCACTAAGCCCAGTGACGGTCAGGATGACATACTCAGCACTCAGAAAGTACAACCAGGACCTGTTACCACAGCCAGAAGAAAACCTCCTAAACATGCCATGTGTATTCCTGAAGCTGCACGCTTCTGTTTAACTGAAACTCTTCTTCTCCAGTGTTCAGGCTCAAGCCAGAGTCTTGTACACACCAGACAAACACTCTGTGACTGAGCTATATAGCCCAGCTCTTCCTCTAAGCTTTTATCGGGAGTATAAAGCTCTTTGAAAGGTAGTGTGCCTATGTGGTTTAAAATATAGTATTCTTCTCATGAAAAATGTAAATAGTGATAGCCCTATACATAAGCATTGCTTCCCCATCGTGAACCAGAGCCTTTTACTTGGTTAAAAGCCAACTCTGGCAGCATTTCTCGAACCAGCCTGGTTCAACGTTTCCATGTAAGGCTGTGCACTTCAACTTACTTGAAAATATAAAATTAAGTGAATCATATTAATACTAAAACCTACAACCTGAAAGTTAGAAACACATTCTCACTGGACCATTATCACCATGCTATTTCTTTCTCCTTGACATTGTAGAAAATTAAAGTTCCTGTATACTTCATGGCTGTTCGTTATAGTTCACAAGCAAAATGCCCCTTTCAGTACATATTCAGTCAAACACTAAGAGGCAGGTGCTACAATTCAAAGAAGATATACTCTTACACAGACACCCACTGTCTGAACTATACGGAGCACCACGAGTGAGTAACAGTGAGTTCTTATGCACTGTGCTCTGGTGCGACAAAAGCCAAATGCTATTTTCAGCATCCTAAGAACCCTGACATGTCCTAAGAGACAGGATCCTGCCAGAAACAGGATTATGAAACTGCATTTCCTTTTGACATCAGCATCCTAAAATTCCAAATCATCCAAAGTAAATCCTTTTCTCTCGAGAAGTACAAATGTGAAAGATTTGGGTATTAGTGATGTAAAATATTTTTATAATCCCGTCTGGTGTAAAATTTTGAAGTTTTGATACGTTTATGCCCAAAGTGGTAGGCACTGTTAATATACTAAGCACCATGCCTGGAGAGGCTGCTTTGTGGTTAAGAGCCTTGAGTTTGATTCCCAGTATCCGTGTTGTATACTTATCTCTACTTTTGCCAGTTATGCCCATGGTTTACTATTAGTGACTTTCACAAGAATATAAGTTCACAAAGGCAGGGACCTTTGTGCCTTTCATTCACTGGCCTACCCTCATGGAACAGTGTTTGCAATAAGGGGCTACTCTACAAGGTTCATTTAACTATTGAATTGAATGTATTTCAGCAGCTGGTTTCTGTGCTATACATTATTTTTGCTGTCTGATGATATACTAGTTTATAATTTTATACCATACATTACTTAATTTACATTCATTTTCAAAAACTAAAATGTAAATAGGATAAGTTCCTTAATGTCTCTAGAGAAGGGATGAAAATTATTATCTAATTTGATACAGGAGTATTTTTATTATTTTTATTTTCAGTTTTATTATTATACAGATTGGAAACAAAAAATTGATACTCTAAAGTTAACTGGATTCAAAAACTAACTCAGTGAACTTCTGAATAGTTACGGTAGCCTTTTAAAATGGAATCTGTGGAGCTTCACATTCAATTTTACACTTTCACTATCAAAAACATTTTATGTACCATCTACCATCAAAATCGAGAACAATCCATGACAGAGTTAGAACTAGAAAAACACTTCGCTTTACACCTTCTTTTATAATTCCCACCCATTCAGTCTTCCTTTGCCTTCTAGTATATTGCCATTCTTGTTTTCCTTTCTTCATCTTATACTATACCCATGAATATTTATTTTCATACATACATATATTACTGTCTCGATTTTTTTCCATACAAGAGAACATGAGGTTCTTTCATATCTGAGATTATATGAGCATGCTTAATATTACATATTTTAAGTCTCTCCATTTTCCCACTTGTGCTATGGTTTCATATCTTTTTAGTGCTGAATGGGATTCTATTTTATATGCATATCGCTTTTCATATTCATTTATCTGAGAATGGGTGGGGAATTTTAACAGGTTATCTGATGCCCATGATAGTTATGGATATTTCGTAATAACAGTAGGGCTAAACTAGGATCTGATGTCATCTTTCTCTAACTTCATAAACTTCCCCACAATAGGTTCAAATCAACAAAGAGTTAGAAATTTGCAGGAAGATGTAAAATGAGATCAGCAGGTATGGTGTTTTTGAATAAGAATAGCTCCCATAGCCTTGCAGATTTGAATGCTTGGTTTTCAGGGAGTGGTACTATTAGGAGGTGTGGCCTTGTTGGGGAAAGTGTGTACGGGGAGTGGACTTTGAAGTTTCACAAGCTCAAGCCAGGCCCAGTGGCTCACTCTCTCTTCCCACTGTCTGTCGATCTGGATGTAGAACTCCCAGCTCTTTCTCCAGGACCATGTCTGCCTGGGTGCCAACATGCTTCTTGCCATGTTGGAAATGGACTAAATCCCTGAACCTGTAAGGAAGTCCCTAGTAAACGTTTTTCTTTATAAGAGTTGCTGTGATCATGGTGTCTCTTCACAGCAATAGAAACCTAACTAAGCAGCAGGTAAGTAGGTATAAGCTTAACTTTGTCCCTCCCAGTGACCACACTAGCATAACAGAAAGGTCTTTGTGGAATTGGCCTCAGAATGGCAGAATCTGGACATTTGCATATGTTCACACTGTCTGCCATTGTCAGGGATGTAGCTGCACAGCTCAGCAGAACTTCAAAAGAGGAAATGAAAACTAACTGGCCAAATCAAAGATGAAAAGCTTTCACACAACTTACTGGATTCATAGAAAGAATTAAAAAAAAAAAAAAGTGCTGTTCATCTTGTTCATGTCACATCAATAGTGAGAATGGTAAGAAAGTACCATGAATGTGCAAGGCCCATTTTAGTATATCAAAATTATTTCGCCTAATAAAATGCTATCAGCATGCATTCTTACATGTGAGTACAATCTCACCACTGCTAAGCCAACTCATCTGATTTCAGACACATTTAAAACCAATGCCAGAGGTTCATCCCTCTAATTAGCTGTGTGGACCTGGGAGAGTGGCGCCTAGATAGAAGCTGAACTGAAATCCCATGGAATACCCAACTTTGGTCAGAGCATCAGGCAATTTATACTCTGTGTGTTAAGAAGCATCACGTGAGGACGTTGTTCAATCACTAGGACAAGCCACTCGTGGCCAAAACATTTTCCCATAGAGGCATATGAATGACAACAGTGGAAGTAAACTCACTCTTACCTGCCACAACCTGGGACGAACATTAAAGTGCATTTCAAAAACAATTGCATGCTTTTTAAAGAAACTGAGGTCACAAGACTTGCCTGTGTTTTTGCTGTTGTGGTTTGGTTTGGTTTGGTTTGGGTTGGGTTTTTTTGTGTGTTTTTTTGTTTTTGTTTTTTGTTTTTTTTCAGCGCTTTCACACAAGCACTCAGAATTCCCTTCCTATGACTGCGTTCTTGGAAACTCTTGGACAACCAGATACCCAGCTCTGCTATCTTAGAAGTTGCTTTCTTTGTCTTCATTACATCCCAGGGATTGAACCCAGCTCCAGCTCCGCACCTTTACTTTTTATTTGAGACAGGATCTTGCTAAATTGTCCAGGCTGGCCTTGAACTCACTTACAAAGTGAGTTTGTAAGACAGGTCAATTCAAATTTGAAATTCTCTTACCCTCCCCCCTCACACACACACACACCTACTAAGAAGCTGTAATTACAAGCCTACTGTCAACAGACCCTGTCTTTGGCTGGCCATTAGGTTTTCTTATCACACTCTGTAATGCAGGCTGGCCTAGAGTTCACTAAATAGCAGGTTTACTGCAGACTTACTGCAATACCCTTACCATAACCTCTTAAGAGTTAGTATTACAGGTATGAGCCATTCTGTCCAGAGCTCAGTAAGAATTCTGAACTTATTTTGATAGCTCACCAAGTAAAAATATTCTAATTGAATTCTTACTGCTATGCACACTTGATATGGCCCAAAACTAAACATGCTGCATATCCCTCTGGCTTGCCACATACCTGTTATACCTATGGCCTTCCATTTCCCTAGTAATAAATAGTGTACACCTTATCATTGCCACCCTTGCAGAAAACAATGTGTATTTTTTGGAAAGTCAAGCATATAAATACATATATATATATATATATATATATATATATATATACATGCATGCATGCATACACACGTATATACACACATGCGCACACACACACATATACCATTATTCCTACTTGTTTTACTTACTCTTCTGTTGCTGTGATGTAAAACTATGACCAAAGCAACTTACAGAAGAAAGAAGCTATTTGGGTACAGTAGCCTGACAGAAGATGGTGGAAGGAAAGAACGGAGCCGGTGCAGCGGCTGAGAGCTCCCGCATTGAACTGAAAGCGCCCGAGAGCTCACGTATTGAACCAAAAGTACCCGCTGGGGAGAGAAAACTAAACCTGGCACATCTGTCTATTCTCAAAGCTCACCCCCAACTCCCCCTGTTTGTCCTTCCTCAAACAAAGTGACACCTCCTATTTCTCCCCAGAACCAAATAAGTAAATGCCAGAGCCTGTGGGAAACATGTTCATCCAAACCAGCACACTGTTGAAATCTCTTTGATTTTATCTTCTAATATCCTTCCTACTGATACACTGATACCAGCTTTATAGTGGTTATCTTCTGATGAATTAGTGATGTACAAACTCCCTGTTCACTCTCAAAGAGTGTGCTCATGTTACATACTTCAGTTCTCTGAATAGAAAAAAAAACTAAACAGATAATTTAAAACACCATGCTAAAACAACTCTTATCTAATACAATATTGTTTAATAAACTATTCTAAGTAGTTTGGATCAAAAAGCAATCTTTTATGAGATGCATCTCACCCTCATGTGTCCCTTCCTTTATGTTGTAGTGAGTGACTACCACAGCTCCTCTGTTCAGGAAGAGACCCTGTGTACAAAGAGAATTTTTGTACTGTCCTAGAGCCTAGATGAGCTCTGTGAGGTTACGAAGGTCCTTACCACTTTGGCTGCTAATAACCCTGCTGGCATTTAAACTCAATAGGATTCTTATAGGGCTCTGTCTTCTCAACTTCTCTCCCCACCCCACCCCTGCCCCTTCTTCTCCATCTGGCAGCACTGTGGCAAGCCCAGCCCCAGCACACCACTGAAATACAGGTTGTCTTCACACTCATGAGCCCAATTAGAAGGCAACAAGGCAGAGAGTAGCAATGAACCAGGAAATAAGAAAGGGATGAGTTGACACAGTAAGTATAGATGTCAGCCATTTCTTCTACATCTTAAAACCTTATTGAGGCTCTGGAAATAAGGTTAGGCAAGGTTAGGCTAGGGTTTAGGTCTGAACAACAATGAGTAAGAAAAGCGTCTTCACCCCCTAAAGAATTAAGCTTCAAAGTAAAGAAATGGAGAGAAGGCAGACCACAAGCACACACAGAGATCACTCCCTAATACTGCTTCAGGGATGTCTTCACACAGAACTATGCACAAAAGTCCAGTATTGGTAAATATATTAGTATTTAAATTTTGGGTATGTAGAGTCTCAGCCTTGATTGCCAGAACAGAGCACGGTGTTAGACACCTGTAATCCCCACACACAGAATGTAGAGGCAGTAGGCTCAGAAGTTCAAGGTCTTTTTTAGCTGCTTTAGAAAGTTCAGTGTCATCCTGGGCTACATGAGACACTGTCTCAAAGCAAAAACAAAAACTGTGCTTAAAGGTTATTCTGCATTTTTCCCACTGAGAAGGAATTATTAAACAATGAGGGAAAAAATAAAACTTCATAGACTTCAGTGCAATTTATATAAAATGGATCTGTCCTCTGTAAGCAGGACTTGGTATCTTGACTTGGGATCAGTGACTTGGTGTCAGTGACTGGGGTTGATGCAACATGAGGACCACTTTCCTCACCAGGCTAGCGGTCCTGCAGTAGCAACAAGCTAGTATGCAGAGGCAGAACAGCTGCTATCTTGACCTGTCATCAGGGTTCAGAGTCTGCCAGCATCACAGATCACACCTGGAAGGCTGAAACGATTTTAAATCTGAACCAGTTGGTGATCAGCACTGTCTCTACTTCCCAGCCTTTCTCCTTTTTTTGTTCTAATATTGGCGAGCTGCCAGGGGAGGGTAACCCCGGTTCTCCTGGGAACCCTCTTTCAAACTAATCAAACTAAAATAGATGGCTTTAACAGGTTTACTCTGTTCTTACCTAAACTGCTCTCTCAGTCCTCCGGAATTTTCCGGGCTACCTATGCTTTTCCCATGTGTCCGATTACAACCCTGCTGTGTGCGGCAGGCAGGAATGGGGCGGCCGCCGCCACCGAGACCAACTGCGGGCATGCGGCTATGGTTTTAGGTTTTATCTGTTCTTTCCTTCTTGGCCCTCTATAGTTTCCCAGGCTACCTCTCCTCCCAGGCTTGGAGACACACG
>CM053764.1:127401719-127434237 GCA_028658305.1 Pachyuromys duprasi
AGTTAGAGCCTTAAAAGTTATAATATAGTCCATTAAAATGAGAGCAAAAGAGTTTTTTGTTTAGCATAGTATATAAATTTATAGTTTATAAGACCAGCATATTTTAACCTCTTGAGACTAGAGATATAGTTTATAAGACCAGTATATTTTAACCTTTTGAGACTAGAGATATAGTACAATGACCTTATCTTAATATAAATATAATTTTTAATTAATAGATCTTAATTTAGGATATTGGTAGACAACTTGTACTTAATAACAAACCCCTGAGCTGTAAGTTTAAAACCAATAATATAGTAAAACAGTATAAAGCAACTTTAAATTATATTTGAATTTATTATAGCAAACCCATTAACTAGAAAGCCTACTGGTGAATCTGGATCATAGCAGGATAAACAGCAACATTTGTGAACTGAATTTGAGAACAGAAAGAGATATAAACAGTCAGATATATATTTTAAACCAACTTAACTTGGATAGATATTTATAACTTTGAATTTTTATTATTATATAACATTTATTTTGAAGCAGGGTTGAGTCATAGATAGTAAAATATAACTTTAAATTTTTATGAAATGTATACCAATTTAAATGAGGCTTGTCGTTGTGGTCTAGTCTAAAATATAAAACAGTTATTAAGTAAGCTTTATAAACATGAGGAAATTATATAAAGTATTAGATAAGAAATTTAAAGCATTTAAAGTAAGAGCAGAGTATACAGAAATTAGGGAGAAAAGATTTTTTGCTATTTAAAATCTTGGGAAAAGATCAGAAGAATCGGAAGTCTGAGTTTAAAAGCACAGCTTGGAGAATTTCCCAGAGCTAGGAAGAATGTGGCTTTGGTGGGGGAGGGGCCACCGCATGGGAGCGGGAAGCTCTTGCCCTCATTAAAGGTGGCGCCGACACAGCATTGAGCCCATAGTGAAGGAGGGCTTCATCCAGTTACCCAAAAGCAACATGGTGTCGCAAGTCTCGCGCGGTAGGTTTAAGATCCCATGGCAAGTTTAAAATCTTGTTTAGTGCGATCCGGATCCGGGAATTTTTCCTAAACACCAAGTACCCTCAAGCTGATTTTAGCATAGTGAGAATGCCTCAGGCTCAGAGTACCAGTCCAAGCATGGTCCCGGCAGGGGAGTCAGCAGGGCCGTGCGCACGCCAGAGCAGCTCCGCTGCGCAGCTTGGTGAGGGAGGGGAACCAGAGCCAGAAAGGATGCTTACCCAGGTAGAAGTAGGCTGTGTATCTGAAGTGGGTGCGCCCATCCAGGCAGCAGTTCTGCTGCTATAATCATGGGTTCCCAGCAGCAGCTCCAAACTGTCTCTGCCATGCTCGGCCAGGTGGTGGCCGGCTCAGCAGGGCACCTGGTTGCAAGAGGATGCGTGTGTCTCCAAGCCTGGGAGGAGAGGTAGCCTGGGAAACTACAGAGGGCCAAGAAGGAAAGAATAGATAAAACCTAAAACCATAGCCGCATCCCCACAGCTGGTCTTGGTGGCTGCGGTCGCCCTGTTCCTGCCCGCCACACACAGCAGGGTTGTAAGCAGACATGTGGGAAAAGCATAGGTAGCCAGAAAATTCTGGAGGACTGAGAGAGCAGTTTAGGTAAGAACAGAGTAAACCTGTTAAAGCCATTTATTTTAGTTATATTAGTTCGAAAGAGGGTTCCCAGGAGAACCAGGGGTTACCCTCCCCTGGCTGGCTCGCCAATGTTAGAAATAAAAAATAAGATGAGGCTTACAACAGGTTTTCTATGAAAGGGGTTTATTAAGGGAGAAGGGGAAACAAGGGTGGGCCATGATGGGGGAAGGGAGAGGGGGAGGAAGAAAAGGGAGGAGGGGTAGGGTGCCCCATGGAGAGAGTAAGAGAATGAGAGGAATAAGAGGGTGAGAGGAGTAAGAGAGAGAACACCTGTCTGGTGGTCCTTTTATAGGTCAGGTAATTACTAACCACGCCCCCAGGTGTGGCCACCTGGCTGGGCGATACATGATGATGTCATTGTTGCTAGGTAACCCAGAAGCAAGATTGTTTCAGAATACTAACAGGGAGAAGGACAAGTTCTGCCAGAGCCTTGTTTGCCATGTAAAGCTAGTTAGCATCCTTTCAGTTCTGAAGCTATATATTATTCTCCTGACAATGGAGAATATATAGGAGGATTCTTTGTTACCTAGGTTAAGAATGTTTTAAACAAGGTGGAAGATTTTTCTGCTCACATTCATCTCAATATGCAATTCAGGGCTTACACACATGCCCATGATGAATATCTGATGAAGGGGAAAGAGTTAAATCATATAGGGAGATGAAATTGCAGACTCGGGATGTCAATAAAAGAGTTACTAATGCTAAAGTTTTTTAAAAGGCAAAGAGGCTTTTTTTTTTTCTGCTCCTCAATGAATTCTGAGACATGGACAAGATGGCTTGCATCATCAAGATATGACCCCAGTGTTGTTCACAGTGCTCTCATTGAGGAGTGTAGTGAGAATTTTGGAATTAAAACACAAAAACATTATGAAAACATGTTTTTGTTTTCATCTCAGGTGTGGAGATATGGGGCATGCTTCATAGCACATTGACTATGATTTGCCTCATGCTCTAGAAGAGGTGTGTTTTTGTCAGCTGCAAATGGTTTTATTGATTGTGTGACATTTGGAAGTCTAGAAACTTTTCAGAGGCTAAATCTAGAGCCAAGAGAGGCAGGGTTTGTTGACTACTCGGTGGTTGAATGTTATTGGTTGCTATTGGTTATGGTTTATCAATTAGTCACGCTCAAAGAAATAGAAAAAAAAAAGATATCCTGTCAGGAGAAAATTTTGCCCCAGAGAACTTGACACCCCTAATCTGAAAAGAAATTTTAATCCAGCAATGTGGCTTCTCTGGCAAGGGATCACATTCAACGGCCTTCTAGGTCCATGCAATCTGGTTGGAATGCGGACACACCACCCACCTTTAGTTCCTCTAGCTAGAGTACAAACATGCCCTTAGTACACACCTTTAATCCCAAACGATGAAGTCTAATACAGCAGCAGACAAAGTGACAGATCAGAGGAAGATTTGAGTCAGAGGTCGGATGGATACGCTCTCCACTCTCAAGAGATCACACAGAAAGGAGATACTAAGAACAGAGCAGGGAGAAAGAATTTAAAGAGTTCAGTGCAGTTCAGTTTGTGGAGTTCCAAGCAGAGCAATTCAGTCAAAACCCAAGAGCGGCCAGACTGAGTCATTTTGGAGAGGAAATTAAGCCAGAATACATAAGATGAAACAGCCAGAATTCAGAAAGATATAGTAAGGGTGAGTTTATTCAGCAGTTAAGTGTTGGAGGCTAAAATCATTCTAGGCCTAGGTTGGAGTCTGGAAGCTGAAGACTTCAAGTTCTGGGCTTGCAGAAGATTAGATTGTATAGAGGCTAGAAGCTTCCAGGCCTAGGGATACTTAGACAGAAACGTCCTGGGCTCAGCTAAAGCTTTGGTATGGCTCTTCTCACATCCCCGGCCTCATCTAAAGAAATAAAAACAAGATTTACACTGGTCAGCAGGAAGTAGTCTAACAATAACAATGCCCCCTTTCCCTCAATCCTTCTTCTCTCCTATCTAGTGTAAGGGGGTTAAAGGGAAGAAGTAAAAGGGTGGAGAAGGATGGAAGAGAAAAAGAACCCACAGAGTAGCAAACATCGGGTACAAGAGGGAATAATTCTCTGTCTTCAGAAAAGAAATTTCTTGCTCTTTAGTCTTTTACATCTTTTCCTCAAAGGCATAAGGAATTAGACTCCTATTAAATTGTTTCTGTTCTTAAAACACAGAGCCAGAGCCAGCAACCTCCACTCTGCCTTTCCTCCTAGTTACTCTAAGCTGCCCATGTAAAGACCCATCCAGAATATTTCCAGCACATTCCCCCTGGCTGCCTCGTCCCCTCCCATTAATCCTTTGCTTCCAGTTACTCTTCTATCTTCATGCCATCCATACAGATATGATACTCTGTATTTATTACATTTAATACACACAAATGAGAGAATCATGGAACATTGCCTTTCTGATGGTGACTTAACTCATTTAATATGATATCTCCAGTTGTATAGATTTGGTCACACTTAACATAACTTTATTCTTTATGATTGAAAATAATTGCACAGTATAGGCAGCCCACATTTTCTTTATTCCTTCTGCTGTCTGAGGGCAGCTACGTTGGTCCCCTGATGTAGCTGTTATGAGCAGCATTGCAATAAACATGAATGTGAAAGTGTGCCATTGATACACTCCTGTATACAAGGGATTGATTGACAGTAAAGAAATGAATACTCAAGTCTGGTCTGACTCAGACCCATGTGTACCATTCAAATTATGGATGATAAAGCTTACACATCATCTAATCAGAGGATAATTGTCAATGCACAAAACACAACTCTCACACAAGGTACCTTAACAAGGAAGTAAGAGATAGTTTATTCTAGAGTCATTTTGAAAAACCATGGCTGAGGAATAGAGATTTAGGTCACCCCAAATTTTCTGTTCCAATGTAGAGGCAGCTTAATGGAGTTTTACAGTTTTACGGAAGAAAGAAAGTCATAAATCAAGGCAAGTTTAAAATGCAATGGTAGGTGCATCAGAGAGACAGGTAACAGCCAGATGGGGGAAGTTTCTCTGAAGGCCTAGGATGCTGCCTGATGACATTCTCTAGTGCTTAGGTGAAAAGGAGTGGTTTGGTGAGGTTCCAAAAGATTTTTTTTTTTTTTTTGTATTAGTTACAGGATGTTAGTGCCAACACAAGAGAAGCTAGCCCAAGATAAGCTAATTAACCTCTGGACCACATTCCAACCTCTCAGCATCACTGAAGTTTTCAGTGGTTAATCAGTGTTTGCAGAAACAGCTTCCTTCCAGGAATTCTCATTTACATGCATGTGAAACTGTATTGCTGTTGCTGTCAAGTGTGCAAGGGAGTGACAGTAAAAAAGCAGGCGGTTTGACCCAGACCCATGCCTACCACTCAAACTAAGGAGGATAGAGCTTGGGTATTACATAATCGGTAGCTAAAGCGCTGCACTACGAGAAAGCAAAGGCCTGGAGAGCTGAAGACAGCCAGGATGCTTCAGGCAGGCTTGCCTGTGCAGACTCATCTTGGTGCTGGCTTTCTGCCTTTGTCATGGTGCGAGAGATTCCCCACTGAGAAGATTGATAATATTCTTCACGAGTCTCCGCTTTAGTCAGAGGAGCGCGGCTTTGACTGCATCTGGTTCTCCAGTGGCTTCAGTTCAAACTACTGCACATGTTAAAGCAGTGTTAAAGGGATGCTGCTGTCTGATCCTCTTGCTCCAAAGGAAATGACTTTACTGCTGACATTTCTAACAATTAATAGTGGAATCCTGACTACCTGGAACACGGTGGTTATGGTCTGTTCCAGAGCTCAGCAGTCTGACTGTAGTGGTTTGAACAAAAATGGCCCTAGTAGACTCATAGGGAATGGCACTTTGGGAGATGTGGGCTCATTTGGAGGAAGTGTGTCACTGAGAGTGGGCTTTGAAGTTTGAGATGCTTAAGCCAGGTACTCTCTCTTCCTGATGCTTATTGATCCAGAGGTAGCGCTCTTAGCTCCTTTTCCAGTACTATGTCCACCTGCATGCCACCATCCTTCCCACCATGGTGATAATGGACTAACCCTCTGAACCTGTAAGTCAAGTCGGAACCAATTAAATGTTTTCTTCTATAAGAGTAGCTGTGGTCATGGTGTCTCTTCACAGCGATAGACATGCTGACTAAAATAGAGACTATACATTGCCTCTCTGTATTCGTTGTTACCACCTAGTGATGACTCCAGGTCCCCTTCTACTTTTAATAGTGAGCTAAAATCTCACTAAGCCTGGCAGGCTTTGAATTTGCCATTCTCCTACCTCAGCCTCGTGAGGAGCTAAGATTACAGCTTACATCATGAGAACCAGCTGGTTTGGCGCTTTGGGGCCTTTCGGAGCTTAAGGCCTGCCTCTAGCCTGGCTGTTTATACTGGAAGTGGACTAGACCGCAGTCCATCCCCTGTCCTAAAGGATCTGTCCTCATTGGAAACATTCTCCTGTGTCTCTCGCAGTCGGTGAGTAACCCTCTGTGCATATCCCCAGCTGAGCGTGCTTTTGTTAGCTCCAGCAGTCTCTGATGTCACCACTGGTTCTCACTAGTTCACCATGTGACAACCTCAACGGAATCGATACTTTTTGTGAGAGTGGCCAAAGAACATGCTTAACAGTTGTCTGTATTTGAGTACAACCAAATATGGTAGTTTATATTTACATATAGATGCACATGTTGTCCATATATAGCATCTTACGAAGTTATATCCATAGACCTATGTATTAGTTCATGTAAGGGCACAGTGTGTGGTTGAAATGCAGATGATTTGGCCCATTCTTGCTGAAGTTTTCTCAGAAGAAGTAGCTATACACTGAACTTGCACTGGAAACTGAAGTAAATATGCTTATAAACTGTATGAAGGTAGTAAGTATGCACTTAAAGTAGATAACTAATAATAACGTGTACTCATCAACGTTTGGTGACAATTTAGGCAATTCTTATCTTTTAAAACATTCCTGAACCTCAAATACATTTTTAAAAATAATTAATTTTGCTCTAGTTAAAGCACATAACTCTTTTAATGAATTTAACTTAAAGCCCTATTTGAGATCTAATTTAAAGTACCCCCCTCTAATACATACAGCCTGACCGTACAAATGTTCTTAATGCCAGAGATGATTTACACTCTAAAATCCTCAGGAGGAAAAAAACAGATAAAAAGCAAAATGGATCAGCACATCTTGAGTAGCTAAACCATTATTTACTGACTAGGTTAAGTACACGAGAGGGATATTGTCAAAGCGCTCACTGCTGCGATAAAATTAAATCACATCAGCATTTTTCACAGCCAACCAAAGAAATATGTAATATGTAGAGGAATGTACGTCGTTTTAGGGGGGGGGGAAATCACCTGCTCAGCTCAACAGCCTATCTTTTTCTGGTGATTAAATTCTAAGCATGTGAGATCCCAAGCTTCCATAAAAATATAAAGTGTATCCATATAGTGGATTTTATTAATCTCTTGATTTTGACCGCCTTGGTTTTATTCTTGGAATAAACCAGGAAGTCTATTTGTGCTTACATTCTAAGGCATAATTGCTATGATTTAAAAGTTGCGCTAACTTATGAGCTGTAAAACTAGTAAATTATATCCAGCCTGTAAGTAGAACTAATTATAAAGCTGTTGCTTGATTAAGGTGTTTATACTAAAGAGTATTAAAGGGATTAGTCCAAAGCTTTACATCCTGCAGCACAGAATTAATATGCCGGATTTAAACACTCAAATTAATTCAGGTACAGCAAACAATTATACAAAATAGGAACACTCGACCTGGCTAATGACCACACTCGCCCACCAAGCTAATTTATAATCATGTACTTATTGACCTCTCTGCATGTTCACAAAGGACTGTTCTCTGGCTAATTCCTACCTGTGAGCCATTGTCACAGCTCTTGGCTATGGTCAGAGCCAGGCTCGAAGCACACACCCTCATCTTTACTCACACTGCTGCCTGTTTTATCAGGAAAGCACCTAATTTTGCAAGTGGTTACCCAGGAACAAGACACTGTGAGAAAAATGTGTTTACTACAGACTAGCCATGAGCATTCCTACTTTCTTTAACAAACAGTCTCATTACACTTTAAACTTGAGCTGTGGGGAGCTTATCAGCTAATTGGAATAAATAAATTAGAAGCAGAAAGACCAAGTTAAAACAATTGCCATGAAAAGTGGAAGTCTTAAGGCTCTTGTGTCTAAAAGCGATTCATGCCATGCTGCAGTCCACTGTCTAACCCTTTCCTAGAATTTTGTGATGTAAATTCAGTTCAGAGCCCCAGAGTCCACTCATTCATGATAGCCACCCAACAAACATTAAGTTTTTAGCTTGTGCAGTAGAGAACATTTGAAGAAGGAAACTGATAATGTGCGCTGTTTTAATGAACCACTAGGCATGCAGTTTAACAGAAAGGAAAGGTGAGTACACTCAAAATGGTGTACTTGAATGACCACAGGCATGATAGAGGCACAAGGAATCTGGTGAGTCACATGCAGAATAAACTATAAGTAGTGTGGTCAGATGGTCAGATTTGCTTCTCTTACTACGTCTGTAAATTTAGACAATTGCTTCAAGGCAGCTAAGATTCATTGTTTAAAAAATAGTTTATACAGATGGAATTGTTTTCTTTGTTTCTTTCTCTCTCTCTCTTTCTTCCTTTGTTCCTTCCTTCCTTTTTTAAAATTTCCTTTGATTATTATTTTTTTTTTTGAGACAGAGTTTCTCTGTGTAGTCCTGGCTGTCCTGGAACTTGGTTTGTAGACCAGGCTGGCCTCAAACTTAAAGAACCACCTGTTTTCTGTCTGTTGAGAGCTGGGATTAAAGGCATGAACCACCATATACCAGCCAAGATGTAACAATTCTCATTTTGCTGTCACTGGGTATCTATGAAACATGTGGGTGGTAATGGTCTCCCTCCCCTCCTGTTTTATGTATCCTAGGCTCTCCTTGAATTCTTATTCTCTCATCTCAGCCTTTTGAGCACTAGATTATAGACATGGACCAATGCATTCAACTTTATTTCTTCAGCTTAAGAATTCATTCATTCAGTACTTCCATTCATCTTTGGTAGTATAATCTTCTCTTTGGGGAGATAATAATACAGCACACATGAATGAAACATTTCTCTTCTCCCAGCGGCAATGTTATAATACTTTATCTTTATCCAAAAGGAAGCTTGGTTGTTGTTGTTGTTTTGTTTGGGTGATTTGGGTTTCATTCTGGTGTTTCCAAGAGCAGTAGAAAGTTCTATATGGTGCACTGCCTTAAAACAGCAGCACAAGGGCCTTGAGAACGCATTCCTGACGGGAAGGATTCTCAGTCCAGTCTCCAGACACCCAGGCTTGTATGTGGTCCTTCCATTGCTGTATGCAACTGGAAACACCAGAGCATTGCTGGACCAGAAAACTGACTCCAGCTCCCCAAGAGATAGTTCCAATCTCCAGGGTCAAGCAAAGGCAAACTGGAAATGACACAAATGAGGCTGATGTGTCAGGACCTTTGGCCTACCAAACACTCTCTAAGAAGTTAAAGCATGTGGCTCTCTTCACCTCTCACTTCCTGAAATATTCCCTTTGTAGCCTCTGGAAATATTAGAATCTAAGGCTGATTGAATATGCCTACATCTAATTTATCCCCCATTAGGACTAAAGGTACTGATATTAATACCCAAGCTATATTTTGTATGTAAAAACTGTCCAATAAGCAATTGTTAACTGAGGAGGTACATTTGTAGTGGGTCATTTTTACCTCAGTCTGTGAGTTAGCAATTGGAGACAACACTTTGGAAGTAACAGACTTCACAGAATCCCCTTCAGTTTTTGTACACTGCTCTATGGGAAGTCATGCTGTTTTCAGAGATGACCAGAACTGAGAGTCACTTGGTATCTCACCTAGCGGAAAGCTCCTCTGAGTCAGCCCTTCAGCCAGCATGCCATCCAGTCACACAGAAACTGAGCTGTATGAGCAACATCCGGGCCCTGTGCAGAATCCCTGTTTCCGAGTAATATGGAAACAAACATTTGTATGTTTGATATGCCGAGAATTTTAAAAATCAGGAGAAGAGAATCGTGGATCCCTGTCAGTAATGGTAAAGGCGGAAAACCTCACTATCTGAAAACAGGATGCCTCTCAGAGGAGAGACACTGGAATCCTAAAAGCTGGCATAAGGTTTTTGGCACAGTCAGTTTCTATATAATTCCTTATTTCCAGTGGAAGCAGTGATGATAATCAGTTGGAGAAAAGCAGATGCAACTCCTGGCTCTGCTAGAGTAAAGGAAACTCTGAAATGAGGGCTCAGCCCTGGGAGAAAAGCTGTAAGGGTGTTCAGGTATTCAACTAGCAATGCAGGGAATAGGGAGAGGCAAGTGGAGGGCAGCAGAGGAAGCTGTGACATCACAGGAAGTTCAATGTCTGCATATAAGGAGATGTGAAGTATAAATACTCACATGGAAACTTCTCCACTGCCCCACTGACCCTGTGTTGTCTATGCTACTCCAGGTCAGAGAAGCGAGTAGCACATTCAGATGTTTCAAGCTGCTTTTTGCGGCCTGGAGCTGCGATTCATGAAGGAGTGTTTGTGTGTGAACCATCAGCGGCCATTATACACAGCATCTGGAGCATATAAGCCAGTAAAGGCTACAAGAGTGACTCCTTCAAAGGTGGATAAGTCACTGTAAATCCTAATTCAGAAGGCTCAGTAGACAAAGAAATAAAAGCAGAGCAAATACAGAAAAAATGACCATATTACTATAGTAAAACCAAAAAAGAAAAAAAAATATTAAGGCTTCCCTTAACTACATTTCTTAAGCTTCTACCAAGCACGTGAGCATTCTATCCAGTTATCCATCTACCTATCATCTATCTATCTATCTATCTATCTATCTATCTATCTATCTATCTATCTATCTATCTATCACCCTCTCAAAATCTCAAAAAGGGTGATAGTGTCACTTTCACTTTACAGAGGAGCCTCCTTCCCCCCACCTCTGACTGAGATAAAGCACATATCTCTTAAATGGTAGATGAAAAGGTCAAATTCAATTCTGTCTGACTCTAAAGTCCATTCCCTGAAACATTAAGTGATTCTAAGATTGTTTTTATGAACAGTAATGGTGTTTAAAATTGCTGTTATTCTATTATTGTATAGTCTCTAAGCTAATATAAAATATTTTCTTTCTAAATGTATTTATTTGTGTTTAAAGACTACAGAAAAAGAAGTCACAAAGGGATCTAAACTGTAATTTAATTTACTATTATGTCTGGTGAAGCCACAGTGTTCAGAACGTGTTACAATACTGGAAAGTGTAGCTGCTCCTTGGGGATCCAACTGTCAAGCTAGCAACTGGATAAGATGCTATTAGCATGTTCCCCAAACTGTGAACTCTGAACCCTAAAGGCTTTCTATATAACTAAAAAGAACATTTTGTTGTTTTGAGACAGGGTTTCTCTGTGTAACCTTTGCTCTTCTGGACTTGCTTGGTAGACCAAGTTGGCCTCAAACTCACAGAGATCCACCTGCCTCTGCCTCCCTGAGTGCTGGGATTCCAGACACACACTACCATGTCTGGCTAAGAACAATTCTTATGTCAAATAATTTTGGGAAAGCTGCCTATTACCTGTTATATTAACAGTTTCAGGCAGGGCAACAGCCTAATTCAACTCTCCAAATTTTTCAGGGGTGATTTACTAACAAATAGAATTTGATAATTTTATGAAGTATTTATTATGAAGTGTTTCATGGGATGTTAGTGGTCCATGAAATTCCCTTTGAGAAGCACTGGAGTGCTGTGTACACATGAATTTGAGAGTGCTAACAAAGAAATTATGGTAACTATATATAAGAAGACCAGAATCTGGAAATGGTAGAAAGAGCAGATATGAGGCATCAATATCGGTTCACTCTTATGAAGACACTAGACAGAGGGACAATGGAAGTAGCTGGGAAATTCAGTCCTACATCTCCTAACATGGCTATAATCTACGCAAGAAGCCTTGCTGTTCATATATTATAATGCATACCACATGTTTAATTAGCAAATGAGTCAAAGTAGAAAACAAGGGCAAGGAAATACATTTTAGTTACGTCGAGACAGAATCAAAATACATTTGAGACCAGTGGCATTAGAAAGTATTTAATTTAATATGCTCTAATTTAATTTACACAGGGTAGAGACCACTTTGTAAGCCCTAGCTCTATCATTTTCAGGAATGGCACACAATGACTTATTCGTTTGTTTTTATGCACATCAAAGCGATATGTCCTTACTCCATTTCCAGGGGTTGGCCAAAGTAATCTGAAAATAAACAAGTGTTTCCAAAAAGAATGAGACATTCTTGGAACTTCTAGACAATGACTTTTTCCCCCCTAATGATGTTCCTTTACATTAATGAACAAAAATGGATATTGAAATTCACCCAACATTTACCATTCCAGTTCAATTACACTGTATTTTAAAGGTGGAAATTTAACCAATTCATACTCTCTTTTCCCCTGTGGAGGGGGGTTTCTGAACACATGTATCTCAGTTAGTTGCTATGTTTTAGGATAACTGCTCTTACTTGTCCAGAAAATTGCCCGTTAACCTGCATGATTCAGACAGACTCTGACTAAAGATCCAATGTGAGATAAGAAGGATCATAAATCAAACAGCAACATGTCTATGTGAATGTTAATGAACTTGAAGGTGAAAGCACAGGATAAAGCTTCTGGGAGAAGATAAACTAAGACACCATGTGTAGGGATATTTGTACGTGAACCAGTGAATTGCATCCTGCAGTTCAGGTGTATGAACACTGACTCCAGGTTCTATGGCCATAACTGAAAGAAACACCCATCCTGAACCAGAGGCCCAGAACCACAATATAGCAATCACAGTACAAGAAAAGTCAGGCTTTTTTCCAAATATGGCTTCAAACAACAGCTCTATGTAACACATAACCAGCAGATTGCTCTAAAAAAGATGTATTCTATTTATGTATGATGTGGGTGGGAGGTATGTTGCCTACTAAAGACAGAGGCAGGCATTGGAGCCCTTGAAGCTGGAGTCACAGGCCTTTGCTAGCTTCCCAGAGTGGATATTGGGATCTAAACTCTGGTTCTCTGATAAAACAGTGAGTCTTCTTACCACAGAGCCAGCTCTCCAGTCCCAGGGCTGCCTTATGTTTATTTTTTCCTTACCTATTTTCTTTTTGTTTGCACTAACAGAGTTTTCCCCACCTTGAGTCACAACAGGTCCCTCATCCTGAGTGGTAAATGATGTTGTAAAAGAGGGCATGCTAGGGTGCTAGGCCACTGAGATCTAGATTGGGTTCACTTCTATGGATCTCTGTCTAAGTGATTTAGAAATTACCATGAAGGGGCTGGAGAAGAAGCACAATTGATAGGGAACTTTCTTAGTCTGCACTGAGGCCCTGCCTCTGGCCCCTTGCTATATTGAAAGCCTGAGTGATTCTGCACATTTCTGATTGTAGACATGGAAGTTAGAGCCTATTACATGTTATGCCCTAAGCAAAGCAATTCTTGAAGATGGTTGTGTGAGTTTTCCTTTACCTGTGGTCATTTTAGACTATGTTTTAATTTCTTTGCTCAATATTCATAATGTCCATTTTGTTTATTTTTGTATTTCATTTCTATTGTTCTTTCACTTATGTAGATGGGATGGGATAAAATTTTTGTTTTGTATTAACTTTAATCTGTGTGTAAGTGCATGTTCACACACACATACGTACATAGACATATAATTGGTAAGTTTGTAAAACAGGATGTAGTTGAATCACAGTCAGTCAAAACATCCAGAATGAGATGTTTAGATAGAATAAGTATAGAAAATGTTAATGAAATGAAGAATTGTGTATGGATTGCTTCCAGGCAAAGAAAATGTCACTTGAAAAGATTCCAAAAGAAAGGGCAAACAGCAACCATTTTTGGCCCATTAGGACTTCACTTCTGTAGTGTTTCAACCTCAGGTTGTGTAAAAGCGCCTTCACTGAAAGTCACAAGCACTGAGCCTCAAAATTTTTTATACATTCAGCTCTCACTGTTGGATAAAGTATGCTTAGGTCTTAAAAGTATTAGGGAAAATCATGCCACCCACGGTAGATCATGCATGACAGAATGAACACTGCAGAATGTTTTATCCTAGCCATCTGTCAACATTTTCCCATAGACTATAGGTTTTTTTTTCCCAGTGTTAAGATGACATGGGAAAGCTTCATAAAGTAGTTAAGATTTTAAAGAATTTTATTTAGCAAGTAACTACACAGAACAGATGCAATGATCAAGCATAAGTTAAAGTGATGTTTCCTGTGAGTTATGCTTCAACGGAATGACTATTTCATGTGTAAGTAAACTCCATAATTAAATTGTCCTCACATCACTCAAATTCTGGCTTTATGTGAATTTCCTTTCTTGTGTTAAAATATACCAGAAAGTACTACACTGGTGTGTGTGTTTTAAAGTATTGCTTTTTAAAAGTTTTCATCAAACAGCAGAGCTTTGAAATAAAAGTTGTAATGGCATAAAATATTTCCAAGAAAAGGAAGGGGGAGGATAAAAGAGAATGGAAATGGCAAAGAAAGAAAACAAATCATGAGAAAATTTAAAATGAAGAGAGATGAAGATGAAGTACAGATTTATTTCTTTCCATTCAAAAACAGTATCCAAGACTGTTGGTTAGTGGCTAACTGCAGGCTCTAGTAGCAAAGATCCCTGTGAATAGATGAGCAGCCATGGTCTACAAAGTTTGCCTTCCTAGACCCATCACCCAACCTCAGAGTAATAGAGCTATCAGGAACAGAGAGTGCATGCTTAGACATTCAGACTCATTGACTCTGATAATCTGCAATCTATAAAGGGCCAAAGCCACCTGTGCCCATGTGCTGGGATACTGGCTGCATAAAGGCTACCTTGTGATGAATTAATGACATACAAACTCCCTGTTTACTCTTAAAGAGTGTGCTCATGTTACGTAATTTAGTTCTCTGAATGGAAAAAAATATACACTAGTCTAAACAGATAATTTAAGACATCATGCTAAAACAACTTTATTTAATACAATGTTTTTTTTATAAATGATTCTGAGTAGTTTGGATCAAAAAGCAATCTTTTATGAGATGCATCTCACCCGTGTGTGTCCCTTCCTCTGTGTTGTAATGAGTGACTACTACAGCTCCTCTGGTCAGGAAGAGACCCTGTGTACAAAGAGGATTTTTATACTGTCCTAGAGCCCAGATGAGCTCTTTAACAATGGTCCTCAACAAAACAAGTAACGGGACAGGGTCCTACCACAGAGGGCCTCTGAAAGACTCTACCTAGCAGTGTATCAAAGCAGAAACTGAGACTCATAACCAAACCTTTGGCAGATGGCAGGGAATCATATGAAAGAAAGGGGAGTTAATATGATCTGGAAAGGATAGGAGCTCCACAAGGAACAAATATATCTGGGCACAGGGGTCTTTTATGAGACTGTTTCTCAACCAAGGACCATGTGTGGATATAACCTAGAACCTCTGCTTGCCTGTAGCCCATGGTAGCTCAGTATCCAAGTGGGTACCCTAGTGAAGGAAATAGGGACTATTTCTGACATGAACTCAATGGCAGGCTCTTTGACCTCCCCACCCTGCAAAGGAGGAGCAGCCCTCCTAGGCCACAGAAGAGGACTTTGCAGCTAGTCCTGAAGAGACCTGATAAACCAGGGTCAGATGAAAGGGGAGAAGGTCCTCCCTATCAGTGGACTTGGAAAGGGGCAGGGAGTAGATGAGGGAGGGAGGGTGGGATTGAGAGGGAATGAGGGAATGGGATTCACTTGGGAAACAGAGTTAATAAAATGTAACTAATAATAAAAATAAAAATAAAAAAAACAATGATCCTCACCACTTTGGCTGCTAATTACCCTGCTGACATTTAAACTCAATAGGATTCTTATAGGGCTCTGTCTTCCCACTCCTTTCTCTGTGCCCCCTCCTCCTCTCTTTCTGACACGCCCTACACTCTGGCTGACATCCTTGACCTCAGTTCACACAGGTGTGATGTCTCCCATTGAATTCATAACTGAGGAGTGTGTCTGGACCACACTTAGTTCTCCTCTCACCAAGTTTCTCTCTAATTTGCCTCATATGAAGAGATTTCTTTTCAGCACTTTGGGCTATACAGCTATTCAAAGCTTTATTAGGAGTAAATAGAATGTGAGGGAACAAATCAAAGTGTATTTTTGTCTTAGGTTTTCTACTGTTATGAAGAAACACCGACTAAAAGCAACTTGGGAGGTAAGGGTTTATTTCATCTTATTCTCCATCACAGAGGAAATTCAGGTGGGAACCTACAGTTAGAAACTGAAGCAGTAGCCATGGAGGAATGCTGCTTATTGTCTCTTTTTCCCCATGGCTTTCTCACTCTCATTTCTTATACAGCCTAGGACCACTTCCCTATAGGTAGCACCATTTGCAGCAGGCTGGTCCCTCACACACCAATCAAGAAAATGCACTAGTGTAAAATGAGTGGGAAAAATAGGTTCTGTCTCCATATGTGGACCACAAACAAGTTTACATACCTTCTCTCTGAGTTAGAATCACTTCTGCAAAGCATTAAGGAACTGCCTGGAAGGGTATCATTGTTAAGGCCTTTTCACAAAGAGGTAGTCTTTGAAACGAGTGCCCTCAATTTTGAGTGCATTCTTACAATACCGCCTAGCAAAAAAAGTTTCTAACAGTGTTTTCTGGCAAGAAGTTCCTTTGCCAAAAAGGCTCTGTGACTGAGCTTCTCAAGAAAGCCTTCCATGAACTTATCATCTGTAGTATATGAAAGCTACAAGTGAGGCATGAGGTAAAACTGAGGCACATAATCAGACCTTGGATGTTTCATTAAAATAAAGTGATTCTTCTGTCGTCTCTTCTACATGGTGATCTGACAAGAGCTATTTCAGGATTCGTTTCTACTAAGAAAAAAAACAGGGCAGGTCCACTTCAAGACACGTACACATAGATACACACACACACACACACACACACACACACACACAGGAGTTGGCAGTGATGGGGCAGCACAGGATGGGGCCGGGAACTGGCACTGATGAGGACTTACAGGTGTACAGTCTTCCTATTCCAGAGGACAAACTCTCAGCAGGAGCTCATCAAAGTCTGTGTCTGCTGGGTATCTCATGCAAAATTGAGTAGCTCTCACATTTTCTGTGTACTAGTAGCTGCTCTTTCCCCCGAGGTTGGCCAATTTACTTCCATTTGAGAAGATCATTTGAGGTCTGTACTGACAGCTAATGTTGTAGACAGAGCGACTTGTAAACAACACACATCTGCAGATGGCGGATATTCAGTTGCCAAAGATTATTTCCTGACTCCAGCTGCAACTCTTCCTGCAGTTAGGTTACATTCTGGAGGTAGATTCTGATTTGTTACACACTTGATCACCATGGCTTTGTCTTCCAGGCCATACAGTGAGTTTTGAGAGCATGTTACTGAAAGTCCATCCAGGAGTCAATCTGCTTCAAGTTGTCCAGGGGCTTTTCTGAAGTCACAAAACAATAGACCCAATGAACTCAAGCCTCATAGGCTTACTCCTGGTTATCTTGGGTGACCTGTGACTCTGTACATGCTTCTGTAAGGACAATCGATGAATAGACCTCACACCCAGACTGGCCTCTCACCCCACTCACATCTGCTTCTTTAAGCATGTGGTTTCCCACTTGCTGAACAGTTTTAAGTCAAGTTAGAGGGCTGTTAGTTACCACCAAGGTATGTGTGTCATACTGTACCCACGAGAGTATAATTTTGTACAATACCACACTAGGATATTCATATATATATATATATATATCAAAATATAAAATATTTGTATAATTAACATCCTTCATGTTACAATTCTACAGCCATATAAAATGTCTTGTTATGTCTATTTTACCATTCATCCCTGGTACCCACCAATATATTCTTCAGTTAAATAAATTTGTTATTTGAAAACATTATATAAGTGAAAAATATAGTGTATAAGTCCATGTGTTTGCTTTTTTCATTTAACATGACGGCCTCATGAGCTATTCAAATTGTTGAATGTGTCTGCAGTGGAAGTTCCTCAGTAATATCACATGGTGTGTTTGCTCTGTTTTGACCATTAACTTAATAAAAGGCATCAAAGATTTTTACAATTTTTGGCTATTATGAAAAAAACTACTATACATGTGTATGTATAGTTTTCGCTGAGAATACAAGTTGTTTTGTCTTGTTTGAATGCCCGAGAGTATAACTGATATAACTAAATTATGTACAGTTTGGGGGAGGGAAAGAGTTTCTTTATTCAGTTTTAATTTTACACACTACATATTATATTTCAGATATATATGAATTCAATTATTCAACTCAATTACATATAATACATAAAAACATATATTTCAAACTAACATAAAATCTTTAAGACATTCAGAAATCTCTAAATTTACAATGTAACTCCAGTCCATTTTAAGATTACAATGCAAATTTTATTATATTATTTATTAACATATAGAGTAATGATATGATAGAGTTTAGTCAGTAGAGTGATTGCTTTTCAGACTTGAAGACTCAAGTTCACTCCCCAGGACCCACATGAGGATGTAGGGTATGGTGGCATGTGCTTTTAATCTCAGCCTTAGAGAGGTTGAGGCAGGTGACAGGTAAATTCCAGGCACTTGCTAGCCAGACAGCCTAGCCTTCTTGGCAAGTTCCAGGTCACTGAGATATTCTGTCTCAACAAAAAACAAACATGGAAGGTACTTGAGAAATGACATAACATTTACAAACACTTCATGTGCACATGAACACATAAACACAAGATGTGTGAAATAGAGAAATATATAAAATGGAACATCAAAAATTCAAAATATGTGAAAGTACAAATTTTTATTAATATCGTTTTTCTCTCTCATTTGGTTTCTTATCAAATGTTTTCTTAAGTTTCATGTTAACAACAAAGCAAAAACTCTAAAATAAAACAAACAATAAAGTGAAATACACTACTAGAAAAAAAATTACTTAACCACAAGACTATAAAGGAAAGAGAAAAAAGAGATAATCTATAATATAATAAACACAGTGAGTATAAAATGGTAACCTGTTAATAACTACCTTAAATGTACACAGATTAAATTTTACAATTAAAAACATAGTGACTGAAAATTGATATATGCTTCTTATAAGAAACTCACTACACTTATAAGAATATATGTAGTAAAAGAAAGAAATCAGATATCTGTGCAAATTCAATTCAATTCAAAATCGAGAATGTATATACATACAAACATACAAAGCAAGCATTAATAGACCTGGAGAAAAAAATTCTTAATCCCATAATATCATTGAATTTAGGCAACAATCTTAGAAATAGACATATCATCCAGATGGAATACTGATGAAGAAAAAGCAGAGTTAAACTCTACCTTACACCATTTTGACTTAAAAGACATCTAAAAAAAATTCTCTCCAACTGAAAAATAATACACACTCTATAAGACCAAATTACTTTCCTAGCAAAATCAGACATGGATATAACCAAAAAGGAAAACTATAGGACTATAACCTTAATAAACATAATATAAGAATTCCTCAACAGAAGATTCTGGCAAACCAAACCCAACAGCATATTAAAGTATTGTTTACCATAATCAAGTGGGATCCTGCCCAAGGATTCAAAGATGTTTCAACATATGTTATATAAATCAATAAATGTGACATACCATATCAACGGAATAGAAGAAAATTATATAACCTCAATAGATGAAAACACAATTGATAAAATTTAATATCCCTTTGTGATTAAAAATATAAATTAATAAAGTATATAAGAAACATGATTCAACCTAATAATAACCAAATATAATATTTCAATAACTAGAATATGCTGACATTTTTCCAAGAGCTGGAACTAAAAATGGATACCTACTTGTGTTGTTTTTCTTTTCACAGATAAGAAAAGGGAACCTCAGCTGAGGAATTGGATGGCCATTTTGTAATTTAAATGCTGATTTCTGTACCCTCCCCCATATCTGGTTGCATTCCTTGTTCTAAAAATCTCCTCTCTCAATTTTGTGTAAAGACTGCTTCTCAATTGTCATGTGATATACCAAGCAGCTTCAGCCAATTGAGCAAGGGAGAGAGTATGGCTGTACTTCCTGCCACTCAGGGGAGGAGTTTAGAGAAGAGAGTAGGGGATTTAGTCATGGGCAGATGTCCAAGATGGACCAGGAGAGAAAACTCAGCAAAGAAAGCTACAAAGGGCAAATATCTCTAGAATGTATGCTGGGAGGAAGACAAATTAGCTTAGATGGTTAAGAATAGAGTTTAATTAATTAATTAATTTAAATTAATTAAGTTAGTTCAGTTCTTGTGCTGTGAAGATTGTTAAAATAATATGAGTCTCAATTATTTGTGTGAAAGCTAGGTTAAGAAACTGAGAAACAAACACAATTTTATGAAGATAATAGAATCACCTCCATCAGACTGGCCTATGGGCATGTCTGTGGGGCATTTTCTCGATTAGCAATTATTAATGAAGGAGGGCCCAAGCTACTGTGAGGGTACCTGAATAGCATAACAAAGCAAGCTGAGTAAACCAGGAGAAGTAAGCCAGTAAGAACTGTTTCCTCTGTGATCTCTGCTTCACTTCCTGCCTTGAGTTCCTGCGTCAGCTTCCCTCCATGATGTAAATCCAAGGAGTGGTTTTTCCTTCTAAGTGGCTTTTGGTCAGTGTTTTCTCAGAGCAGCAGAAGCACATTAAGATGGCATTCTTCCAATTTTAATTCAGCAGAGCACTGAGAGAACTGTCTAAGCAGTTTAGGAAAGGAAAGGAAAGGAAGGAAGGAAGGCAGGAAGGAAGGAAGGAAGGAAGGAAGGAAGGAAGGAAGGAAGGAAGGAAGGAAGGAAGGAAGGAAGGAAAGGGAAAAAGAAGGAAGGAGGGAAGGAAGAAAGAAAGGAAGGGAGACTATACAATTAGAAAAGGGAGTAAAATTGCTAGTGTTTAATAATGCCATGATCTAGTGGAGAGAACACTCTGCAGATGGAACCAAAGAAACTACTTGGAAGATTGAAGGAGTAGTCAAACTAATACTTAGTCAAACTAAGCTCCAGAATGCAAAATCAGTGTGCAGAAATCAGTAGTGTCATAATACACCGATAGCAAATTATCATAAAAATGACCCCATTCACAATAATCACACAATAAAAGCATTTCTAATGTTAAATTTAGCAAAAAGGTAAAAGGTCTCTAAAAAATTGAACAAAAATTGATGAAAGATACTAGAACACAGGAAAAAAAATGGAAAGACAGCTAATGTTCAAGATCAGGATGAACAATATTTTTTTTTGTCTTTCTTGACCTTGTGCTGGTCTAGGACAAACTGTCATAGTCTCCGTGTAAATCATATGTAAATCAGCCATGTATGCAGAAGACTCACTTTCCTCTCTGTCATCTACCACCTCTAGCTCTTCTTACAATCCATCTCCTCTTCTTCATAGATTTGTGAGCCTTGATGAGAGGGTTTTGATGAAGGTATCCCATCTAAGACACCGTGCTTTAAAGTCTCTCCCACTCTCTGCATCATCTAGTTATGGCTCTCTGTGTTAATTCCGGTCCACTAAAAGAAGACTCATCTCTGATGAGGGCTGAATAAGTCACTAATTTATTGGTATAGCAATAGGTACTTAGGAGTTATTTTATTTGCCTTATTCCTTTAGAAGACGTTTTCCCAGAGGGACCATCACCATCTAGTCTTGGGTTGTTGGCCACTTTAGCAGTCTTAGGTTTGGGTGCCTATTCATGAAGTAGGCCTTAAACCCATTCAAAAAGTGGTTGGATACTCCTGTAACATTCATGCCATTAATTTGCAAATATATTTCGCAGGCAGGTTTCTAGTGTTGCATGTTTTGCAGTTGAGTTATATTGGTGATGAGATTTTTCCTCCAGTAGTATGTGTAGTACCTTCTAGCACCTAAATGTTAATCAGTAGGGGTAAGGTTTTTAATTGGGCACCAGCTTTATTTTCTCGTTCTATGACGTAAGTGATGTATTCAATAATAGGGCCTTACCATTAGGTTATGGGAAAAGTAATAGCTTTGGCAATAGCCTGGGTTGTTTGGAGGCATGGTCTATAAACTCCCTTGGTCAATAATTCAACAAGATTTAACCTATTTCTGGCAGTGGAAGTTTTACTTGGTGACCTAATATATCTAGGTGGGGGAATTTTCTCTCACATTTCATGGTAACTCCATTTAAATTCCTTTCATATATGCATATATTTTAGGAAGTTTCCAGAAGGCTTTTGAAAACATATTTAACCTTAGTTGTCTCTTCCCCCTATTTCATTCTTTACCCTGCCCTCCAACCCTCCTCTCCATTTACTCTTTCTGTTGTAGCTTCCCCTTTATCACGTTATAATACTGTGTTTTGTTTCCCTTTACTTGGAAGATCCACTCTTCCCCCTTGTCTCCTCCTAGTGACCTAACTTCTAAGATTATCATAAATGAAGTTCACATATCTAAAGCTTAAAAGCTAATATCCACATAAAAGAGAAAACATGGAATACTTTTCTTTTGGGGTCTGAGTTATATTTCTAGTGCTATTCATTTACCTGCAAATTTTATAATTTCATTTTTATAAATCAACATATAATAATTTCACTATATAAAAGTACCACATTTTCATTATCTATTCATGGACATCCAGGATGTTTGCAATTTCTGGTCATTATGACAAGAGCATCAATGAACATGGATGATGCAGGATATAGAGTCTTTTGGGTATAATGTCAAGAGTGGTATAACCAGGTCTGTGGTAAATTGATTTTGAGCTTTTTGAGGAACCTCTACACTGTTTTCCACGGTGGCTGTGCATGTTTGTACTCCCACCAGCAATGAAAGAGTAATTCTACTTTCCCCACATCCTCTCCAGCACCTGATGTCAGTGGTTTATTGATTGTGGCCATTCTGACTAGGGTAAGATTACATTTCAAAGCAGATTTAATTTCCATTTCCCTGATATTTAAGGATGTTGAACATTTTAAACTGTTTCTTAGCCATTTGCATTTCATCTTTTAGAACTCTCTAAACTCTGTTTATTTCTGTATCCATTTTTTGTGTTATTGGTTTTCTTGATGATTGTTTTTTTCTTTTTATTGAAAATAGATTCTTTTCTCACACAATACATCCTGATTTTGGCTTCCCCTCCCTGTACTCCTCCAAATTCCTTGTTACCTCCCTTCCCATCCAGATCCTCTCCCTTTCTGACTTTCATCAGAAAAGAACAGGTTTCTAAAAGATAATCAAACATAACAACAACAAAACATAGTAAGAGAAAAACAAAAACCATCACATCAAAGTTGGACAAGGCAAAACAACAGAAGGAAAAGACCCCAAGAAAAGGCCCAAGAATGAAAGACTCACTTTTTCTCACACTCAGGAATCCCATAAAAATACTAAACCAAAAGCCATAATAAGTACATAGAGGACCTGGTGAAGTCTTTTGAAGGCTCTGTGCTTGCTGCTTTAGTCTCTGTGAGTTCATATGAGTTTCTCTCATATTGATTTAGAGGATCTTGTTTCTCTGGTGTCCATCATCCCCTCTGGCTCTTACACTCTTTCTGCCTCCTCTGCCTCCTCATCTATGTTTCATTTTTCTTAATTGCTAAATAATAATTCCACCATGTAAAAGTGCCACATTCATTACCCATTTATTGGCATCTAGGATGTTTCAAATTTCTGGCTATTACGACCGCCACTGAAAGGAGAGTTTTAATAGAGACATCCCATTTAAGGCTGAGTGTTCTTTCTGTACAATGTCTGGTTATGGGTCTCTGTACTTTTTCCATCTGCTGTAGGAGGGAGCTTTCTCTGATAATGATTGGAAAAGACACTGATCTATGCCTATAGTGGAATGTCATTAGAAGTCATATTATGACTTTTTCTTAGTTTGTTTGCTTTTAAAACAAGTAGTATTTATAATTTACCCTAGGGCTATCTAGTCTCAGGTTCTTGGTTACCCAAGGACTGTTGGGTGTGTGTTTCACCTTGTGAAGCAGGGTATAAGTCAAGTCAGTTCTTGGTAGGTTACTTCTACAAGTTTTATACTGCCGTTGTCCTAGCATATCTTGACAGGACAACACTGCAGCTCAAAGGATTGTGCCTGGCATGGTGTACATGATTCTCTTTTGGTAGTGTACAGAGCACCTTTCTGTACCAAAAATATTAGAACATAGGGATGAAGGCTCTTTGAAGAGACCAGCTCAAACTTCTCCATGTTCGATGAGTTGTGAAGCTGCTATTTTCAGCAACTGGACATTGTTGTCAATTTGTGTAGAACAATCTATTCTCTTGAACATTGCTTTGGATTCCCATAGGACTCCATTAACCAACAATGCTTAGGTTTTTGTTATTGTTGTTTGTTTTTTTGTTTATTGTAGTTCTCTGTATATTCTAAATACTAACCCCCTGTCAGAAGTATAATTGGTAAAGACTTTTCCCCATTCAGTAGGCTTCTTTACCTGAAAGATGATGTCTGTACAAAAGTACTTTTCATCTTCTTAAGTTCTGCAGGACTTTTATGAGAAAGTGATGTTGGATTTTTTTCAAAGGCCTTTTCTGTATTGAATAAAATGATCATATGTCTTTTGTCTTTTAGTCTGTTTATATGGTGGCTTATGTTTAGCCATTCACATAAGGTTGAGCTACCTCCATATCTCTGGGAGGAAGACAAATTGATCATGGTGAATAATCTTTTTGATGTGGTCTTGGATTTAATTGGCAAGAACTTTTTGGAGAATTTTTACAGCTATGTTCATAACGGATATTGGTAATAAATTTTTCTTACTTCCATACTACACACGTGAAAACATGAAAATGGAGGAGAAATAACGATGAAATCCTGCCACTTGATAGTGAAAGATAAGAAG
Source organism: Pachyuromys duprasi (assembly GCA_028658305.1). Taxonomy (NCBI): domain Eukaryota; kingdom Metazoa; phylum Chordata; class Mammalia; order Rodentia; family Muridae; genus Pachyuromys; species Pachyuromys duprasi. Next base: position 127,426,237 of record CM053764.1, read on the forward strand.
TTATTGAATGTAACCTGGGCACAGATAGATAAGCAATGTGTGATCCTACTATGCTACATAATTCCAGTAGCTCAGAGTAGCATGGTGATTACCAGACACTGAAAAGAGAAGCAGAGAGACTTAAGGTTTCACCTATGGGTACTAAGAAATTAACTACAGTAAGGAGTTTTGGTGTCCTACTGCGCAATAAAGGAATTATAGATACTGCAGTATACTGTATATATTTTTCATCTATCTATATGTGTGTGTGTATGAAAGGGTTTAACGTTTTCTCCATAAAGAAATACTAAATGTTTGAGGTAATAAGTAGTTGTCCTGATTTGAATGACACAGTGTATACAAATATCAAAACAACATGTTTCCACCAAATAAATACATTTTTATGTATCAGTTAAAAAAGAAAATCAATCTTTATGTAAATATGTATCATAATAGTAAATTGCATTAGCCTAATGAATTTAGTATTGTGTCAAGAAGCACATAAATAACTGATACTTTGAACTGAGTTAAGTGAACAACCGTGCAGTATTGTTTACAAAAGCATTTCAGAACTGACTCATCTTCAGCTGTTGTCACTCTGTGGCGAATGGTATCTGCATATAGTTTGAAATAAGCTTAGCAACTGTACACATGACATTAACTATGTTATGTACTAGAACAACCCATAAGATGCTACTTAGAAATCTCTACTAAATCTCCACTATCCATTTCCCTTCCTTAGTAACATGGAGAGAAAGAAAAGCTGAAAGCTAATAGGGTAAATTATCTACTAACATCACACTTTCCTCAAAACACTTTGTCTTCATCTTTCTCATTCATCACTTGAAATGCAACTCCACAAAAGACAAGCCACCATGGATCCACTTTCTTTTTAACTTGAATGACAAATGTGTGGCTTTGAGGTGCTTAGGATAGTCATAGCTTCATAACACATTAGAGCCAATAATAATTGTGGCAGTATACTTTTCCTGGACATATTTATCATCTTCAGTTACTGTATGTGTCATGTTTGGATCAATCTAGTTTCACATTATATTGAAAATATCGAACAAAATACTCTCACATTCAGACTGTAGTTCTTTGGAGGAGGTACTGTCTTACTAATTTTTTTTTCCTGTGGAGACCCTTGGGGAACAGTCCAATGATAACATAAGTACCCAACAACTATTTGTACTTTCACCTTCCTCACAAATGGACAAACTTTTTTTCTAGAGTATTTGCACTAATTTCCATTTCCACTACTAAAGTGAGTAACCCAGTTATTCTGTATGCTCAGCAGGGTCTGGTATTGCTGCTATTTTTCATTTTAATTATTTTTGTGACTACATAGTGATATTTCACTGTGGTTTTAATTTTCTTGTCCCTCATGACTAATGATGTTAAATATCTTTTCATGAGCTTATTTGTCATTCATGTCATTTCATGGGCTTGTTTGTATATCTTCTTTGTTGACATATTTTCTCATGTCTTTTGCTAATCTGATCATTTGTTGTACCATTAAGCGATTTGAATATTCTTTATATATCCTAGATAATACTCCTTTGAGTGATTTGCAAATAGGTTCTTCTAATCTTATTTTTTCAAGTTTTCTAATAAGACCTTTCAAAGGGAAAACCATTAAAGTTGAAGAAGTTTGTCTTATCAATTTTGCCTTTTACAAATCACCCTTTGTTTTCAAGACTAAGGATATTTTATCTAGTTCTAGGTCCTAAGTGACTTCCTGATTTTTACTGAAATTTCTGTAATTTGATGTTTAATATTTATGAAGAGGGATATTAGGCCAATGTTTATCTCTCTTTGGTATCTGATCATCATCCCAGCCCAGCCCAGCTGCACTTGTTGAGCATGTCTTTCCTCCAGGAAACTGTGTTTGTGTTCTATACAATTTTTTATTTATTACAGTTTGTTCACTTTGTATCCCAGATGTAGTCCCACCCTTGTTCTCTCCCAATCCTGTCCTCCCTCCCTCATCTCCTCCCATGCCCCTTCCCCAGTCCATGGATAGTGGAGGACACCATCCCCTTCCAGCTGACCCTAGCCTATCAGGTCTCATCAGGACTGTCTTTCATAGTCTCTATCTGTGGCCCGATCAGGCTGCTCCCCTGTCAGGGGGAGTGATCAAATGGGCAGCAACTGAGCTCATGTCAGAGACATCCCCTGCTCCCCTTACTAGGTAGCCCATTTGGAGACTGAGCTGCATGGGCTACCCCTATGCAGAGGTTCTAGGTTATTTCCATGCATGGTCCTTGGTTGGAGTATCAGTCTCAGAAAAGACGCCTAGACCCAGATTTTTTGGTTCCGTTGTTCTCCTTGTGGAGCTCTAGACCCTTCCAGATCTTTCTATCTCCCCTTTATTTCATAAGATTCCCTGTACTCTGCCAAAAGTTTGGCTATGAGTCTCAGCATCTGTTTTAATACCCTGCTGGGTAGACTCTTTCAGAGGCCCTCTGTGGTAGGTTCCTTTCTTGTTCCTTATTTTCACCTTCTTCCAATGTCTATCCCATTTACTTTTCTGAATGAAGATTGAGCATTTTACCTAGGGTCCTCCTTCTTGCTTATCTTCTTTAGTTGTACTCATCAGACCAAGAATTAAAATCAATAACTCAAGTGACAACACATGCTGGAGAGGTTGTGGAGAAAGAGGAACCCTCCTCTATTGCTGGTGGGAATGTAAATTTGTACAACCATTTTGGAAATCAATCTGGTGCTTTCTCAGACAATTAGGAATAGCACTTCCTCAAGATCCAGCTATACCACTCCTAGGCATATATCCAAAAGATGCTCAAGTACACAACAAGGACATTTGTTCAACCATGCTCATAGAAGCTTTATTCATAATAGCCAGAACCTGGAAACAACCCAGATGTCCCTCAGTGGAGGCGTGGATACAGAAATTGTGCTACATTTACACAATGGATTACTACTCAGCAATTAAAAACAAGGAAATCATGAAATTTGCAGGCAAATGGTGGGAACTAGAAAAGATTATCCTGAGTGAGGTATCCCAGAAGCAGAAAGACACATATGGTATATACTCACTTATAAGTGTATATTAGACATAAAGTAGGATAATCTGGTAATATTTTTAAATAATTAGATCCTAGCCTGAATCCATGGAACAATAGAAAGGTGGGTTGGGATAATCCTTAGATATTAATTAGCAGACTGTGGCATGTGAGTCACAGTGACTCAACTGAATAAGAAAATATCCCTAAGTACTGAAAGCTAGAAATAATTAGTATGTAATTAGCCATATATGTATACATGTGTGTGCATATATACACATATATACATATATATATATATACATATATACACACACACACACACATGTATAATGCCAAGTGCATTATAATCAAGTTGCTTAAAACCAGAGATAAAGATAAAACATTGTGGCTTCAGGGAAGGAGAGCGCTGTGGGGCGTGAAAGGCTTACCACACACAGAAGCACAAGGCGAGAACGGAGGCTCACTTCTCTGTACAACTAATGGAGACCAGAAGACAGTGCAGTCCCCTCATTATCAACAGAAAAGACACTATCAGTCAGCTTGGAATATTACCAAGTAGAAACCATGTTTCAAAATCAGAACAAAATTTAAAAAAAAAATATATATATATATATATATATATATATATATATTTCAAAGTGTGTGTGTGCGTTTCAATAAAAATAAAATTTAGTGAAAAGTTCAAGCTACCACCATCCTTCAAGGGATTGAGAATGTACTATACAGAGCTGAAATACCTCCCCCTTCTTTGAAATAAATAAAATAATGAAAAATAAAAACAAAATTAAATGTATGGCTAAATTTCTAAGAAAGGAAAACATTTGCCAAGACTGAAGTCAAAACTCAAAGCTCAAGTGAAGACTAGAAACTAAGCATACATTGCCTGCAGGATGCTATTACCAAGACCAGAAAAGAGCCTGACACTGAAATATTCACTGGAAAAAGGGAACTGAAGCTCATGCACAAGAAGCTGTTATGCACAGGGCTTTCCACACAAACCTAGTACCACCCACCACAAAAGCCCAAACTACAAATATTTACTCAACAGTTATTATCCTAAATGACTCATAAGTAATTATAATCACAAACCTATAATATATGCAAATGAGAGTTCCATATACAAACTACCAGAGAAGCCCTGAAGCTCCAAGTGTGAGATTAGTACGCAAATAGGTCTTGATTCTTAAAACTATGTGTGTTCCCAGGACAAAACCAACTCTACCTTCAAAAGATGCTTCCATAGCTCAATGTACAGGAGACTTACAAAACCCCCCTTCACAGCAAAAACATAGGGAAGCGTTAGCACTACTGTGGTGGAGTGTGGTAAAGAAAATCATGATATTACTTTTAGGAGCAATTCAAAAGTAAGTTCTTAATCGTTTGTAGAAGCTGAGCTGAGAGACAAGGAAGGCATAGACTTTAAGGCCGGGTGCATTTAAGAGTAAGTTATATTTAATTATGCTTACGTGCTAATAAGAACGAAAAGGTATGAGGACTGTGAAAATTTATTTGAAAAGGCGGGGTCAATGTACAAATATCTCTGAGGAAATATTTTTGTGTGTAAGCAAATACATTAGCTTTAAAGAGCAAGAGAACTTTTGCAAAGAGATGAAATAAGGTGTACAAAAACACAGCTAAATTAACGGGTGCATAAAGAGAAATAGAGGTCTCCAGCACCATAACACTGTCACTCCTAATCCTTGCCCCAGTGTTGAGATATGTTATATCTGCTACTCTTAGGGAGACTGAATATTATGAAGCATATAAAGAAGCATGAAGATGCAAACTCTAATGAGAAAATTAATCTTCATAGAAACAGACCAGGAATAGGAAACACTAAGCATTAGAAAGAGTCAGTTTTAAACAACTGTTTGAAATCCACTTATACTTGAGAAACAGGAAAGCGTGAGCATGGTAATAGGAACCACAAGAGATCAAGTAACAAATATATGTCCTGTCACCTGCATGGTTTCGACAGTAAACAATAGGAGACAAGATCAATAATCCTAAAAAATACAGTAATAGCATCTATTCAAAATAAATCAGAGAAAAATAGAGAGTATAACAAGCATGAGATACTTACTATCAGCTTCCGACACATGTGCAATGAAAATAGTTGTCGAAAATATTCAGACATGGTGAAAAGAATAACCTGCATATAGGACACTGAAGAGTAAATGATCCCGGCAACTCGGTGATGAGCATTCCAACAAGGAGAAGAACGATTGTAGCCAAGTGCATTCTAATCAAGTTGCTTAAAACCAGACATAAAGGGGAAACACTGACAGAGGCTACAGGAACGCAGAGCGCTGTGGGGTGTGAAAGGCTTGCCACGCACAGAAGCGCAAGGCAAGAACGCCCGGCTCCCTTCTCTGTGCCGAAAATGCAAGCCGGAAGACCGTGTGTTCTCCCACAAACAAACAAACATCACAGTTAAGTGGAAATCAGAATGAAATAAAGAATATTTTTTAGGTATGCTAAAGATTAAAAACTTGTTAACAGACCATCTGTTGCAGGGAGACTTGAAAGGTGAAGGCCTTCAGGTCCAACAACAGCAAAATGTTGCGAGATGAAAACCCAAATGTACAAAAACTATGAGGTGTACAGAAGTGGAATGCACACAATTAAAATGTTTTTTTTTCTCATTGTTAAACTCTCTAAATAATGATTGGCTACTGAAGACAAAAACAACAGTAGTTATCACTAGGTGTGGCGGAGAGTGTTTGAAGCGGCAGCCATGCACAGGGCAGAGGGAGGAGCACACACAGCCCGCAGTTGTGCACTTGCGTGACAGAGTCTTGAACTCATGCTGGGGATACACTCCAGTACAGAAACCCACAGCGGTTCAACGCACACAAAAACTATAGCCATCAGCTCAATAAAATACAAAAAATCCTAACTAGTATTCAAGGCTGGAGAGATGAAGTAGCGGGTACTGGTTTCTCAAATAAATAAATAAATGGAACAAAACAATTGGAGAAGTCAGCCAGTGTTGACATCTGGCCACTACATGTTCATGAACAGATGTACACATGTGCACACATACATGAACACATATGCTCACAAAACATGCAGTCTGAAAGAGAAAGAACGATTAGTATCAAAAATGAATTACAAAATATGGCAAGATTGTAGCTGAAACCAAACTCTGTTGGTAAATGCCTTATATGGCAATGACCGCATTACATAAACAAGCAGTCAGGCAACCATTATAACAGTGGACAAGAATTTCCAAACTCGCTTCTTGTACAGACTACCAAAAATCAGAAAACCATATCACCCAGTAGACTGGAAAAACAATTTTAGGGGGTCAGGTCCCAACAGGTCCCTGGTTTTAAGGAAATTAAATCTATGTTGATGACAGAGGGGGAGGAAAATGATATAAAATGAATTTAGAGTATTTCCCGTACCACAAGGCATTTTATGGCATGGTGGCCATACATGGCAGCACCAGGAAGTCTCTCCTGAGAGCCAAGAGGAGCCTTTTAAAATTTTCAAGGGAACGTGGTTTTTCCTCGTCAATCAAGCTTGAGAGACATTTTGTTAGTGACATGTGTTTCTTCCTTACAAAACAAATCAAGTGTTCTGTGTGCTGACAACATAGCTTTAAAAAAAGGAAAGCAAAGTTCTGCGTTTTTATAAAACCTGATAAAAAAATAGTACTTCAAACTGTACAGTCACGGGAAGTGCGTGCCCCTTTAATAACTATAGCTGGGTAACTGAACCATCTCTCAAACACTGCAACTTCTCCTTTTTAAGAATGAGTTAGATCCTCAATAATATGGAGAATCAGGAGACGCTCTTGAAGCAGAATAACCACAGAAAGCTTTAAAAAAAATGTTAGTTCTCTCACCGAGGAAAAGCAAAATTCATTAGCAAAAATTAAAACATGCTTTTAAAAGTGATTATGCAAACAACAACAAAACCTACCCTTAAATATAGCACGATTTGGAGCAACTGTGTGTAGGATGGAGGACACAATTAATTCGGTATAAATAACTGCTGTTTTTAATGGCTTGCAGGCCAGAGTATTAGAATCATAAAGAAAATAAACACTTAGTAAATTTCCAGTTTTATTAGGGATGAGCATTTTTATGGTAATAATTTAAATAGTACATATTGGCTTTCAAGCCTTAGGTTATTTGCAGTAGTAAATAAGAGATTTAAATTTAGTTAAAGTGAAAGATATATATTTCACCCTTGATAATGTCAGTAGGGATAGAGAGAAGACACAAGGATGCTGGTCATAGGAAGCTATACAATTTTATACTTACCACAGCATAAGTACACTAAAGAAAATGTATTCTATATGTCTGTAAATAATAGTGCTGTCAAAAGGTTTAATCCTTCTATAGCACAAATATAAGTCAGCTGATCCATCAATCAGAAAATCCACAAGTCTCTTCTGAGGTGAGAGGAGAAGAACAGAGAGAAAGGAAACTTTAACAATATAAGTGTGGGGTTTTTCTTAATTTTCACAAAATATATACATTCCTTTCATTTATTTCGGTTAGGTAAGGTAAGGAAACACTTTGCAATACACCCCTTTATTCTCCTGTAACAAGATCTTCCTTATATTCCATATAAACACTCAGCACTTTTTAAATTCTTCTTGTTTCTCTTCTGGGAAATTATTTGTTTATGAACCACTATACAAACATCTATAAAGACAGATATAACACAAATACTATATATGGTACACATATAGAGAGAAAGATGATAGACTGATTGAGAAATAAATTATGAATGGTAGGTGACAAAATATTGGCTGATTTTTAGTCACAAATATTAAGAAATAAAACATGTCCTTTCATTGGTTGATTTAAAAAGTGTAAACTGTATTTTGATCTTATGCAAAATACTAAGTTGGTTGTCATTTCTTTTTTTTTTAATCTTTTTAATGACTTTTTTTTAAATTTATTTATTTTTATCTCAATCACAGGTTAGATACTTTGAATCCCAGGCGTAGCCCCCTCCCTCATTCCCTCCTACC
>CM053764.1:127434337-127445755 GCA_028658305.1 Pachyuromys duprasi
TGTCATTTCTTAAAGCACAAAATTCAAATCATCTGATAAGATGGAAGGGGAGGAGATCCTCCCCAGTTGGTGGACTTGGAGGGGGCGGGGAGGAGATGAGGGAGGGTTGCGGAGGGTGGGAGGGAAAGAGGGAGGGGGCTACGCATGGGATGCAAAAAACCTAACCTGTGATTGATATAAAAATAAATTTACTTAAAAAATTCAAATCATCAAATATTGTCACCAGTGAAATCTGGTTGACTTAGTTGAAGTAGCAGCTTATTTTAAACAACCAATTTTGTCTTCTTTTACATTTACATTTCTTTTGATTATTTTGATAGAGTCATACATTTGGATAGTGAAATTTAGTCATTTTTCACTATTCATCCTCCTGTCTCATACTCTGGCTCTCACTGACACCTTTCCCAACAAGTCACCATTTTACTTTTAGATCTTTTTGTGTTGAATTAGTTTCTTGTCTGGGGATGGGTGAGAGTTACTTCCTAGAAAAAGGGCAACATATCAGTGGCTATATCACCAAAGAAAATGACCCCTCCTCCGCAACAACCAATAATTGCCAATAGTCCTGAGGGAAAGGTGAGACCACGAGTCAACACCTTTTATAGGTGTCCACACAAAATATTAATTTCTTATTAAAAATTACTCCACATATAATTATAGAATAGTTTCTCATGATAACTTGTGTTTGAATGCTGCATTTTCAATAAATATCTACAGTAGAGGGAGTTGCTTTGGGATTCAAAGTCCTCTCTATTATGACCATAAGGAATTTTCAATTTTGTATTCCTTTTCCTTGGTTAATCATCTTTCACTACCACAGCAAGGACATTTGTATCTGACTCCCATCTATATTCACACTCGGTGTCATATTGAGTATTAGTGGTAGTCAGGACATTGGGGCCATAGATTGCAAGAAGGTGTAAAACAAACTTGGATCTTTGAATGTGCAATGAAGAGTAATGCAAGGCCAAGACTGCCATGATCAACATTCTCATGGAGAAACAGAGAACTAAGCTGAAAGAAAATGGGTCCTTTACCCACATCAGCTAGCCAAACACTGTGCCGCAGGTGCAAACGTTATACAGTACAGAAAGTTTCCATAGGAAAGTCTAACTCCACAGAGAGTGTCCTATAGGGAGTCTCCAGGAAAAGAGGAGAAACTGGAAACATTAGGACAGCGAGTTTCAGCTCGATTACTGGGTCAGCCTCCCTCTGAAGCCTTCCGCAGGCAGCACCTGCTCAGGGACCCTTGGCACTCAATGAGGAATGCTTCTGCATGCCACCCCCCCCAAAGGCTCATCAGAGTTCGCCACCGCTTTCCCGCCCTTTTGTTTAGAATTTCCCCTGTGTGCAAATACACTTTCAACATATAGAGAGGACTGTATGTTAAACTTCTTTTGCCAAATGAAGTGTCTGGATAATTTGTCTTTTAGATAAAAGATGATTAACTATTAACACACTGATCCAATTAATATTAATGACAAGTTGCTGATAATGAGCAATTCAACAGATTCCTCTATTAATAACTCATTGAAAAACACAGTGAAAGTTACTAATTAATGCTTTTTAAATTATTATCAGTTACTTGATGCTAAATTGACACAGCCCGCGATGAACTGGTAGAAGCAGTTATCCTCTCACGCAATTCTTTTTTAAAAATAATGAAATTTAAGAACAGAACCTAGAAGATGCTCTTGCCAATCATGTAGGATTGTTTTGACAAGTTATTGTGTCTATGAAAAAGGTTAAGAAATTATAAGCTTGAAACAGTTATAATTTTCAGCACTGAGTTATAATTTGTGTTATGAGAACATTGTCTTTCCTTTATGTGCTGGCTATGTGAAAGACAGATGACAATATTCTATTCCATAAGAAGTTAATATGATCCCTCATTCCCGGGTAATCTTTTTATAACAGTGAGTGTCGTGAGCCTGAGGGTACCATGTTGTATTCGATTATAACTTAGGGACCTCTGCATCAGAGACTTGAACATTAAAGACACAGATTTGTCATGTGTGTTGTTTGCACTTCTGAAATAGAGAAAGTGAGGAATGCATAATCTCCACCCTGTAGGAACTGTGAATTTCACTCAGGCAGCGTTTGCACTGTGAGATGGCTAGGTACACACAGTGCTATGGGCTGCATAAAAGGCTCAGAGAAATAGCAGACTTCCCGAAGTGCAGATCAGGAGGAACATCTCAGAGAAATGCCTGTGTCTTGTTAAGGAAGGAAAAATGTTCAGAGATAGTATCCTGTGGTCTATGATGCACCCGACTTGACTTGAAAAAACTGTGCTCTTGCTGAGGAGATAAAAGTCTTAATCAAAGAATGACCAGAAAACGATTGTTAAGAAATCAGAATTTTCCTCTGGGTTTTAACCAAGGATTAATAATATTCTTACTCACTTTGATGCTGAAGATATCCAAATGAAAACCAATCAGAGTAAAGATAGGACATGAATCTCCCTACAAATAAAGAAAATACACATATACACACAATTTGGCTAAAAGAAACACTGAAGAGACAGTCAGAAAAATGCATTCGGTCCTTGAAAAATAAGGAAGCTGACAGTCCCGAGACAGCAGACTGAGGACCCAGTGATCCCAAGAATCCACCATGAATACGCAGGGTACAACAGAATCCTTTACAACTTTTGCCAAGTACAAAATCATTTAAGCAATCTCTTAAAGATTTGTTTTATTATTTCTAGTGTGTGTTCACATGAATGCAGGTTTCCAGGGAGGACTGAAGAGGTGTCTGATACCCTGGGGCTGGCATGACAGGCAGCTATAGGCCACCTGACATGGGTACTGGGAATTAATTTCCCATTCTCTGGGACAGCAGTACACCTCCTCAGCCACTGACCCACCTCCCCAGCCCCCCATCTAGGAAATCTTTGTTTTGGGAAATACAAAAGTAACCCCAAGAGCCTGCCAGATAGAAAGCAGTGGAAATGGCCTTTTGGGGGAGTCTGCTGCCCCCCCCCGTTTGCACACTAGTTAGCTTCTGTCCACAAGAGACAGAGCCTAAAGGTCTTGCACACTGTGCCCAAAGATGAAATGACACTTTGAAACTCTCCCCACATGGGCTAGATTAGGAAGTACAGCTCTGGGCCTCTGGGCATCACCATTGCAGGCATTCATTTTCCCATGGCAGAAGAAGCAAGGTCACCCATGGTGCCAGTTTCCATGGGAGAGTTGAGAGAGGCCAGACAGAGGGCACAGCAGAATGTGATTATGCTGTTACCAGGGTGACGGAACTGCGGGTCCAAATGAAAGCAGCACACCTGCTGGGTTTTGTTTAGTCACCCAAGAAGGGCTTATTTGTATTTCTTCCCAGTGTTAACCCAGGTTAACCAAAGTGACAGCCTTCTTAAAAACCCAAGCCTTTATTTTCATTGTCATCTTTCCTTTGTTATTATGAACGTGATTAGCTTTATTGTTAGAATTTAATGTGAATAACAATAACCCTACTGCAAAAGTCCCCAAACCATATTTGACTGTAGTTATAAAGTTGGTTCCCACTCAGTAACTTAGGAAATTAAAAACACTAAATCTACGGTTTTCTCCACCGGGACCTAATCCAGTCCAATTTAGAAGTTGAGGATTTATAAAGGCTTTTCTGAAAGAAATGGGGAAATGTCAGCTACAATTTCTTGCTAGAGTTGAACTGAATCTATTAACCTTGCCCAGAGAATATAATGTTACAGTTATCTCATTTACAATGTTATTGTATATGATTTATGGCCATAGTATCAAGCCTCAAACTAGGTTTTGTAGTTTTAAGTTAAATTTACATGTCTGTAATATGAATGGGTTTTTTTCTTATTCAGATAAAAAGATATTAAAAAGTGATTTATAATATTTCAGTTGGGTGGGAATATACAGTATGACTTAGTCTACTGAGAGGGAAAACATTACTTAGACAGCTATTATGAATATGTATGCTCACACTGCTTCCTGCTTCCTGCCTTTTAATGTATGCCTGGTTATCAGTCACTAGACATCTTTTGAATTACATTATATTTAGACTACAATGGGGGCACAAATCTATATGAAAATTAGATTTGGAAGAACAACCATAGGGACAAGGGGAAAATATATCTTCCGTGCAATTCACACTAGATCACAAATGTTAGAACTCACTTACGCATCTGATTTTACCTAACCCCACGTACCACCACAGCTTTCCCTGTGCCATACCAAAACCTCTACGGCAATGTCACCGTTATTGAAACTCAAGAGAGTCTGCTTTGCCATGAACTGTGATAGCTTGGATTTGGTGTGGGGCTGTTGTGTTGCAAAAAGAAATGTTACCCTGTGTGTCCTCTACATAAATAATTTGGCATTCTCAAGTACAACATGAAATGAATTCCAAAGTTTGAGTGCAATTCAAAACAAAAGCTCTGCTATTTATACTCTGTCCATTGCAATGCGACTGCGTCTTGCTGTGGGGTGAGATGTATATGCAGCACCTTAGATGTATCTTATTTGGAATCATTAACAATGAATGATGCACTCTTCATGGTCACATCCGAATGCTGAGAGCCATTTTGGAGGATCTAATGGGAATGCAACCATCCGTACATCCGCTACTGATGCAGGGACTCCTCTACCATAAAAGGTCATTCCTTTCCACAGATCATTCAGCTTCCAGAAGGACACATATGAGACAGTGAGAAAGGAATGAGATACCCAACTAGCCAGCCTGATCAGCTTAGTCAACTGTGGCAACTAGTGGGGTGCCAGACAAGAAGCCAAGTACTGATCTTGAGCAAGAGAGGGATCAGTTTCTCCTCAGGAACCTATAGTCTGAGAGTGACACAGCTGTTCCGTGTACCACTGGGAAAGGTCTTTCAGTTCCGGCATCCTTGGCAATCCCAGAGTCACAATGGGAATGGGCCAGTCATTTTGTCATGCTCAGGGTCACCTCAGAGATATTCATAAAACTGACCCCATCCTGCAGATGCATTTGGGAAGAAAAATTAAGGGCATGAGTTTGACTGTGGTTCTAAACTCATGGAACACAACCCCTTTGGGGGTTGAACAACCCTTTCACAGGAGTCACATATCAGATATCCTGCACATCACATATTTACATTACAACTCATATCAGTAGCAAAATTACAGTTATGAAGTAGCAAAAAAATAATTTTATGCTTGGGGGTTGGAACAACATAAGAAACTGTATTGAAAGGTCCCAGCATTAGGAAAGTTGAAACCACTACCCTTCGATATTTCTGCTTGTATATCACTAATGCCTTGAAGGAAAAAGACTATTCTTTTTTTACTAAAAGTAATGCTTCTGAGAGTATTGCATGGGAGTGGTGTATGAAGTGTCATGTAAAAAAAGTAATTGCTTTATCCTTTAGAGTCTACAGATTTTAATATAAATCAATATACACAGCGACATAAGGATTTATAAACATCATCCTTCCCAGTTGATTGTCTTCATCATATTTTATACCCTTCTCTAAAGTATACATTTCCTGACATGAATATTAAACATTTTCTCTTTCTTCCTGTTTGCATTCATCTGGTTTCTATTTACACAGTCCTGCATTGTGCACCGTGTCATCAATTCACATGAGCTTCATGTAAACAGAGTAGCATAGGGTATTATTTCCTAACTCACTTTAGCAACACCTTTTAGTGAAGGATACAGTGTGATCATAGCCACTGCAAGAACTGCATTACGCTGTTGTTCTTTTGTATATTTATTTTTATCCTATCTCCCTTTTTCTTTATTTCTAAGTTTGTTGGTGGTAACTTCCTGCCATTTATTGTGTCCCCTTCTTGCTGACTCTGAAGTTTAACGATGGCTTTGTTTTTGTTTTCTTTTCATTTGACTCATGGGAATTTTTCTTTTACTGCCTTCTATGGCAATATGAGCTATGTACTCTATTACCACATTAATGTTCTTTTTTAGCTGAAAATCCATATCTGTACATTGAAACTCCTACAGTTTCTTGGGGCTAGGGATGGTGCAGGAGATGCAAGGAGAGGCCACTGCGTTCTACAAGTGTCTTTGAAAGAAACAAGTTTAGTTGGAAAGTATGCTGTCTCTCTCTCTTTCCATGCCCACACCTCCTTGGTATGTCTGAGCCCTGGAAACCATCCTGAAGCACGAGGTAGATTTGTAAATATTCACATGCTAAGGATGTCAGAATCAAAGAATAGAGGCTACGTTGGCCCTGAGGGTGGAGTGTGATGTGTCTGGGCAGTCTTGGAAAACGCTGGACATCTGTGTAAGAGAGAAAGTAAAAAGGGCTGGTTTGTTTAGTGAGTAGGTTTTGTTCATGGAGGGCTCTAGGAAGCATGTGCAATTGCTTGTCCCACATATGTCCCTGCTTGGATTTTAGCACTCCAGGTGACACTGCTTATGTTATTGGTTTTCTTTCCTTACTAAATTCTTTCTCTTCCCTTATTCTTCCTTCATCCAAACACTGCACAGTTAGAGACCTCTGCCACTCAACTCCTCTGTGTCCTGATTAACAAAGCCTTTTGAACTTGCTTGTGTCCATTTTTCTATCCATATCCAGCAATCTAAGCCAGTGTAGTTAAAGCTCAACTTCAGCCTCTATGTGTTTACACAGATATATAAGTGTACAACAGGGATTATAGGTAAGCCATGAAAAAGTTTTCCAAACTATGTATTTGTAAAAAAGTCATCACATGAAAGGAGAGTTATTAAAATATAGAGACAGTAAAAGAGATAATGCAAAGGGAAATATCTTAAAATTTTTAAGTTGGTATTGCATAGAGACACATAAAGATATTAAATCTAAAATAAATTTTAAAAACTAGAAGTGACAAACAATAAGTAACAGTACAACAACAACAGGAATTTAAAATGCAAAAAAAATGACATTAAATGCCATTTATAGCACTTAAATCTGGAAGGCAGTGGCAAGCATCTATAGACACTGAGAAATGGGAAGTGAAATCCAAGAGCCTCAGATTTAATTTGCAATCAATCATGAATTTATCAGAATGAACGGAAATTACTTGTGGCCATACAAGATGTCAAGGCTTATTGCTCAACCATTCCATCTGAAAACAGCAAGTGATAAAAAGATTAGCTTGTTCAGAATAGAAATGTGATCAAATGTTGAGGAAGAGGAAGAGAAACGCAACAGATTAGTCTCATGAGCTACTGATAACTGAATGATGGGTGGAAATAAGCAGAGGGAAGGTAAATATTTCATTCTGGACCATAAGCTGGCAACACAGCCTGTGTTTTTCTTCTGATTTTTCTTTTACTCATTGGATAGGCATTTTGCTGGCATTATTCATTCATGGAAGAGGGATAGAGTGACTTGGGTATGGCTACTGTGCATTCAAACCCCTGGCTGGTTAAGTTTGTTCCTGTATCTGACCCACACTTTTTGGAATGTCTGAATTCCAGGCCTCTCCTTTGCAAATTCTCTCCAGAGGAGACTGTTTCATCTCCCTCAAATAGTGTTCACTTTCTTTATTTGTATTAGGGAAAAGTTAATATGCTTTCTAGAAATAGAACATTTGTGAAGTAAACTCAAATTTATATTATTAAACAAGATCTGTGGCTACTTTGCTTTAAGTTTGGTAAAATTTTTTCTTTGTTACTTTGAAACACATGGTATATTTTATTCAAAGTTATGCATGTTAGGAACTTTCAGGTTCATAAAAAGGCTTAAATGATTTACAAGGTACACTGTATCAAAAAAGTAGGTCAATAATTATTTATAAGCTTTATCCTGAGATAATTTAATAATTGAAAATTTACATAATCCAAGTGAAAATTAAATTTTCCAAAAAGTAACACAAAGAAGATAATTTTTTACACTAAACTAACCAATACACACAATGTTTTATTTAGTCCTTAAAAAATAAAATTGTGTCATTTCTTGAGAAAAAGAATGCAATTGGTTGTTATCATATTAAGCAAAATAAATATGGGTCAGAAAGAAATATCACATTTTCTTTCATATGTAGAACTATATTTTATATGGGCATTCATGCATGTTCACACGTACACCTACACATAACATGGAGAAGAGAAGGAGGAGTATTTAAGACAGGGAAGAAGGTAAATGGAAAGTGGTACAGTGGAGTGCAGTAGAGAAAGAATCCAGACAAAGCCTGAACTATATTGAAACAAAATGTCATAATAAAACTTTGCACAGTGAACAAATTCACTGTACATTTTGTACAAAATGTACAAAAACAAATCATGGAAGCATGTGACCAGACCAAAGTAAGATTAAATCAGAAACATCAGAGTGTCTGGTAAAAACTAACATAAATAATAAAAAAGGATATGTGTCAATAAATGTCAGTGTGCTAAAGAAAAATATCAAAGAGAAGCAGTCAACATTTTATGTGGCACTGAGAGCTTCAGTAGGTGGAGACATATTCATAGCTGTTATCTTGTCTTCAGGCACTATCCCCTTTATTAATACTCAGTGGTTTTCTCTGTCTAGTTTTGGGTTGAAGTTATGCTTTGTCAGATAAGAGAACATTGTGATACCTTGTCTATGGCTTCCATTTGCTTGGTAGATTGAGTTTTATCCTTTGGCTTTGAGTTTTGGGAATCTCTTGCCAGTGACGTGTGTTTCATGGTGATAAACGATAGCTGGATGTCATTTTTAATCCCAACAGCATGTGTGTGTCTTTTAGCTGGCCACCTGAGGCTCTCTGCAGTTAGAGCTAATATTGGGCATGGGGGTGCTGTTTCTTATGGTTTGGTGGTTATCCTGCCTATCCTGATTGCTAGCTCTTCTTCCTTGTCTCTGAGTGTGAGGGGTTCCATGGCTCACTCTACTGGACATGATCGCTTCCTCCATGAGGCATAACAGACTGGCCTGACTCTCCTTTGTTCATTATATTCCCTTATGCAATCTATTTTTTCCTTCATTCTCAGAGATAAAGTAGTTTTTATTGTTCCTTTGTGTATCGTATTCCTTTAAATAGTTTTCTGGCTTGGTGGTAAATGTTATTATTTTTCCATCAATTAGGAAAACCAGGACAGAGAGCTTATTGGACACACCAGATGGAGCAAAGTATGTAATTTCCTCATGCAGGCCCCATAAAGAGAATACATAACACTGTGATCTGTAATCTGACCATCCAGTGTGGCAAGTAGCCACAGAGAACTTCCAAATGCCCCTTATCTTTGGCTCCACTCAGTCCCCACAGTTCACTTGGCCTACCCAAATTGCCATTTGTCCATTCTCTTGCTGGACCCCCTGAATCTACTATTCATCTGTCTGTTGGATTTTTCCCATGGACCTGGTCCTGGCTTTTGTTTGCCCTCACTCCTTTAGCCCAACACTGACCCTGCAACCTGACTCTACAATAGCCCTAACAGGTTCTCCAGCAAGGCCTCCAACTTAGTTTTGCTCGTAATCTTATCAATACAAACTCTGCTTGCATTTCTGTCAGCTTCTCTCCTTCCAATGACTTTAGAAACTTGCTGAACAGTTGGTCTCTTAGCCCTTACAGCCAGTCTGTAATAATCCTGGGTTCACCTTGGTCAGAGATGTCAAGTAACAGATTCTCAGGAAAACTGAAACTGCCATACTTATAAATTTGTTGTTACTCAATAAATTCTGACATTGTAGAAAGACAAACTTGGTTAGCCATTGTTCTAACAAAGCCACATAACATATATGTCATCCTCTTTTACATATAAAGGGATGAAGAAAGACCCTAACAGCTTGTCCAGGGGACAGTGTTTCAAAGACTAAAGTTAAAGCTTGATTCCCATAAATGAAACAAGCAAACAAAAATCCCACCGAAGTAGAAATAAACGTAATTCTAGATTCTTCTAAGGCCTGTTCTAAAGGTTGAACTTTCTTACTGTTTGCAGTGTGCTAGCTATCAAGGACAGGGTTTTATGCCTGGTAGGCAAATGCCATAGACAAGCACACTATCATTAAGCCACATCTTTTCCCCCTGAGGAAGTGATTAAATCCCACAGTTTATAACATTTTATTTTATTATTGTTTTATTTGTGTTTTGTTTCTCTTTGTTTTGATTTCATTGTTGTTATTGAATGTTTGTTTTTGAGACCACATCTTTTCCAGATCCCAGGCTAGCCTGAAGACTTAATCCTGTTGCCTTGGCCTCCTGTTTCCACAGATTTCATGTGTGCATCATTACACCTTAAGGCAACAATTCCTTAATACAATTGTGCTTCTTGGTTTTGTTTGTTTGTTTGTTGCCAATTTGACACATGCTAGGGTCATGTTGGAAGTAAGAACCTCATCAGACTGGCCTGTAGGAAAACCCATGAGCCATTTTCTTGATGGCAGATCAGTATAGGGGAGGCCAGCAGGTGGCTCTGGATTTTATAACAAAGTAGGCTGGACAAGTCATGGGGAGCAAAACCATAAGCATCATTCTCCCATGACTTCTGCTTCACTTCTTGCCTCAAGCTCCTGCCCTGATTCGCCCTCATGATGGATTCCAACTATAAAATGAAATAAACCATTTCCTCCCCAAGTTGCTTTTGCTTATAATATTTATCACAGCAACCTAAACCTAAGACAATAATTTTACCTTGTAAATTTTTAGAAAAATAATTGTAAACAACATAAATTGACAGATAACTCATAGTAAAATACACTGGTTGTTGTTAACTTGACAAATGTCTAGACATTTTTCGGGAAAGTGACTTCTAATTGAGAAAATACAGACGTCACATTGACATGTAAGCACATTGACATGGTGCATTTTCTTGATTGATAATTGATGTGGGAGCGCCCAGCTAGTAGCAATGAAAGCTCAGGGCAAGTGGCCCTGTGCCCTATAAGGAAATAGGCTGAGCAAACCATGAAGAGCAAGCTAGGAAGCAGCATTCCTCCATGTCCTCTGCCTCAGTTCCTGCCTTAAATTTCCTGCTCTTGCTTCCTTCAATGAAAAATGTGATATGGTAGTATAAGCCATATAGACTCTTTACTTCCCAGATTGATGTTAATGTTTTATTGCAGCAATAGAAAAAAAACTAACTAAAACAAGAGAGGGAAGAAAAGAGTAAGCAAGAGAAGAAATTATGTCTGGGAGGACTGGGGAGATGGCTGAGGGATCAAGAGCACTTCTTTCTCTTACAGAGCACCTAGGTTTGATTCCCTGCACCCATGTGACAGCTCACAACTATCTAACTCCAGTCACATCTTTTCTGGAACTTCCGAGCACAGGTACACATATGGTATACATCCATACATACAGGCAAAACGTTCATGCATAAGAAACAATAAAAGTACCCTAAAATAAAGAAGAAATTATGTCCAGATAAATTACAGTCTTCTTTTAAGTAGGCTTGCCTTTTTCAAACTACTACATTTTTTTTAAATTTATTTATTTTTATCTCAATCACAGGTTAGGTACTTTGAATCCCAGGCGTAGCCCCCTCCCTCAGTCCCTCCTACCCTCCCAC
>CM053764.1:127446255-127539063 GCA_028658305.1 Pachyuromys duprasi
TACACACCTAGGGAGGATATACAGGAAGGATCATACGTTGGTATGATCAATGCTTGTTTGAATGAACAAATGGGATGGACGGACATTGAGTGGAAGAGAAAACAAGCAACAGGACAGGAGCATGCCAAAGAGGTCCTCTGGAGGGGGGGGGGGGTTAATGTAGCGATGTATCAGAGCAGATATTAAGACAAAGGCGATCAAGCCTTTGGCAGAGGGCGAGAAGTAATGATAGATCTGGGGGAGGTTGGTGAGACTTGGGGAGAACAAGAGCTCCACAAAGATCAAACTGAGCAGGCCACAGGGGTCTTGTATGAGACGGTTTCTACAATCAAGGACCAAGTGTGGATGTGGCCTGGAACCCCCGCGCAGATGAGGCCCATGATAGCTCGGTGTCATACTGAAGACCCGCGTCAGGGAAACAGGGACTGTTTTAGTCATGAACTTGATGGCTGACTCTTTGACCCTCCCCCATACATGCCGAGGAGTGACAGACTGGCTAGATCCCAGGGGAGGACATTGCAGCCAGCCCCTAGGAGACAGGATGAGCTGGGTTTGGATGGAAGGGGAGGAGGTCCTCCCTGTTGGTGGACTTGGAGGGGGCAGGGAGGAGGGAGATGAGGGAGGGAGTGGGAGGGTGGGAGGGAATGAGGGAGGGGGCTACGCCTGGGATGCAAAATACCTAACCTGTGATTGATATAAAAATAAATTTAAAAAATGAAAAAATAAAATATAATCACAGTCTCCAAGACTCTTGTCCTGTTTGGATGAGAACGAGGTGCAGACAGAAGGGAAAGCATACATTCAGCCTAACATTTACAAGACAGAGGGAAATGGCTAAGAGAAATGAATGTGACACTGAACAGATTCTTTAGCTGCCTTAGAAGTTGTGAAGAAAGAGAACATTAGATTCAATTAGTGAAATATCAATGCAGGGCACGAAGAAAAACCGGTAAACTCCACAACACATTTTTATAAAGCATTTAGAGGGGAAGTTATGCCCTTCTGCCCTCAAACAACATACAGCAGTATCTGATTGTAAAAGAAGTATAGTTAGAAATCTCTGTCCAAATTGTAGAAGACAATCTATGCTGAAATCAGGTCCAATATAGGAAAGGAGTGGTATCCAATACCTGAGATGGGCACAGGGTGGTGGGTATATTTACAACTTGATGTAACATGCTTGGGATTATGAGAAATTACTCATGCCATTGCCAGATACCAGTTTATTAGAGACTATACTGAGTCTTCTCTATATATCTTAACTTAACCAGCTAGCCATATATCTTCTTAACTTGACCAGCTGTCTCCCTTCATTAATTCTTGAGTCAGATGGGCAAACAGAACCATTGCTTTGGAAAAATAAGCATATTTACTCAAAGTACTAAATAACACAGACAATATGGACGACTCAGATTATAAGAGACTAGAAAACTGCCTGCTACATCCTTGGCAGAAACCAGAGACCATTCTTTTCATTATAGAAAGTGAGATGGTATCAGTTATTGTTTGGACGTAAGCTGACATGGTGAACTTCGAGTTCCCAGTGGTGGTGGTATTTTGGAAGTTTCTGGAAACTTTAATAGCCGTACCTATTAAAAGAAACCAAGTCTCTTCTTTTCTTTGTTTCCTGTCTACCCTAAAATAAATAGCCTTCCGTGACACACGTGACTTATGAAGATATGCTGCCTCAACACGAGCTCAGAATCAGAGAGTTAAGAACTGTGGAAAAAATTCTCAAAAAAAAAATCCTTTGAAATTGTTCTCTCAGATATTTTGGTCTCAATTATATATATCTACAAAAGTAGCCAACACAAAGCCATTGTATTGAAGATAGCTCATTGGTTTGGTAGAGTTTTGATTAGCAAAAGCCAAATATTGAGATTAAATTGTGGAATAAAGTAGATGTGATTTTTTTAAGCAATAGCACAAAAGCAACCAACGATTCTAAGGTGAGATCTGTGACAATGGATACATTTCTAGTATGTGCTCTTTACTTATACAACTGTCAAAAGCCTGTTAAACAGAGACAAGGCTCTTTCTCTTGCAATCATGGTTACGCATCAACCCAGGTTTGAGTTGGTCTATCTAATACACTGACTTCACCTAGCGAGACCCTGGGCAGAGCACTCTGTTCACTTGTATGAGACTTCTCACCCATAGAAACTTTAGGTTAGTAGACAGTGTTGGCAGCATCTAGAACTTTGAAATTTTGTAATGCTTTAACAGAAGGTAAATACATTCAGCCAGTCCATACTTGACTCAATAATCAACTTACGGAGTGGTCTGTGAGTTTTGAGTGGGGACCAGAAGCAAGAGAAAGCCTGGTAGCCAGTCCAGGCTCTGATATTATCTGCTTATCTCAACCATGTGATATAGCAGATTCAGCATTACTGGGGAGAATATCTGGGAGAAATTAAGGGAGGTAAAAACATGACCAAAATATGAGTTTTTTCAATGAAATAACTGGGAAATTTAACTATGTACTATTTTTGTTAAGCAGATTCCCTCATAGGAATAAAGCTCTTTCAGGTTATAGAGGAAGTCTGTAATCTCGGTTGCAGAAGATACTTGCTGTCTAAATAATAGTCTGGGTCACATTGTTGAGTTATAAAAGAGACTGTCTAATAGAGCAATTTTAAATAGCTTTTAAGATCACAGTTGCCAAGAGAGCTGAGTTTTGTTATCTTCCATGTGACAATGTCAAATAAATTCAATCAAAATTTCTGTGAGGACTTTATGGAAACAGTATGACAGGATTACATCTAAACAGACACAGATAATTTCTACAAACAGATGGACCTACTTTTTCTACACTGAGACACCTTCCTGGATTCACACAGCCTTGCAAGAGAAACCTTGGGTCTAATTCATAACAGGGTTGACTCAAGGTTGACACAAAGTTTCATCTTGCAGCCTGGCTCCAGAAGTAACACTAAGGGACAGGAAAGGTCTGCAGTGGGCAGAAAGTCTTCACACAAGACCTCATATAGCTCAGGACTTGTTTAGAAACAAGAATGTGAACCTGTATCAGGCACAGCCTAGACCAGGCATGGTAAGATAGACGCTGAGACTTCAGGAGTGAAGCTGGCTTACTTTTCAGATAAGTAATCAAGATCAACAGAAGTGCCGACTGAAAGCCAGGGACATCAGCCTTGTGAAAGAGAGGTGGGGCAGGCTGTGTGTTCATCACAGTCCTGGGACTAATGAAATGAAAGCCGCTGTGTTTTAAAGTACTTAAAGCTCTATGCCAGTCTATAGACTGGTCAGCTGGTCCTAGAAGGTGTCAGGAGAAGACAGGATGCACTGTGGAGCCTGAGTGGCACTAAGAGACTTTTGATGCCATGCCCACATCTCTCCAGCCCGTCTCTTAGTTTACTTGTAATTATGGAAAACCATTTCCTACCTGCTACGGGATTCCAGTGCTGATGCTTCTTTGTATGGAGGCTCCCTCTGGTACCATAACAGATTTTTCCATTCAAATACATGGCAACACAAGATTTTAGGAGATACAGTGGCTGCAGGAATGCCACTCCAACAATGAGGGATGAATTGGTGAATAAATACCTCAGTGTGGTCAATTTTGGTGGGATTAGTCCTATGTGGTCCCTGGCTCCCCAGAGCATTTTGAGTAGCTGTAGAAGCAATGTCCCAAGAACAAAGACCTTATACTGACATATCTCCTTCAAAACAACAACCTGTTAAACTTGTTGTGTCTCTGTAAGTTTTTCCTGAATTATGGCATTATTCTATTCTTGGATATTGTTGTGCATAATGTAGCATTAAAAATTTAAATTATCTGCAAAATATGTCTTTTCTGGCATCTTTGTATTTATTTACATGCTTTAAACAACAAAATCTTAAGGCTGTTGATTTGTTTCATTTGATTTTTTTAATAAAGACTAAGCAGCTTTACAGATTATACAGTAAAATCTCTTGCAAAAAATACAAGAAATGAGTCTGACAATATTATCCCCCCCCAGGGAAAAATTCTAAGATAGATAAACAGAAGGATGGTCTTTGTATCAACTTATGATATCTAGACAAATGAAAAAAATCCCTTAGGTTTACAATTAGAGCCTATAGCAAAACCTCTAAGCTAATGTATGAAGAGAAAAAGTTTATTTTGTCTCGGAGTTTTGGAAGCTCTAGTCTAAGAACGACTGTTTTCTATTAAGCCAGCACATTGAGGTAGGGCCGTAGAGCTGAGCAAATGTGCTTATGTCACATGCCACGGAGAGAAAGGAGATACTGGAGCTACAAAATCCACTTTGAAAACCCACCCCAACAAGCTACAGCTTCCCATCAGCCCCACTTACTGAAGAGCCACCTATCTTCCAAGAGTGCCACTCTGAGACCAGGGGTTCAAACTGCAGCAACACCTGTAAGACAAACAGCAAAATTTCAAAGGCCTGACAAGACAAATGGACAGACTTCTAAGACTCTGTAGGTCTCACATAGAGTAGGGCAACCAATGGAGATAGGGATGTTGAAAAGCTTGTTCCTGTAAATCAGTCTGCCAAAGTGGTATCAAGATTGTTGAGGGTTGGCAGCTATCTTCAGCAGTCAGTCCTTGCTCTCCCTGAAGAAGGGGATGGATTAAATAACTTTTGTCTCTATAAATCTACATCCTAGTTTTAGACAAACAAAAAGATGGCAGATTCTCCTGAATCTGGTTCCTTTTAATGTTCTTCATCATTATAGAACTACCAGTCTTTGGAATGACACCTTCTCGTTTCCTCCAATGGTTGATAATACTGCTACGATTTGAGTTTATTGTCCAGGTAAAATGAGGCCTCACCTCTTTCAAAGGTCCTTTCAAATCTCATTGCCTTGCTAGTATGGACCTTTTTTCTCAAAAGAAAGCATTTTAAAACTACATTAGGAACAGGAAGTGGTATTTTTACCACATGCCAACAGAATGAGACTCCAGAATCATGACTTTCTTGTGTAAAATCAAGTAAAGGCTGTTTAGGAAGGCAAGATGGAAGAAAAAGAATACTTAGAATTATAGTGGTCTTTTCAAACAAAGGAGAGGTACATGCAAAAACCAAGCTTGCACTAAAAGTAAATAACAGGCTTGTAATGTAAAGAATCACAAGTAATCACACCCATCCAGCCGGGTTCCAGTTGGCATTTGACATTCAGGTATTAGATTCATTACTTACTAGATCTTTAATATTAAATTATACAACATTCCTAAGACTTGGGTTTCAATATATAAAATTAGGATGATGATAATATTCAACTCACAGGACCAATGTAATGATGAAATAATTTATTCATTTTTCATGATCATTAAAATGTTATGCAAATATTTGAAATAATTATTTTAGAAGATCCATCTGTAGGCATAGAAAAAAACAATTTGTTTTTTTTTAAATCATAATAAAACCGGCATTGTGAATCCCCATTTTTAATTAGTCCAGCACTCCTAAGGAGAAAGAGATGTTCTACAATCTTAGCAACAAGAGTGCTCTGTCAATACCATTATTGGGTATATATTTGTCTGTTCTACCTAAAACAGTGGTTCTCAACCTGTGGATTGTGACCCCTTTGGGAAGATCAAAGGGGTTGTCTAAGACAATCAGAGAATGCAGATATTTACATTACAATTCATAACAATAACAAAATTACAGTTGTGATTACAACAGCAAAAATATTATCATTGCGAGTCACCGCAGCATGAAGGACTGTATTAAAGGGTCATAGCATTAGGAAGGTTGAGAACCACGGACCTGGAATCTCACTTTTGACTCTGTGTGCTAGGTAGCAGGTAACAGAGAATAAATTTAGAGGAAAAAGAGAAACACGAAATGAGCTGAGGGTAAAGGGAAATAACCCCTCGTAACAGAAATACCGTGTGGCCTGCATCGAGAAATGATTTCATGTCTCGGGGGGCCCTTTCCCACTGAATAAAATGTGTCTGTGTTGTATGTTTTACTTTATTGGACACTGTATGCTAATAATCTATTAAACCAGGGAGGTGTCAGGAAGAAAAATCACCCCACACTCAAACAAAATGGAGCACAACAAAGCAGCCAGGTTCACTTTGCCTTTTTAAAGCCTTGAAGGCAACCTCATCGGCTCAGAGAAAACCTGGCCTTTTTCCTGATTAGAGGCAATCAGAATAGAGGCTGACAATCTTGCCTAATTTACAAACTGCCACATCAGATGATAACTGTTAATAACTACTAATATTACCCAGCATGAAAAGGAAGGTCAAATTCTATAGTCTGAATGTTAAGTAAGGCAAAGAATAGGATTAGCTTTTAACAGAGAATTTGCTTTCCTTAAAAAAAAAAAAATCATTATAAATATGTGTTGCCAAACCACACAGCAGTTGCAGTTTGCCTTCCAGTGTTCAATAACATGATCTTCCTGTCTTTGTTGGGCTTCTTTTCATCTGGTTTACATTGCTATTGGGCTTGGTATGCTATGGTCTATCATCATAAAATCAAACCTGAAACAATTGCTTTCATCTCATCAAAGAATTTTCCAGAACAGACTAACACTTTTATAATGGCTGAATTACCTAACACTGGTAATTTTTTCATAATCAGAAATAACTGACTCAGAGGATGGAATTCATACCTGGCACCATTATCTGGGCCAAGAACCTGTGGCTAGACACGTTGTAGGCCTTGGGGAAGAGGTTCTTTTTCAAAATTATTTTCATTTTTATCAATTAGAGTTTATTCACTTTGTATCCCCCCCCCATAGCTCCCTCCCTCCTCCTCTCCCAATCCCATCCCCCCTCCTCCCCATCTGTGCCCCTATCCCAGTCCACTGATAGAGGAGGTCCTCCTCCCCTTCCCTCTGATCCTAGTCTATCAGCTCTCATCAGGAGCAGATGCATTGTCTTCCTCTGTGGCCTGGTAAGGCTGCTCCCCACTCAGGGGGAGGTGCTCAAAGAGCAGGCCAATCAGTTCATGTCAGAGACAGTCCCTGTTCCCATTACTATGGAAACCACTTGGACACTGAGATGCCATGGGCTACATCTGTGCAGGAGTTCTAGGTTATCTCCATGCATGGTCCTTGGCTAGAGTATCAGTCTCAGAAAAGACCCTTGGGCCCAGGCTTTTTGGATCTGTTGCTCTCCTTGTGGAGCTCCTGTCCCCTCCAGGTCTTACTATCTCCCACTTCTTTCATAACATTCCCTGCATTCTGCCCAACATCTAGCTATGAGTCTCAGCATCTGCTTTGATACCCTGCAGGGTAAAGCCTTTCAGAGGCCCTCTGTGGTAGGCTCCTGTCCAGTTCCCTGTTTTTCCCCCTTCCGATGTCTGTCCTCTTTGCTTTTCTGAATGGGGATTGAGCGTCTTAGCCAGAGTCCTCCTTCTTGATTAGCTTCCTCAGGTGTGCAGATTTTTGTATGTTTATCCTGCATTATATGTCTATTATCCACTTATGAGTGAGTATATAAAGAACTCAAGAATTTAAAGAGCAACAAATCAAGTAATCCAATTAAAAATGGGGTACAGAGCTAAACAGAGAATTCTCAATAGAGGAATATAGAATGGCAGAGAAACACTTAAAGAAATGTTCAATATCCTTAGTCATCAGGGAAATGCAAATCAAAAAGACCCTGAGATTTTACCTTATACCCATCAGAATGGCTAAGGTCAAAAACTCAAGTGACAACACATGCTAGAGAGGATGTGGAGAAAAGAGAACCCTCCTCCACTGCTGGTGGGAATGTAAACTTGTACAACCACTTTGGAAATCAATCTGGCGCTTTCTCAGACAATTAGCAGTGCTTCCTCAAGATCCAGCTATACCACTCCTAGGGAAAAGGTTCTTAACCTGTGTGTCACAACCCCTGTGGGGTCTACCAACCCTTTCACAGTGATTGCTTATCAGACATCCTGTATGTCAGATATTTACATTTAAAATTTATAACAGTAGCAACATTACAGTTATGAGGTAGCAACACAAATACTTTTATGGTTGGTTCCTGATTACAACATGAGGAACTCAATTAAAGGGTCACAGTATTAGGAAGATTGAGAACTACTGGCTTGCAGGACTAACTACCACAACTGTTTTGCCTAATGGACACCTGCAGACTTATTGCTGTCCCATAGATTAATGCATCTCTCAACCCTCATCAGAGAAGTATCCATTTTCACTAGGCAGCAATTACACAGAGTCCCACAGCTGGTCGACGTGCTCAGAGGTCATGGCAGGTGAGGGGGTGGAAAGAATGTCAGAGCGAGAGGCTGTGGTGACTACAAGGAAACCACATCTTCTGGGCATAGCAGGGGAGCTGCACATATGATCATATGTCTCTCTGCAGGATACGGGCACTTTCCTTACCCAGCATACTCATGCCTTAAGTGCCCTCTGCTCCTTGGTCACTGAGCAGCCATCTCAGTATTGTTAGACAGGACACTAACTTTAACAGGACTGAACGGAAGACCCCATCAGGGTCTTAATGAACAATAGATGGTAGTGGATGTCTCTAACTGGGTTGGTATGACCCTGTCTTACATGTTCTTCTGAGAGGATGCAAAGGGAAGGAGGAATAGAT
The DNA here is from genome assembly GCA_028658305.1 of Pachyuromys duprasi. Lineage (NCBI taxonomy): Eukaryota > Metazoa > Chordata > Mammalia > Rodentia > Muridae > Pachyuromys > Pachyuromys duprasi. Next base: position 127,454,786 of record CM053764.1, read on the forward strand.
GGCCCTGCCCACTGTGCTCATCTGCTCTCTTCCTGAAGCATGTACCTTTGAGGGTTGGGCAGATAAAGTACTTACTTCGAAGTCACGAGGGCTCGAGCTTAGTTTCCTAGCACCTGTGTAAAAAGCAGTGTCTACAATCCTAGTTATCCTAGTTCTCCAGAACAGGAGGATATGGGGCTCACTGTAGCCAGTGCTGAAACAGCATGCTACACGTTCAGTGAAAGATCCTACCTAGACAAAGAAGGATGAGGAGGAGAACAGCAATGACATCCAATGTGTACACCCCCTCCGCCTCAGTGTGCTCATCGACAGGCACAAAACAACATGATTCTGCTTTCTTGCTTGCTCAGCTAACACCACTGACTGCTCGTTTTCCCATGCCTTGTCTGAGTTCTCATCTTTCAGGAGCAGAAGAACCAAGACAGCCGCTCATGTCAAGGCTAGAAAGACCAGAGGAAGCAGACCCTGTTCCCATGACAATACAAAGTCAGTCATTAAGGCATCACAGTGCCTATGTTCAAGCAACCCTACATAGTTGTGAGGCACTGTGTCTTGAAGCTGTCACTCTCATCTTCATCTCCTCCTGTAAGCACTGTAAGTCACACCATTGCAAAAAGATGAGGTCAGCACAATAATATGTTTTGAAAGCAACTACATTCCCATTACTTTTATAGCACATTGTCAAGTAGTTCTATTTTGTTGTTATCCTGAATCGTTTACCTTGCCTAATTTACTAATTAAAATATATACATATACATGTATCTATGAACATACTCCTATTGTATGTATATGTGGGGGAGAACTGCAGATGGTGTTTGGAATCGAAAATGTCAGGCAGGCAAGGGAGGCTTGAAACAGATCCTAGCAGATAAGGGATGAGTTTTATTCTCTTAAAAGGATCCAGAAGCTTCATTGAAAGTGGCATTATGTAACCATCAGAAAAAAAAACATGGTAAGACTTCAGTTTACTCATATACGTTCAGATCTGAGATGGAATTATCTATTACACATCATCATGTCCTTTCCTACAGAAGAGCTTTATAAAATGGACTAAAAGAACTGATGTGACAAGGCTGTATAATTCACTCAGGCACTGTGCAGATGAGAGGGATTATCATTCTTACGATAAGGATTAAGAGAATTCAAAGTCTCCACTAGGAAATAGAGTCCAAATGTTCTCTGCTTCCTTCTAGCCCTTCTTACTCATTTCCACCACAAATCTCCTCTTATGACTTTTAATCTTTGCATCTGGTTATACAAACAGGAACAGATAATAAATAACAGAATGTTTGATTTGAAAAAGATTTCCTAACTTATCTCTCTGACTTCATAAATGGCAATGTTAGGAACATCTGGGGCGATTAGCATAAATGTCCCTAAGGTATAGAGAGACATCATAAATCCATACTTATCAGTAGTGTTAGGCTTTCTTGGGTCTGTGAAGACAAACTATGTATAGATGAAGAGAAGCAGTAGTTAGTAGGCCATGAGACTGAAGAGTTGGGGGGAGGAGACCGGGTTAATTTAGAGAATGCGAGCCCCCTGAAAGCAGAAGCAGGTTATCGCTGCCAAAAATGAGAGGAAATTCTTTCTTATTGAAACAAATGAAGACCACCAGATGTTGAGACATCACTGCATGGCCTCCCGTTTGGGTAGACAGAAAAGACTTCTACCTTATAAAATAAGCTCTGTTCTTGGTGTTCATGAAGTGCCTGAACACCGCATGCGCTGTGGCAATTTTGTTTGCTCCATGGAACTGTGAGTGTGATGCTTGAATTCATCCTGGTGACCCTCTCAACTTACTGAGACCTTGAGGATGCGGGTTATCTTTGGGAGGCTGGGATTAGAGATGCAGGGTAGCAGGGAGCTGAGGTAAGGAGAAATGATGTTTCTGTTACCACAAATGCCTGAGCTGGGATTCTCCTAGGAGGGTCTGGCTCTGTGCTACCAGTCAGACCCTGCTTTCCTTAGACGAATGTACCCACTAGAGAGCCTTGTCTTATTTATTACTATTCTACCCACCCCCTTTTGTTGTTACTCATGAATTCTTTCAAGGTCTCTGTGTTTGTTAAAGTCCACACTTGCAGGAAGCCTGGTGGTTCTACAGTGACAACTAATAGGCACCTCTTTGTCCTGGGAGAAAAAGGATAGATTTGCTTAAATTGAGTGTTTATTCTAAAAAGGTTTGTGTCATGTATTAACATCACACCATCAGTCTCATCAGAGGGTTGGAGCAGAAGTGTATCTATGACAACAGTTCTCAACCTGTGTGACAAGACCCCTCTGAGGGGGTCAGATATCAAATATTTATATTACGATTCATAAAGGTAGCAAAATTACAGTTATGAAGTAGCAAGGAAGTAACTTTATGGTTGCGAATCACCACAGTATGAGGAACTGTATTAAAGGGGCACAGAATTAAAAAGGTTGAGAACCATGTGGTCTGAGAGATAGACTTCACTGCTGTGTTTCATCTGCTCAGGTGACTCTAGTCTTAGGAAAGGGATACCATGAATCTGTGAAAAACACCACGCAGAAAGAAGCTTGAACAATAAGAGTAGGACAGGAACAGCAGAGTCGGAGCGAAATGATGGAGCCGGAAGCAGCTCAACGAAGCCATTACCATGCTTATTGCCATTTGAAGGCACAATGATTGAAGTTATTGTGTTAATGTAAGATTACTAAATAATGCACCCCATAAAAGGAAGGCATTGCTTTGGCCATAAAATGCGTGTAACTGCAAAAGAATTCATACTTATTTAATGACACTTTAGAATTGGGTGGTAATTAAAATGAAGTAGGAAATTTTAAAAGCCAAATACAAGCACACCAAGTATATAAATTGAAACATTTTCTTTGTTTTCTAGGCACATAAAAAAGTAAATTTTCACACAGAGGTTTGGGTTTTTTTCCCCCACTCTCCCTCCGCCTTTCTTTAAAGCCCACTGGGAACAGCATAATTTTGACTCCTCAGTATTTCCACTTCTAATTGCTGGGAGGGTTCATTATCAGCTGTCTGAAGTGCAATACATCAACCTTGCAACGCTGAGTTACAAAAGACATTCACGCATCTGATGGGCTGCTGTGCTAAATACATCTTAATTTGTGCTGCATCTGCTGTTTTCTGGTTTGTTTGGTATGCAGTGAATGCTGCAGACATGAGAGAAGCTTCCTGGATTATTCTTTAAAAAAAAACAAATCCACCAAAACTTCATTTAAGAAAAAGGGTTGTCTTCCATCATTATTCAATTCTGCCTTAGAACACCATAAACTTGATTTTTTATGCACACATATACAAAAACTATGTGCATTTGAATATGTTTATGTATATTAGTGCGAATGCACATATATTTGCATGTATGTCAAGCCAAATATTCAGTTCAAACATACAGAGCCAAACAAACCGCCTTTAGCCATAACTGGATGCATAAAGACACACACACAGGCTTACAGCTCTGGCGTGGATACAAGTGATCTTTAAGACACTTGGGTCTGGTCTTGGTTTGCTTGCTCTGCAAAAGATGCTATCAAGGTTGGCACCCTCAGTTCAGCCTTAACTAAGCCACAGTTCGACTAAGAAACATATGCCCTTCAGCATGATCCAGGATAAACCAGTCTCAATATAAGGAAGTTTAAATTTAAATTGGAAAAGAAAACAAGTACTTGTGTCTGGGGCCCTGTGTCTCCCTCAATCTTCTCATTAAAAAGGCAGCATTGATGATAGAGGCAAAGCTAGTCTCCAGGTCTGTGGCTGGCAGTCACACAGTGCCTCACGCTCAGAAACACCTTGGGTACAAAAACACTGAGGGATGTGAATGGGACAGCAATGGATTTGTTCATGTAATTAATTTGTCAGTCATTTTATGTCTAAAATCACAAAATTTTACTACTTCAAATGAAGACAGGAAGAAAAAAGAAAATATATAGAGAAGGAAAAACAGGAAGAAACACAAAAGGTATTTCCTTTGAATATGTGTTGCTTTAGGGGAAGGGGTGGGAGGCAGCCATTTCTAGGTGTGATTCACTATTTCTAAACAGTTATTTTGTGTGAAACTGATCAAAAGAATCACACATTTTTGCTATAGACTTTGGAATCACTAGAAAGCATGACAAGCAAAGTTATCTACAATCTCAAAAATGAATATAAAGACAGTATTTTTACCATTTTGGCCATGTAATGCTTTTACACACACACACACACACACACACACACACACACGCGTGCTTTAAGGGGACCTCAATAACAAGCATGAGTTTGGTGGAAAGCCATTTGCAGTCACAGAGGCCAGTCCCCTTTGTGGACTGCAGAGAGGCAAGTCTGCTCCCTGACTTATGCCTGCCCCTTCCCTTCCCTAGAATGAACAGTACCCCTATTTACATAATGTCAATCAGACTCCAGTGCTGTTTTCCCAAGAACATGCAGAAGTGATTACCTAGGCAGGCATTAAGACCAGTGGAGTCACAGACAAATCCGGGCTTCCGTTATGGAGTATGTTGAATCAATAAGGCATACTGCTCAACCAGGGCTGAGAAAAACACCTCATAAAGTAACAGCATTTGTAAAGGTTAATCAATTCAGCTAATTGTAAATGCTCTCAATTGTCAGTCCCTAAGCAGTCCCTTTTCTTTGTAGCTAGTAATTCACCATGGGATGTGCAGCTCGAAAAGGGAGCAGAGAAAAGGGGGGAAGCAGGCAAATTTCTCATTACTCTCTCCATGTTGTGCTCTGTTGGTGTCTGTGGATGTCAATATATTTACCACAGGGAGATAGCCTTTTTTTCCCCTGCCTGCTAGCACTATGTCACCTCCTTCATTATATAGAAAACAAAATAAAGAGCCTAATTATCTTGGGTCTAGGCAGATGGAAAGGAAATCTGGGTATTGATTTTGGGGGCAATGTTTTAAAGCAATGCAGATGACTAATAAGGTGGGTAGGTAAAGGGATGGTCTTTCATTGACAACAGCAAGGCAGCAATATCTTATTCACTGCCCAGATATGACTCAGATAAAGAGACTCCTGTTTCCTCCCTCCCCACCAAATACCCCTCTCCCAAACCCTTGCTCAGTCACCAGAGCAAAATCATCCTTGTTGGCGGTGGAGTTAAGAGTGCCTGTGAAGATCAGAGAAGTGGAAACAAACCATGTCAGGCAGGACTGGGAAAATTCTAGCCTGAAATTACATCAGATTCTGGCAGTAAAGGAAGCAACCACACTGAGGGATGTGGGAATCTTGTCATGTTCTGGGGCTTTACAATAGGGTACCCACATTTCCAGTTCATGGATGGTTGTTCTAAGACCAAAGGATATCATTCATTACAAAAGTTTAGGGAAATTCTAGAAAACAGTGACCCAGGGTAAGTGATAAAGAAAAGTCTGCCTCCTCTGCATTTTACTTTGTATTTGTATTTGGTGTTATGTTTCAGAAGCTTTATTCTTCTATAATAATAGTAATCTATCTCTCATATTTAGGAAATATAGAAGGACAGGGTATATTCAAGGAATATTTGTATAAGCCAAAAGCAGAGGTAAGCACTATTTCAAATGCCTCAACACAGGGATAACATTTATAGCATGTAATAGTAACTTGCATTCACATATTGGGGCATAGAATTCCATGATAGGTATCATTCCCCACCGTGAAACATGAACTGCCGCAACAAACCATCAATTTCCTTTTATTTCATTTGCACTTTGATAAAATGTAAATGTCTTTTCTATAGCTATAAGGCTGTAAACAGTGAGGGGAAACTTGAAATTGTAGAAAGACCTCCCCCCCCCCAAGTTCTATGAATCCATTCACATCTCTATTTAGTGTAGTCTAATTCAGTCAACCCGAGGCCTAATTCCTATCAAACTGTGGTGCCTTCTAGGTGTATTGGGGAGTATGCTTATACCAGCCAAGACATGGTGACTTAACAAAGAAAAGGGAAAACATCCTGGAGAGAAGATGGAACACCATAGGAGACTTTGTTCTGCTAGCACTGTGGGATGACAGGAAGATGTTTAGAATCAAACTGACTAGTGTGTTGTATCAACAATGATGGTATAAAGTAGCGTCAGTGGTCCCCCTGGGGAAGAGCTTTTAAAGTACTTATAAGAGGAATTCTGTCCTTAATGGGAACAAGTTCATTCATCCTGAGTGTGTTGATAGAATACCATAGTCACTGCTGAAAATAGAAATTAACTACACAGGAATATCCAGCTTCCTTGCCCATTGAAAAGATGTACGGGAAGACCTCCTCATCAGTACCCCTCTGCCCAAGTTAGAATTACTAACGCTGTGATGAAACACCATGACCAAAGCAACTCGGGAAGAAAAGGGTTTGTTTGGCTTAGGCTTCAATATCACTGTTCATCATTGAAGGAAGCCAGGCAGGAATTCAAACAGGGCAGAAACCTGGAGGCAGGAGCTGATGCAGAGTGCTTGTCTCGGGGCTTGCTCAGTCTGCTTTCTTATAGAATTCAGGACCACCAGCTCAGAGATGGCCCCATCTACCTTGGGTTGGCCCCTCCCCCATCAATCACTAATTAAGAAAATGGCTTCCAAGTCTCTCTACAACCTGATCTTATGGAGGCATTTTCTCTCTCTGATGACTCTAAGCTTGTCTTGGGTTGACATAAAACTAGCCAACACACCCTTCTTCCTATGTCTGCATCTCCTTCTTTCCCTTTCATACAGTCCATCCACCTAAGAAATGCCTCCTCCCTGTAATTGTGAGACAATCGTCCTGACAATCCTAAGGATGCTCTGAATCGAGAGCAGAGACCTCTAAATGTGATTTCTCTTTTACGTTAAAGGAAGTGATAGACCAGTTACAGTTTCAGGAAGTGTACATGATTACCGTCTCCTGGGACCTAGTATACCCTTTTATTGACTGATGATGTACTTGGTACCTTTGGCCCAGCACACTCACTCAGAGCCTACCGCCCTTTATATACACTGTGATTTTCCTTGTAGAGGATACATTTTCCTATCAGTTTAATAATTTCTTGAGGTTATCCTAGGGTGTTGCTCAACTTGCTTCTAAATTAAAACATTTATTAAAAAACTTTGAAGCACTCTCACAATTTTCAATCACTGTGCACATACCAATTTAAAATTATGGGAGCAGTTTTATAAGCACTTGAATTTGGAGGTGATCAGAGACCTGAAAATGTGCAATATAGAGTAATTTAAAATTATTAGAGTACTTCACATTTTTTATAAGCTCTTCAGTTGGGAAGTGATCGGGTTCTAACATCTGAGCTTATAACGGTGCAAAGTGAAGTACTTCTCAGCCCCAGATGAGACACTCTATTAAACCAGGCCACTTTAATAATTCTAAAGTGATGTACAGTGAGCATGTCCAGATCTCCAAATTCACTTTTAAATTAAATATTTTTTTCACTCCCAACCTACAAAAGTCACTTACATGATAAAACAGCAATTTACCCTTTCAATTTGGGACACTACATTGCCATCCTGCATGGGGAATTCCATACCTTTAGTTAAGACAAACACCAGAATATTTAAAATATTTATTTTCAATAAAATTACATGATTAAAAATTATGCCAAGAAATGTTAATTCCTATTCATATTTGAAAATATTCTAACCTTCAAAAACACTATAGTACATCCTATTTGGGGATGTAACACTTTTACATCTAAACAACACCAAACCAATCAGCATCCTTTGCTAAGTTCAGTTTTCTTAATATTTGAGGAAAATAGCATGAACTGTACTATCTCTTCTGAAGACACCACTGACCTGAGGGACAGCACATGGATCCACAAAGTTCTTCTCTCTACCCTTGAGTTCAGAGAACGGACAACAGGAGCAAAACATGATATGAGAGCATCCTTTATCTACCTTCACTGAATGCACATAAGTCACATATGGCCTTAAATGGACCTGGTTTTCTGACCCTTTTGGCCTTGTGAAACCTTATCCTTTCCTTTTCAAAATCACAGGGAAGAATTCTGATCTGGATTGAACCTATCACAAAAAGATTATCTACCCATCATTTTAATCCCCATGTAGACTAAATCCACTTTTAGCACACATTTAGCATGTTTACATAAGAGATTCCTGATTTTCAAACATTTTGGGGTCATTCTCTTGTTTAAACACGAAAAAAGATCACACAACTAGGAGAATAGCTAACTGTAAAATCTTTCAGAAGCTGTTAAAAAATATTTTTCAGAGGCGCTCTGTGGAAGGCTCCTGTCCAGTTCCCTATCTTCGACTACCAATGTCTATCCTGTCTGCCCTTCTGAATGAGGATTAAGCATCTTCCCCAGAGTCCTCCTTGTTGTCCAGTTGCTTTAGGACTATAGATTTTAGTATGTTTATCCCATATTATATGGCTAATATTCAATTATAAGTGAGTATATACCATATGTGTGTTTCTGCTTCTGGGTTACTTCACTCAGGGTGATCTTTTCTAGTTCCATCCATTTGCCTGCAAATTTCATGATTTCCTTGTTTTTAATTGCTGCGTAGTAGTCCAATGTGTAAATGTACAGGGTATTGAAGCAGACGCTGAGAATAATAGCCAAACTTTGGGCCAAGTGCAGGCAATCTTATGGAAGAAGGGGGAGATAGAAAGATCAGGAGGCGACAGGAGCTCCAGAAGGAGACCAACAGAGTCAAAAAATCTGGGCTCAGGAGTCTTTTCTGAAAATTCCAACCGAGGATCATGCATGGAAATAACCTAAGACCCCTGCACAGATATAGTCCATGGGCAGCTCAGTCTCCATGTGTGTTCCCTAGTAAGGGGAGCAGGGGCAGTCACTGGCATGAACTTGGCTGCCTGCTCTTTGATCACCTCCCCCTGGCAAGGTGGCCTTACTAGGCCACAGAGAAAGAGGATCCAGACAGTCATGATGAGACCTGATAGGCTAGGGTCAGATAGTAGGGGAGGAGGACCTCCCCTATCAATGGGCTAGGGGATGGATATAAGGAAGAAAGAGGTAGGGAGGGTGGGATAGGGAGGAGATGAGGGAGGAGGCTACAGCTGGGATACAAAGTCAATAAATTGTAACAAATGCTACTACTACTACTAATAATAATAATAAAAATAAAGAAAAAAATTTAAAATATTTTCCCTTCACTATATTGTGTTGAAAATTTACATCCTTCCCACCCTTATCTCCAGTCACCAATATCTAATTTAGCTTAAGTCTAAAACTACAGTTTTACTAAATCCAGTAGAAGGTGTCTAATTTGATACTTCTTTGTTCTTTAATGTACTTTTATCACTTTGGAGAACTGGTCTTCACTGATGTGTTCCTCATAATACACAAATGACCTGGACAGGTTCCCAACTGTAGCTTGCCACCACAAAACGTACATGGGAGGTTTCTGATGTAGTTCCTATCAGGGAAATGTGCTGTTAGATTCCAAAGTTCTTCAGCTTTGTGACGATATTGCCACAGCCACCTCATCTCACACTGCTTAAGCTGCCTGCAAATTGCTGTGATGTCTTTAAATTGCTTTTGTAGCAACTTCTTCCAATGAGATATGTACAAGAACATCCAGAAATTAAAGTACGTCCATCTGGAGGGTTGTTGTGATGTCATATCTAACTTCATATCAAAGATGAGACATTGAACATGAACCATGAAATTGAGAAATGACTACATCCCTTTTAAGGAAGAAACTGAATTTACGTTTGGATTATGAAGTCATCAAGGGTGGAGTATACTCACTGCCTAAACGTTCTCTCTCTGAATCTCTCTACAAAAGTATCTAATGCTTTCATGAAGAAACAATAGCAGATTCAAAGTTTCTCCATTTTAAAATCTATCAATATTTTGGATTTAGAGCAATGGCTCAGTGGTGAGGAATATTTGCTGTTCAGTCATGAGGACTGGAACACTCATACCAGCTCAAAAAATCCTGTAACTTGAGATGCAAGGGATCCTATGTCCTTTTCTGGCCTCCAGCATTCCGCCTTCCACCCCCAAAAAACATGTGCACATACACTCTTACACACATACACATAGATACACATATGTACATGTACACACACCAACAAATGAAATAAATCTTGACAAATATATGCATATGTTTTCTGTTAAATGGTTTCTGAAATTAATGTAGGAAACACAGGTTTGAATTCTAATGAGCATGTCAAAAGCTGTAAGAGTTATAAAATGCCATCCTCTACCCAGCAGCATTTGTGATTCAGTGAGTTTGTATTTCTCTGTTGCTTTTCACGGTGCCTTAGTTTTCATTCTATTGCCAACAAAAAGTCAACCTGGAAAGGACAGCAGAGGAAAACTTTTCCTGGTGATACTTAGGCAGGTGCAAACAATCTATGGAATCCATCATTTAGCTCTAACACCCTGAGAGTTTATAGTTACCTGAGTTATTCTATGGCAGTAATACAAAATTCTTTACAGATTTATGTTTGAAAACAAAACAGATTTTCCAGGAAAAGAATCTTGCCTGCTACTCTAGCAGAAGACCTAGCTTAAGTTCCCAACCCACATGGTAGCTCACAACCATTCATAATTCCAGCTTTAAGAGATTCAGCGCCGTCTGAGGACCTCCACAGACACCAGGCATGTACATGCTGAACTAACATACATGTAGACAAAGTACTCAGAAAAATAATCAACTCAAAACTCCTTTGTTGTTGTTGGTTTTTCAAGACAGGGTTTCTCTGTGTAGCCCTAGCTGTCCTAGACTCACTTTGTAGACAAGGCTGGCCTTGAACTCTCAGAGATCCGCCTGCCTCTGCCCCCCTGCGTGCTGGGATCACAGGTGTGCGCTACCATGCCAGACTCAAATTAAAAGACTCCACCCAGGAGGGTAACAAAACATATGCTGAGACGAATAGTCAAGCTTTGGGCAGAGTGCAGGGAATCTTATGAAAGAAGGGGGAGATAGGAAGACCTGGAGGGGACAGGAGCTCCATGAGGGGAGCAACAGAATGAAAAAATCTGGGCACAGGGGTCTTTCCTGAGACTGATACTCCAAACAAGGAGCATGCATGGAGATAACCTAGAACCCCTGCACAGATGTAGCCCAAAACAGCTCAATATCCAAAAGGGGTCCCCAATAATAGGACCAGGGACCAGCTTTGACATAAACTCATAGGCTTGCTCTTGGATCACCTCTACCTGAGGGGGGAGCACCCTTACCAATCCACCCAGTAAGACAGTGAAGCCAGTCCTGATGAGACCTGATAGACTATGGTCAGATGCAAGGGGAGGAAGACCTCCCCTATCATTGGACTGGGGAGGGGCATAGGAAAAGAAGTGGGAGGAAGGGTCGGATTGGGAGGGGATGGAGGAGGGTGCTACAGCTGGGATACAAAGTGAATAAACTGAAATTAATAAAATAAATTTTTAAAAGAAGACAATCTTTTTAAATCTCCAAATAAGTGATCAGTAATTAGAAGATATAAGGGAATGTTAAATGAGTATATCCCTGGGTTGAGGGGGTAAAAATCAGTACATAAATGGTAGATGTACTCATAAAGACATTTCTAATGATTCATGCATATTAGAGATAGAAATGTTAAGGGAAAACTAAAACATTTTTTCTGCGCTTAATGAATAGGTAAAAAGTAAATCATGAGACAGTGGATTTGAAAATCATAGTGGATATTTCAAACTATGTGGCTGTTATATAAAAAGCAAAAGTGACTGTGCAAGAATCATATCAGAATTTATATGAAATGGTAATTGCATACATGCTAGGACTGTGCATAATGAAGCGCGACATGCCTTAGATATTTTTCAGGGGTTAGGTTAAGCTCTGGGTTGTCACTGTGCTTTTCAGCAATAATCACCGCCTTCAGAATCCCTGTATAAAGAGCGAGAGAAGCAATTATACAGGATGCCAATCTATGAGTCTCCTGTGTACAGCATTGACTTCAATACTGAAACCATGGAGATAACACTGGAATAAAGCTTTTGCCTGGCCACTGTGAAGACTAATGTGCACAGTTCAGATAAAATAGTTCGATTCCTTTGCATTGTCATTCAAGGGTACCTAGGCCCACTCACATGTGTGCTTTTGACATTATTTTCTCTAAGAACCTCGGTAAACAGAAATTTCATTAATGCTATGGTCATTTTAAGCAAATCTTTACTTAATGATATGAAATGCGCTGTAATTCCTACTGCTTGCTGCATGAGATAATCCATTTAAGTAAGAGAACATGTTTTGTCAGATTGTGTGAGTCTGACAGTGTTTAGAACCAAACTAAGCCTTTGAGATTTGAATTCCATTTGCTTCAGGAAAAAAAAAAGTGGCTTTCTGGTTCAAAGGAAAAAATGCTTAGAAGCCATATTTGAAAGGCTCATAAGGGATCTTACACATCAAATAGCTCTCAAAGAACAACATTGTGATGAGTTAAGTATAAATTAATTAGAAACATACACATTGTTTCTCCCTGGCTGTCCACATGGCTTTCAAAGTTGGAGAAAGAATGTTTGACAAAATATGTTTGGAGTCTTCATGACCTAAAAGCATAATAAAGACTTCAAGATGTTTGTAGAACAAAGCTATTTGCTTCATTACAATGATTTTTTTAAAATAATGCTCAATAATCTTCTGGTAAAGAATATTGGGGCACATACGGGTACTTCGTTTTGAACTCATCAAGAGCATCTAAAAAGAGAATATTTTCTCTGAAAAGAAACTGATTAAGTGACTGTAAATTAGGTCTAGTTTTGTAGTGCTTTTGAAAGGGGAAACATACATGGAATGGAGATTTAAGCATGCTTGGCACAAATCTACCCTGTAAAAAACTAGAGCAGAAACCATTTATCAAAGCAAGCCCTGAGTTGCTGTGGACCCTGGCCTTGTGTAGCATTTTTATGAAGCTTTCTGGATCCCACTGACTTATTAAGAATCTGGTCCAGGTAACGAAGCTGTGTTCCTCCACAACTGTATGTATCCAATTCCAAGGGATCCTGAGATGTACATGAAAGCTAGCTAAGAATGAGCCAGAAAGCAATCCAGTAAAAGACATGGAAGTAAAAATGTGCAGAGTAAATGGTTTCCTACAGTGTCACCTCTATAGAAAGTACTTTAAAATGTTACTATTAATATGAGCAAGTGTTTATTATAAAACAACTGATTACAGGGTTTTTAAAATGTATGCCATTAGTATTCGTGGAGTGTATGTCTTCAAATTTAGTTGGGAAGAAGATAAATGGATGGAAGAAAAAATGAGAAAAGGGGGAGGAAGACAAAAAGGAGAAGGAAAGAGAGAGAAAGAAGAAGGGAGTGAACAAAGAAAGGAAGGGAGAGAGAGACAGGGAAAGAGAGACAAAGGAAAGAAGGGAGGAAGGCACAGAGGGAGGGGAGAGAGGGAAAGAATATTAGTAAAATACTGCATTTGAGGAGTGGGGAAATAGTTCAATCAGCAAGTGCTCACTGAGCAAGCGTGCAGATCTGAGTACAGTCCCTAGAAATAATGTCAAATTCTAGAAGATCACCTGGGCCTCCTGGCCAGCTGGTATATCTGTCCTAGCTGGCTGTAATTGTCAATTTGGCACATCTAGAATCACTGGGAAAGAGTTATACTCAAATAATCCATTTCTACGGGCACGTCTGTGAAGAACTGTCTTGATTGTTTAATAGCTGTAGAAAACCCCAACCTGCCATGGGTAGTGTCATTTCCTGGGCAGGTGGTCCCGAGATATACATAAAAGCTAGCAAACAATGAGCCAGAAAGCAATCCAGTAAACAGCACACCTCCATGGTTTACTTCTGGGGTTCCTGACATCCCTCAATGATGTATTGTGACCTGGAAGTATAAGAAAAAAATAAATATCCAAGATACTTTTAATCACAGCAACAGAGATCAAACTAGGACACTTTCAACTTGAGCTCCAAGCCAGTAAGTGGGCCTAGCTCAAAAATTCATATGTACAATACCTGAGAAACAATGCCCAAGGTAGATCTGTGACCTACACACACAGAGACATACACACAAACCTATGCACACCACATACGTAAAACATTTTTCAAACTACATTTTGTATATTTTGTTAACTAACTTATTTTATAAAAAGTAAAATTAAAACATCTCATTTAAAATAGGACAAAGATGAAGTTGGTTTGGGCACAGTCCCTAATGAAAGCACCAGTTTCAACCAGACAAGTAACCAAGTTCAATTATTTTGGCCTGTTAAATGTGTGACAAAATATGAGAATTGGTTGATTCATAGATTCAATTTCCTATAAAAAGTATATTTTTAACCTAAATTTCTACTCTGGGGTCTGAAAAACTCAGAACTTTCTCCTAAGAATAGCTAATGAAAACCACATGGCCATAACTTTAAATAATTGATGGGTCTGCTCAAGAGAAGAGTCATCATGAAGCTAGGTGAACTCTTTGGAATAAGTTCATCTCCTCATGCGAGTTAGACAAGACTCCAAAGTCATTTTCTTTTAATCTGCCCTTTGAGACCAATCTTCAAGTGCCATTTCTTCACATAACACACTTGCCTTGTTGTGTATCTGGAGAGACAAGGCTGCTCAAACATGTTTAAGACGTAGTATCAGGTTCATGTTGTGTTAAAGTGTTCACACCTCTACTCCCTTTGCATTTCATGGCTCCAAAGCTCCAGTTTCAGCCACAGGAAATTAGAAAAAGAGAGACAACAATGGGTGAAAGGAATAGAAAAAAAAAGAAAAAGAAATGTTTGTTTTCCTGTGTCCCGGAGGCCATGTGTGTTCAAGATGATCTGTTCTACCATGCAGCCTGTCTCCTAAAATGATTCACAGACAGATATTTTTCAAGGAGTATTTGTCTACGAAGATTACTGCTCTGCAGGAGATGGATAAGGAAGTTTTCCATTTCAGATGCAAATTCATAAGGACATTAAATTGAACCACTTCTCAGGCTTTTCATCATAAACTATCTCTTTCACTTGCTAAAAAATTTCCTGTGCTGTTAAACATATTTCAACGTTACAGTGAATCTTCAAACCTGAGGATTAAAAAAAAATAGGGGCTGGAGAGACATCTCAGTAGATGAAAGCTTTTGTTGTGCAAGCATGAAGACCCAGCACTCACATTTTTAAATAGTCACGAGTTGGGACTCGATAGATGGTTCAGTGATTAAGAGTGCCCATTGTTAATGCAGAAGACCAGCACCTCATGTCAGGCTGTTCACAACTGACTGGAACTTCAGCTCCAAGGGATCTTTCACCTTTGGCTTCTGCTGGTCCCTATACTCATGCACATGCATGCAAACATACAACTGAACATAATAAATATACGGTTTTTAGAAGCTCAACATGGCTTCACATTCTCCTGTAACTGAGTACTGTGGGGAGTGAAGATGGCAGAAGAGCTGGGGCACACTGGCCACCAACATAGCTATAGATTCGCTGAGAGAACCAGTCTCAAGGGAAAAGACAGAGGGTGACAGAACAGAACATCAGACATTCTCCTCTGGCCTCCATGCACTTATGTACAAGTACATATGCTGACATGCACAGATACATACAACATAGACAGACAGGCAAGCAGACAGACTAACGTTCACGCAGGCGTGCACACCACAATCACATCTGTAGCCAGAGTTTTGGCTACTTTATTTGGTTCTTTTTCCTACCACCCTTCTCCATCCCAATCCCTTTCAACCCCCAACACTAGATGGGAGAGAAAGAAGGACAGAGGGGGAAAGGAGTGTCAAGCTTGTTAGACTACTTCCTGTTGATTACAGACATTGAGGTCCTTGGGGAAAATTTAGTCTTCATCATCAGGATATTCACAGTCAACAACCAGTAATCCAGAAAACAGCAACAAGCAGCAACCATCCTAGGCCCTCCCGGGGCTCTAATATTTGTACCCTCTCAAGAGTCCCCAGAATTCCACACATAAACTATCAAAAGCTGTCAAAATTATGCCCCTGCCAGAGCACAAGACAAATCATAGTCTGCTGCTATGGTCAGTCTGAAGCAGCCCCATATCCCACACCTGATGTTAAAATAAAAACATATTCACATAACATTTCTATGTTTTTTTTAATTCTCACTACACACATCATAAAACCAATTATCAATTTTTCTAACTAAAATATTTTTTGCTTTTTCTGGAGTCCAGGAGGAAGAGGTAAGCACTGTTAACACAGATCAAAATGATGCCTAAAGATAATGCAGAATGCCTATAGTGGTGCTCTACAGAGGACTAGAGTGGTGCTCCCCACAGGACTAAGGTGGTGTTCCACATAAGATAGAAAATAAACACTCATAATAGTAAATACAATTCTTCCAGCTCCTTATTAAGGAAAAACTATGGCCTGACTCAGTGCTTTCAAACTTTATTCTCAAAAGCTCATTACCTTTTAAAAATAATTAAGATCCTCAACTCCTAATGATCTTGCTGTACCCATTGGTCAGTGCACTGCCCCCACCAGAGAAGCTTCTTCTTGCAATACATGCTAATTAACACAGAGACCCACAACTGGACAGTGGACAGATAGTGAGAGACCTTGGAGCACTCCGCCTTAAAACTGGATGTCTTCACCAAACCTCCCATACAAGGCATTTCTATCAATGCAGAAGAGGAGGCAGAAAAATTTAAAGAACCAGAGGTGGTTGATAACACCAAGTAGACAGTGTCTTCTAGCTGCATCAGGCACGTATCAACTCCCAGAAACTGCCACAGCACACACAAGCCTTCCACAGGCTCAAAGCAAACAAAAATCCCAATGTGGAGAAGGGAAAGTGGATACAAGGTTGCTTCCCTAATCAAAAACCTATTTTCAATTGCTACATCCTGGGAAAGACAAAATCAGTTTTCTCCAATGATGTGTGGCTGGGTACTTCAACCACAGCTCTGGAACTATGCTCAAGAGTAGCTGACTCCCAAATTTTATGTGCATTTTTTGTTATGGTTTAGTGTTTTATGTTTTCCTTGTTTTTGCCTTCTTGGATTTTATTTTTGTTTTTCAGAGAAAAAAAGAACATGAATTTGTATGGGTAGGTGGATGGAGGAGGATTTGGGAGGATTTGGAGTGTGAGAATAGGATCAAAATATTTTGAATGAATAATAATAATACTTAATATCAGTCAAATGTGGTGGTGCATGCCTTTAATCCTAGTACTAAGGAGGTAGAGGCAGGCAGGTATTTATGAGTTCAAGTCTAGCATGGTCTACATATTGAGTTCCAGGACAGCCAGGGCTACATAGTGAGACCCTATCTCAAAAGAGCAACAACAACAAAAAGCCTTAAAGTCCTCCGAACATTTTTGTTTGCAAGAACCCTGTATACTTAGGTACACTGTAGTAGGAACTGAAAATAAGGCAGCTCCGAGATCTTTACTATAAGCTTTATACTTTAAAACTCAAGAAACTTTCAAGACAATTGGATCATCATGTCTGTTCTGTATCTAGGGCCCAACAAAGCCACATTTCACATGTGCTCTGGGAAATGTTATTGTAGAACCGGAGAAAAAGAATAGAAAAAGTCAGTAAGTATTATTGCTAGGAGAAAAGTCTGAATCTTGGAAGGGGTTAGGAACCCAAAAGAGTATCCATGGTGCATTCAAACCAATAAAATATTCTGTGTCATTTATTTGCATATATATGTATACCTGTGAGTGTTTACACTCACATATATCTATGCTACAAAAAGATGTGCCCTGCTGAGGTCAACAGTTCACAAGCCTCTAAATAGCTTATTTCACAGTGTAAGCTCAAACATTCTACACCCAATTGTTCAATTCAAGTGTACAAAGTCCATACATAGCCTATAGTTGCACACCAGATACAAAAGAAATAAACAGGTCACACACTGGACAGGAACTGAAGGGAATGCTGTCCTCGCCACCAATGCTCTACATCCACACAATGGGATGTATAGGGTGAGCAGCCTTCTGTCAAACAGGGAGGAGTGGGTGCACAGAGAGAGGGGGCTGTGAATCATCCAAGGACCACAGCAAGACTTGGCCGCTCTGTGGCAGGGAGGCTGACTCCAGCCGGCAGCTGCTCGGGGAAAACACACGGCTGGAAAACCGAATCTTAAGGCTAGGGCTGAGTATTGTCTGATGTGTTTCTTTGTTAATCTTCCGGCTGTCAAGTAGCTTTTGAATAAGTGTGTGGAGTTCAGTTGTAATTTGCTTCGTTTTCTGTTTTAACATTTTAAACTTATAAGTACATCTTGTGGTCTTTATCTTTCTTCCATGTAAGAGATGCATGAAAATATCATAAATATTGCAAAAAAACAAAAAAAGCATAGTATATGCCATTTAAAAATCTGACAATGTTTATAAATATGTAACAGTACTTACTACATAAAGGCAGCAGTCAGCGGTGTGTGACTATATTATAGAATAAAGCCTTAATCTATGTCCACATACAAATTTAAGATGTCTTATTAAGTAACCATATAGGTAAAAATCATACATATAACTTTTAGTACCCTGACACTACCTTTATTTAAGGTATAAATAAAAGAGATTTTTCTTTCTTTCTTCAGAGTGTCTGTATAAACACGCTTTCCTAAAATGTCAACTGTCCTATAAAGAAGGAATGCAATTACTTTTGTGGAAAAGTTTACCAAGAGTGGCCTGTTTTAAAACATCGTGTAGAATGGCTATGATTATATAGTGTCGCATGTTCAGAGTTGTCATATTCATGATGACACACTGTGGCATGCTGGCACACTGTAGACCATCCAAACACTTCAGAACGTCTTCCAGGATACTGACACAGCAGCCTTTACCTCCACATATTTCTTTGATTATCAGTAACTTCGTCTCTCCTCTTCAATATCACAGTGCCCTCTCTCACTGCGTGTGTACATTTGCATTAGGAAGTAGGTACATTATTTTATATATGTGTTTTTCTTTGTAAGACAATAAAGGGATCTTCACAAGTATATGTTCGTTATTTGTTCTTTAAATATAGTGCTGTGTCTGATAAAAATCAAGAAACATGGGAATACTATCTCTCAGAAATATAACTCTTCTTTTCTCGAGTGTTTAGTTGTTATTTAGAGTCATGTTCAATCCTCCAATTACAATCCTTTCTGAAAATTTTTGGTCCCTCCATTTGTGCAACTTCTCTATGGGGTTTGACATGTCAAGATCTTTTAGGGTTTTTTGTTTGTTTGTTTGTTTTGTCTGTTTGTTTTGGTGTGGATGGTATCTTAAATTGAAGCCGTACTGTGTTCCCAAATTTTTGCAGCATTTAGTATCTCTACTGTCAAAATACCACCAGGGGTCCCAACACAGCCACTGAAACCACCGTGTAAATGCAATCATTCTCTTCAAATCTACTTTTACCTGGAGGAACGACATTACTGAAAGCATTATTGATTTGATTAGGAAAGCAGGAAGTTCTACTGCTGACCAAACATTCCTTAGAATATCCTTCTTTGTAATTTCTGTCATACAGAAAATAATCAGTTTGAAAATAATCAGTGATCTTTTCAAACGTGAATTTAGTGTTTTGCAATTAAATACTGAAAACTTAGTTTTGATGGCAAACATGTGCCGTTCAACAAAAGTAGAAATGAGTAATTGGAAGTTTGCAGATGAAGTTTTAGTAAGGTGTTCTACACAGTAGACACTGACAGTGCAAACATTGCTACCTATGCATAGTTTTCATTGGCTGCTTTCCTGAGCCAGACAAGTACATTCTGACATATTTTTTAAGCTCTTCAGAATCAAGATGCATTTTTTTTTGAAAATTGAAAATAAAAATGACTTTTTACACCCATGTCATTTCTTCACCTCTGAAAGATGCCACCTTTTTAAAACTAACTGTGTGAAGACACTGAATCAATACAATTTTCATGCCTGGGTACCGGCTTGCTTGATTATATGAAAGAAAAATACACAGTGCTGGGCCTAGAATTTACTTCTCTGACTCCATAAGTTCCACAGCCACAGCTCGTTAACAGCATGCCCCACTCATGAAGAGTAACTTCTACACTGATGATGACAATTGATTTCTTTGCTTACATTCCTGGTAGCCAAACACAGAGACTTTGGAACTCTGGGTTATATCACATCTCTGAAAACGATTATATTCATTGGTGTTTTGCCTACAACTAGGTCTGTATGAGGGTGTTGGATTCCCTGGAAGTGGAGTTATGGACAGTTGTGAGCTGCCATGTTGCTGCTGGGAATCAGACCTGGGTCCTTTGGAAGAGCAGCCAGTGCTCTTAACTGCTGAGGTATCTCTCAAAAACAAAGAAAGAAATCAGAAAAAAATCTAAAAGTTAAAAAAAAAAAGAATGATATTCAGTGTCCTAACTCAAGTGATTTTTTTTAATTTCTAATTTAAAGATACAATGAAGTGAATTAGATTGCTACCATTTAGCTATGTTTTATAATGATTTATAAGCATTTCAAATTAGAAGTAATGTGGCACACATTTTCATTTCAGTATTGGCTAATATCATTTTACAATCAACTCTAATGGACAGCAGATTAAAAAGCACAATGTGTATCATGTTTACCTGTATTCTGGACCTCAAGTTTTATGTGCTAACAAATACTTGGAGTGCATATACTTCCTATGACCTAGTGAAACACTTTGTTTTGCTTTCACTTTCTAAGCAATAAAACAAACTAATGATATGTTTTTAAAATATGTTTTTAAGGTGAAAACATACAGCAGTGTCAACAGCTAATCTACCTATCAATCTTTTTCAATATGGTTTGAAAAATAAACTCTAAATCCTGAGTTCAGGGTCCTCAATTCAAGTCTTGACTCATCATCCATTTTCTTTCTTTTTTTATTTCTTTTTTTATTTTTACTTTTATTAATTACAGTTTATTCACTTTGCATCCCCCCTGTACTCCCTTCCCCTCCCCTCCTAATCCCATCATCCCTCCCTTTTCTCCACACATGCCCCTCCCAAGTCCATTGGTAGGGGAGGTCTTTCCCTTCTTCCTTCTGATCCAAGTCTATCAGGTCTCATCAGGAGTGGCTGCATTGTCTTCCTCTATGGCTACTCCCCCCTTAGGTGGAGGTGATCAAAGAGCAGGCCAATCAGTTCATGTCAGAGACAGTCCCTGTTCCCATTGCTATGGAACCCACTTGGACACTGAACTGCCATGGGCTACATCTGTGCAGGGGTTCTAAGTTATCTCCATGAATGGTCCTTGGTTGGAGTATCAGTCTCAGACAAGACCCCTGTGCCCAGATTTTTTGGTTCTGTTGCTCTCCTTGTAGAGTACCTGTCTACTTCAAGTCTTACTATCTCCCCCTTCTTTCATAAGATTCCCTACACTGTGCACAGAGGTTGGCCATAAGTCTCAGGGTATCTGCTTTGATTCCCTGCATGGTGGAGTCTTTCAGAGGCCCTCTGTGGTAGGCTCCTGTCCTGTTCCCTGTTTTGTCCCTCTTCTGATGCCCATCTCTTTGCCTTTCTGAATGGGAATTGAGCATCTTAGCCAGAGTCTTCCTTCTTGATTAGTTTCTTTAGGTGTACAGATTTTAGTATGTTCATCCTATATTTTATATCTAATATCCACTTATGAATGAGTATACACCCTGAGTGTCTGTCTGCTTCTGGGATACCTCACTCAGGATGATCTTTTCCAGTTCCCCCATTTGTCTGCAAATTTCATGATTTCCTTGTTTTTTAATTGCTAAGTAATATTCCATTGTGTAGATGTACCACAATTTCTGTACCCATTCCTCAACTGAGAGACATCTGGGTTGTTTCCACTTCTAGCTATTACAAATAAAGCTGCTACAAACATGGTTGAGCAAATGTTCTTATTGTGTACTTGAGCCTCTTTTGAATATATGCCTAGGAGTGGTATAGCTGGATCTTGAGGAAGTGCTATTCCTAATTGTCTGAGAACATGCCAGATTGATTTCCAAAGTGATTGTACAAGTTTACATTCCCACCAGCAGTGAAGGAGGGTTCCCCTTTCTCCACATCCTCTCCAGCATGTGTTGTCACTTGAGTTTTTGATCTTAGCCATTCTTATGGGTGTAAGGGAAAAATCTCAGGGTCGTTTTGATTTGCATTTCCCTGATGACTAAGGATGTTGAGCATTTCTTTAAATGTTTCTCTGCCATTTGATATTCCTCCATTGAGAATTCTCTGTACCCCATTTTTTAATTGGATTACTTGATTTGTCGCTGTTTAACTTCTTGTGTTTGTTATATATTCTGGATATTAGTCGTCTGTCAGATACAGGGTTGGTGAAGATCCTTTCCCAATCTGTGGGCAGTTGTCATCATCCACTTTCTCACTAGATCATGTTGACCACTGCATTTCATATTTCAGATTGTTTGTTTTGACATTAATGATATTCATTCTACTTCAAATGGTATTTTGAACATCTAATAATGAAACTCAGATGGTTTTCAAATAACATGATGATGACCAGAAGGAACAAATACTTTGTTTTCTAGAATTCTCAATCTACCTACATACCTATAAATATCCAGAAAAGCATGAACCTATAGTGTTTATATCACCACTATAAACAAATCAAAATCACTTTACATCAGTATTCCAAGCTGAAAGAATAAGCTGTGTGGATCTCTAGAATACAGTAAGTCTCAAATTCAAGGTTATCACTTTTGCTCTGCCAAAGCAAGGTCCAAAAGAATAAGTATCTTCCACCAAGTACTATAATTTTATTAAAATGTCCTTTGGAATACTATATTTAGGCTGATTTATTAGGGATTACAGGTAAATATAGAGTCTTTAACCATGTAAATATTATCTAATCATCAACCAAAATCATGGCATTGAATACTAATATGCAGGTGTGTCTTAAACATGGCCATCTAGGTCTAGCCTTTGCATAGTCCTCCAGACTGTACTTTCTAGTGTGTTCTCTGCTTCACAGATCATGTGTCCAACTTCAGATAAGTCCAGTTCACACCTCAGTGTCCTTGATAAATTCCTCCCTTACTTTCTGCATACAACTATTTTATGAAATGTTTTATAAACGTGTAGATAATCCCTGAAGTGAAGTAAAAATCAATTTATGCTTCACTAATTCTTAAGTGACCTGAGTGCAGACAGGAAAATGGACTCATGTTGAAACTCAAACTATCTTCCAAAAAATCAAGTCTTAACAAGGGCAACATAATTGTAAATGAACTTACTGATATCCATCCATCACAACTTACATACCCAGTATAACCCTAATACACAAAAGACAAAAGTCACTTTTGAATGAATGATGTAACCTGGTAATAAAAATCAGCTTTCCCCTCTACAGAGAGAAAGCCTGTTGAGAGAGAGAGCTGTGTATCACATCTGCAAAGACCAAACTGTGCTACCAGGAGAGATGTCATTAACGCAGGAGACTGGCTCCAGTCCTTTCTAAGGGCAGATGTAGAATAACATGACTGAATGATTTATTTTGAATATAAAAATGAGTAGCTTAAACCTAATCCTCACATTCACAAGTAACAAGAACAGTTTCATAGCAAAGAAGCATACTCTTAACAATAGACTAGAAGCTAAGTCAGTTGTGAGCATTGAAGAAAAGAAAGAAGACACATAATCCCCCACAGTGATCCAGGCTCTAAGCCACAGTGGCATAGAATTTCATGTTGTTTTTTGTTAACTTACACTCTGTAACTACAGAAATATTAGTGGTTAGATATTTATGTATACATATGTGTATATTTATATTTATGTATATATGTATGTATTTACGTATGTATATACTTGAGATAAGAAAATTAACAAATACTTTATAATTTTATTTATCTGAAGAAAAAGTAAAATGAAAAAATTTAATATATTATTTGAACAAATAAGACAATATCTGTAAGTAATAAAACTGTATAATTGTAGACTGATATAAGATGGCTAAACTCAAATGAGAGTTTATTTGAAAAATAAGTAAGAATTGCAGTCTGAGGGCGTATGGTGGTGTGTGGTGGCTTATACAGTCAGCCTGACAGAACCTAGACTCACCTGGGATTGACGTTTGCCATCCCAGAGAAGTGGCATCTTCAGGAAATCTTACTCCTCAGGTAACCTCATGCCCTGAACACTTGCACAGCTGACTTCTTCAGACCATGACAAAGTAGCCCCGTAGGAGACTGTAGAGTGGAACTTCTACATACAAATTACAGACAAATTCAGAGAGTCATGGTCGTGTCTGTCTATGATAGTCCAGAAAACCATGGCAAAACAAAACATATTACACAGGAAAGGGCCAACCATACAAATAGTTTCTATACACCAGAAACATGTTGCTGCAATCCAGGAATTCACAGGACATGGATCATTTCTGGTGATGACAATCACCAACTCCTCCAGGATAAGCGACAAGCAGCTGAGCCATAGCACTCTGGTATGGATGCAGCGGCAAGCTGACACACTCCTATTTTTATCTTAAATCTTTTCTGACTTCAAATAAATGTTTTCAAGCCACAGAGACTAGAGATATCTGAAGATGAACATCACTAATTAGAAACAAGGATCAGAGTGGTAATTGACCCTTTTCCCAATAGTGTCACGTAGACGGATGATGCTAATGCTAGGAAGTAACTCTGACATCATCCCAAAGGCACTCTCTGAGCATGGAGGCTTTGCCCCACCCCACAACATTCCAAAGTGTCTCCTGAGCAAAGAGGTCTTATTCCACGGTAGACTCTCAGGACAGTAGAAATCGAAGCGTTCAGATTTTCCTGTCATGCCAACCTCCATGTTACTCTGCCTTGCTCAGTTTCCAAGTCATTACAGATTCCACATAAGGGAAGCTGGCATGCATCAGATCAGCAGTTCCTTCCTATGTACTATTAAATAAAACTCAAAATGTTGACTCATCCCGATTCTTACATTTAACGTACGAATAATTGCTTACAACTCATGTGCTTAAAGAGTATTTAACTGGTGCCGACTAGAAGCCACACAGTGCTTCATGATAGGGAGTGAATAATATCTGAAAGGAAAACAAAAAACAAATAACAAAAAAAAAAAAACCTTCTCTAACCACTATCGAGGCCTTCTTTGTACTGATAGTTTTAGTCTGGGAAACAGGTGAGCAAATGTTACTATAAATACATAAAGTGGAACAATAGAAGCCTGTGTGATGAACACACACAGCTCTGGGACTCTACTATGTTGGTAATGGAAGAACTTTCTAGGTGGGTGGTTTCAGTATAGGTCTTAAAGCTTACATTGAAGGGGCCTAGTCATTGAAATTAGAAACAAAGGCTACAGTGGGAATATACAAAGCAAGGCATAGGTAGTTGAAGATTAGATGAAATTAGACCCATTGGCAGAAGGCTGATTACACAAAGCCTATAAGCTGCTTTAGGCATTCCCATCTGCAAGGGAAAAGCCAGAGCAGGAGACAGACGTCATCAGATCGGAGTAGGATCACTGCGCTCTCACGAAACACCCAGGTGGGGAACGCACCAAAAAAAAAAAAAAAAAAAGATTTACAGAAAACCACATGGGGACCATTTGCCCTCTTTCAGATGGGGTTTCCTCTCGGTTTTAATTATGCAAATCAATAATTTTTAATATCGAGTTTCGTATGACACAGAGTTCCTTGTTATCAAGCAGCCTCACATCAGAGATGGGGTTTCTAAGTAACCAGATGCTTCCAAAAGGCCCGAGACAGAGGCCCGAGTAAGAGGCCCGAGTCAGAGGCCTGAGACAGACCTGAGACAGACCTGAGACAGACCTGAGACAGACCTGAGACAGACCTGAGACAGACCTGAGACAGACCTGAGACAGAGGCCCGAGACAGAGGCCCGAGACAGACCTGAGACAGGGGCCTGAGACAGGGGCCTGAGACAGGGGCCTGAGACAGACCTGAGACAGACCTGAGACAGACCTGAGACAGACCTGAGACAGAGGCCCGAGACAGACCTGAGACAGGGACCTGAGACAGGGGCCTGAGACAGAGTGCGTGCCTGGCAGCCCTCCGACAGCGTCCTGGATGCACACGACCTGGGACGAAGAAAGCCTGTCTCTCGTCCACTGCTCACCCAATCACCGCAAAGTGATATTTTAACCAAAGCAAAAAGGATGTTCTACCCATGTATGTCTTTTTATTGCTAACTTTGAAAGCTTTCAGTGAGTCAGCATCTGAGACTTGCTATGAGATGACACACGTCATATATGGGGATGAAAACTCTTAACCCCTCTAGCCAGGAGTCTTTCCTTCCATTGGCTGATTGTCCACTTAATGTCAATTTTCTACTTCTTTTTCTTTATTCTTTCTGTCCGTTTTTTTCTGATTGGTTGGTTGGGTTTCTTTGGTTTGTTTTTGTGTTTTGTTTTTGCTTTTGGTTTATTTTGAGACAGGGTTTCTCTGTGTGCCCTGACTGTCCTGGAACTCACTCTGTAGCCTCAAACTCAGAGATCCACCTGCCTCTGCCTCTCAAGTCCTGGCATTAAAAGTGTGCGCCACCACTACCTGGCACTTTTGTACTTCTAAACAAAATGTTTCAGAAAAGTATCTGTCACCACTTACCCTTTTCCCAACTCTTGTGTAATTGCCTATTGTCATGCTAGATTTAAAACATTGGCACCCACTTCCTGTCATTGTGAAAATGATGTTGTCATAGATACTACAATGTCAGAGATCTGTGGGGAAATTAAACATTATTTCAATTCTAGATTTTCAGATTTGTTCTCCCTAATATTACACAAAACCATTATTAATATGCTATGAAATGAGACATCTCCAGGATACTTACTAAAAGGCCTTTAAGGGGTAGTCTTTCTGAAGCCCTTCTTGTAATAGCTGTGCATTTGCTCTATGAAACCAATGAAATCCAAAAACACTGCTATGGAGGAGCAGAGTGTCTATTATACCATTTCCCCCAAAGTTCCTCAGGCTTTAGATGATTACGGAAGAGTGTTATGGTTTAAACTTCCTGCCAACAATGTGGCTTTTAGTTGCCTTGGACTGAGGACAAATTGTATTATAATGTATGTTGACAGTTTAATAACACAGGTTACCATCCTTGGTGTACTTTATGATGTAATACCTCCCAGTGGGTGTCT
Source organism: Pachyuromys duprasi (assembly GCA_028658305.1). NCBI lineage: Eukaryota > Metazoa > Chordata > Mammalia > Rodentia > Muridae > Pachyuromys > Pachyuromys duprasi. The sequence continues at coordinate 127,481,713 of CM053764.1, forward strand.
CTGGAGAATCAGGCTATGATTTCCAAGGCACAGAAAAGTCAATAAACTAAAATGGTCTGAGTGAGATTTCTGCCTTCTGTATATTTTGGACATGTTCCTAAAAATTAAATGGGTGTTATCCTTCAAAAATATTTTCCTGGTATGACTTTTTCTGTTTTTCTTCTCAAGCTATAGAGCATAAGAGTAGAATGGTATAATTCTTATTAAATTGTATGTTTAAACTGTAAGAAGTCTTTTTAATACAATAAACAGGTGTTTTTTTTTTCAGATCTCAGAGGTAAAGTTTCTTTTCTATAAAAAGCTGTAATTGTGGTTTTCAAAAGCTCATTAAATATTTAGATCTTTTAGAGTTCAAGTGTTTTCTGTCGAGTTTAAAACACATTTAAGACTAATTATTTCTAGTGTTTTGACCATTATATAAATACATGTAGGATTAAGTGGCTAACAGCATAAAACAAAACAGCAAGTTTTAGGAATAGAATTCATGTAATTACTGTTGGATTTTCTTTTCACCAAGGTATTGTCAATGAAACAAAATATCAATATACTATGTCTTTAAGGCAGCATAAGACATCATTACTAAATGAACTGACTTTACACACACATAGCACTTAGTGTGACCTTGTTTCCAGCTGTTTGCATCTATATGGGCCATAAACAAAAGAAAAGATTCCAGTTCTCAAGCACAATAAAGCTAGTAGGATTCTAGGATGAACAATTCCCTGGAACTTTAATGATTTATAGAAAGGAAAACATACCACAGTATCCTAAAGGAAACAACCTTCCTATCTCAGTTTACAAAATGACTCAGTATTTTTACTATCTATCTCTAAAGTAAAATAGTACTTAGAAAAAGTATTTGTAAATCACCTTGTTTTATAAGTACTAGTCTTTATTGCCCCTCCTTAAATGATTTATTTATTTTTATTGTATGGCCATTGGTGTTTTGCCTACATGGAAGGGCATCAAATCCCCCTGGAGATGAAGTTATAGACAGTTGCGAACTGCCATGTGGATGCAGGAACTTGAACCCTGATCCTCTGAAAACACAGCCAGTGCTCTTGGCCACTGAGCCATCTCTCCAGCCAACAGGTTCACTTCTCCTTCTCTTCACAAAAAAGGAACAACCTACAAAAACACATAAGGCCACTGTTTTGTCCTAAAAGTCACAGTACTTTTATTAAACAGTCTCTATGTTGCAGACACTGTATAAAGTATCTACATAGATTCCCAAATGACCAGCCTGTCAAATTTCCTACTGAATATTTATGCTTATGACTGTAGCTCTGGCATGCTCTCAATCTTTGTCAAAGAAGCTTCTTTGTGCAGTGGACACCAGTCTATGAAGAGGTATATAACTGTCCAAAGCACGAGGAATAGAAGACTGATTGTATAGCCCTAAGCAGGGCATCATTATGAATCCAAACTCCACCAAAGCTCAGGGAACACTGCAGAAGAGCTAAAATGAATGAAAGAACCAGATGAGTCCTTTGAAATGCTGTCTTCTGGACAGGACATGGCTATTGTACTCAGAAACTCACAGCACCAAAAATGGTTACGTGGGTAAGAGCAAGCCAGACAAAAATCTCCACACCAATGGGATAGAGGATTTCCAGACCCTACCCCATCCTGTGGAACTATTGGGCGCAAACAGTCACTGGGAGAGAGAATCATGTTGGGTAAAGACAGAGAGTCAAGAAAGCTGTCTACTTATGATCATAAAGAAGTCTGGCAAAGAACCAGCAGAAAGAGTTGTCGACCCCAGGCATCCAGACTTCAAAAGGTGGTTGAGGCAGCCTTCCCCACTTGCAGGCCACTGAATTTGACTTCGACAACCCATCTACTATTATTTCATTGGAAGTTACTACAAACTGATGTGAGAAATACTGGGTGAATTTTAAATTTTGTTTACTATTTAAGAGCTATAATGCACTCTTATTTGGGAAGTTCATATTAAAATTCATTTATGAGTGCTCTGGATGGAACCAACAGAGTTGAGTTATTCCCAACAACTCAATATCGTTGCTCTGTAAATCCTATGCTGTTGTAGTCACTTTACTTTCACTGTTATTACTATGCTTTCTAGCAACGAGAAAGAGCAAGACTATCTGCATGTTCAAAGCAAATGCACATAAAGTGAATGCTTCAAGGTTGCTGAAGCTCCTGAATGCTGAGCACTCATGATGTACAAACTGAATTGGTGTCTTGAATATGAGGCTCAAATCAATTGGGAAAAAAAGTTATTGCCCTTGAATTCTGGCCCACATTGATGTTTCTGGTTCCAATGTCATTGCTTTTTCTAATTTTTTGGCCAACAGTTCATGTTCGTTTCTCCTCCCAGGGGCTCCGCCAACCAGGCCTAGTTGGAAGAGTTCCCGGTCGAGAGCAAAGGTCTGAGGATTACTGAAGTGGTTTTCTCTTTAATCACTTATAAAAACAGAGGCATAGCCAATCACCAGCCATGCAATTTTCTCCAAATCACTAGATCTCTAAATTCCCTGAAGAAAGCCAGAGTCAGCTCTTTCCCAACAATGTGGTATTTTGAGTTCTTTTTCCCTCAAGCACAGAGCACCTTAGAGCCTTAGGGAAAAGAGAAAGGCAGAAAAAAAACCTGTTGTTTGAACACATTAATAAAGCAGAGAACCCAGCAACACTGTTGTGCTTGGGCACAGCACATGGTTGTATGTTGCTGCTCTGTTCTTGCTTTATTTCCTGGCTGATGAAGCTTGCTTCATTCCTTTCTCTCATCACCCTCTGATTTTTCTTCCACAGGGTTTGCAATCAGAAAGTGTTTCATGAAATTCAAATTAGGAACAGAAGAGACTGAGACAAATCTGATTGCATTGGTCCTTAGCACAATTCAATTAACTAGCATTTGAATAAACACTCTCCAGGCAATTGCAAAGTTAAGGAGGCAAAGAAGCACTGAAGGAAGTGATGTCGTTCTTTCAGATCATCAGAAACTGGGTATCATTTGGTCAGACCCCTCAGAAACACAAAAGGGAAACAGCAAAAGTTCACTTAACATAAATATTTGTTTTGATTGTTGTATGTTTGTAACTCCTAAAATTTTAATCCAGTTGAAAATTTACATTCATACCCATTTTAGCTTTCCCATTGCTGCTTGAAGAAATAAAGCAGCCCATAAAGCCAAACAAAATATTTTGCAGGTTGATTCCCCTCTCTGAAATACCAGCAGATTTCATCATGCAGACTCAGAGCCAGCCACAGAGAAAGCACTTGAACCCGAAGGTGTGGAAGCTAACTGTCTCTCTGAGCATCTGTCTCAAATGCTAGGTAGAGCCCGCAGGGCACACCAGGCTTTGCCCCTATGCGTCCCAGCAACACTCCAGGTGCTAGCAACTTTGCTAAATCAAGGTGTCTTTTGGGTTCGCACATGTCCCCACTCGCTTCTCAATGTACATGAGCGTCTTCCCCTTTCAGTTGTTTTGTCCTCATGCTCTAAATAGGTATCTGCCTTCCCCAAAACATCTTTCCTCAAAGTTGGACTAGAATGAGTTTCATAGAACTATTTTTCTGCTCTCTTCTGAATGAAGTCTCTGACCTACAGCACGTGTTGTCTCAGATCACAGCCAGAGGTTCTGAAGATATGCTGAGAATTTTTTAACTTAATTGCACATTTAAAACTAGATGCAGAGTATTTAGAGTAAATTCTACAACTTTACCAATATACAAACTCTGGCTGACTATTTGCGAAGTAAAGATTCAAGATGTCATCTACAACACTCAAAGAACTTAAGAACATAAAAGGAAATGTTACACATATAATTAAAAATATGTATTTGACCTTAAAATAGTGAAAGATGTGGAATTAAAGAGAATCAATTTTCTAACCTTTCCTATTTACAGAAACATGATTGTGTTCAATAAAAGAAGTTGATGCAATTGTTAATGAGAGAACCATAGCAGTCCGTCAGGAACTCGTGTACGTGCCAACATTTTTTATTTATGATGTTTTATTTATTCCTCTATTCTCTAAAGACCTAAAAAAACAACAAAATTCCAGAAAGCAAAAACAGTATGGCACACAAACCTTTTCCTAGTAGGTATTCAAATGAATTGATACCACCTTCTGAATGGAAATGAAATGCTCATTCATCTTTCTAAGCCTTAGCTCACGACTGAGTGATTTCCAAGTACAATACAGTCTTTAATGGAAGAAAAAGAGCCACTAGTAGTTATAAGGCTGACATTAGTCAATTGAATAGCAAGGGCCACACTATGAGGCTGTGATGGTTTCTTTGCTTACAGTAGCTGTGAGAAAAATAAGAAACTGATTGAATCAAAAATCACAGGAGCTGTTGTGAAGTCCTAAATATATTATTGGCAGGGTTCCTGTAAGTTAAAGGTGCTAATCTCTAGTACACATCAGCTCTGGCTTGGCTTGTCTTGTTAGGTAAACAAAATGTGTCTTGCCTGTCATTGCCATAAAATATTAATGCACTGGAAGTCTCTAAACCATGCTAAGCATAAGGCCTATTATCACACTTAAGAGCAAAGCAATCTAATAAATCGCTGGCTGTATAAAAACTAAGTCAGCTGGCAGAGACAGTAATCTCCCCAAGGGATAGTAAGAGCCTCATCTTCCACTACAGCAGCTGCAGTTGCAGAGAAATGATGCTTCTCCTGCTCAGTACAAATGTGTTCTTGCTGAATTCTGTTATTTAAACTCTAATGGAATCATTAGGATTGTCCATACATTATGAGTAATAGGAAATTAACTAAGAAAACCATCTACCGGGCTGTCCTAGAGCAGGCAGAGTATTTTCATTAGGTCTATTTTTTAATGAGCTAAGTATGATAGGAAATCAAGCTGCTTCTTTCAAACACATTCTCTAAAAGAGCTTGAACGCTACCTCATGCATTAATCACCATCCATGAATGTTGAGCACTGGGCTCCTATCCCTAATTGAAAGCAATTCGCTTGTTCAGCTCTAGCATGAGGTACTCCAGGAAAAATACGAACATATCCTGTATGGATATAATGTTGTATTGCTGCTATACATTTTAGAAACAACCATAATGTCATTGTTGGGCTGTTATTTCATGCGGTATCCAAAAATTCTAAGAATAAGATATACCTTTCCCTACTCCAACAACATGCACTGAATTAACTAAATTACTATTCTTTCAGTAATAGAGAAAAGATGGGCAGATACACTTTTGAAAACACAACAAGCAGTCAGGTGTAGTGGGCATGCCTTTAATCTCAACATTCAGAAGACAGAAGCACAAGGATCTTTGACTTTTAGGCAGACTGGTCCACAAAGAGAATTCCAGGCCAGCCAGTAAGACCATATCTCAAAAAAGAAAAAAAAGATAGATAAAAAATAAAATAAAATAAAAATAGAGTAAGTAACAAATAATTTTAAATATTTTATTTATTTTTCATAATAATTCAGTAATGTAAGTGCTGGTCAAAAGTGAAGAAATACTACCTTCCTCAAAATCAGCTAGCTATCAACAGCTACCACCCGGGTCTGAGCCCTGGCAAACTAACACTGAATTTCTTTTTTTCTCTACAAAAATCTGTGAAGCATTTAGGGTACTTACTGAAACTGTTACCCAAAGATACTAATCTAAGGTGATATTGAATAATAAATTGTGTGTCTCTGCCATGGAACAACTAATAACAAATGCTGAAAATCTCTATATGTGAAAATGTGAAATTTAAAAATTTTCCCTTAATTAGAAGTAATATTATAAATTGAAAATATATTAAAATCAAAATGAGGATAAATACTTTTTTCAATGGATTGTGAATTCCAGGCTCGAAACTGACAAACACCACACACACACACACAAGTACACACACACATATACACACTTGTACACACAAATAAGTGATCCTCGATTAAGGAACACATTTCTTGTGTCTCATTAATGGTGATAACATTGTCCACAAGGCCACATAACTTTCTCACAGTAACTTCAGTGCTGTAAAACTAAACAAAATTATCATCATAACTGAATGTGCATTCTTTCTCCTCTTGGGAAGAATGGAATCATAGAGCTCTTTAATCCTGTGAAAGGAGGTCTGAAAGTCACCTTTATACAATGATGCTGGTTTATATCTCTGAGTTCTTCTCATTTCACCTTTTCAGCCAACAGATTCAGCATCTGTCTGTCCTCAAAGTGTCCACACATTTTTATGAAATGAGAAAACACAATGTGCTCACATTGATGATAGAGATGTTCAGTGATGGGTGGATGTAAGACACATTTCTTAAATTCCTGAAATCCAATCTAACTTTGATCCCAAAATTCTTTTGCCACTGATAACAGAAAAGGCACTACGGGTCATATGAGTTCCTTTCACTCCCATCTTCTTGGTCCCTGGAGAAGAGCAGAGTACCTTGAACATCAGTAGATGGTGCCCTCTTGATGTTACAGTTCATTCCATCCTATTCGGCCAATCAAGCATTGTCAGACAAGTCCATCCTTTATCCCTCCCCTTCTGACATCTGTTGAGGCTTCCAGGGACTCACACATTCACAGATCAAGCCCCAAATGTCTTAAATGAAGGTACTGTCCCCATACACGTACCCCACTTGCTTGGTCCCATTGTTTCTTCTCTACTGAGAACAACTGTTAGTAAGAATAATTGCTCTATTACACCCCAAGAACAAGACCCAATATGTCTGTGTTGATCACATCCATGGCAGCACATATTTCCTGTCTTGTGCTAAAAGCACTGAGTGTTCACAGTCAGTTTGTATCTCTCTATTTCTATGAATTAATTTCAAACATTTCTAAGCACACTTCTAAGAACCTCTTTACACCTTGTTACCATTAAGCTAGAATGCCCATATCCTTAAAAAGTTAGAGAAATGTTACATGCTTAACATTACAAATGTACATAAATTAATTGAGGTATTATATCTGGTTATTTGCCCATTTCATCCATGATTATTATCTCTTTGGCAATAGGTATTATTTTGATTTATAACTGTGTTGCTAACACTATAAAGTGCCAGTGTTGGAACAGAGAGAATGACTAGACCAGGATAGAAAAGAAGAAGTGTCAAGACAAAAAAAAATAGCTAAAATCAAATCTAGAAGTGGGCCAATACCTATGAATGTTGATCATTCATTCAAGTATTACAATTCAGTGTAGGGAGTGTTCTCAACAGGAATTCTTAAGCAATGTCAAAACCTGTCACCAGGCTAATAGCATTATTTAAATACAAACAGTTCTCTGGGTCGAATCTAGGCATCATCAAGTACTTGGTGTTCCAACAAGGAACAGAGCAGGAAAGTCACAAAAGACTTTGCTCTAGAGGTAAAAGCATTACCTTTGCATTTGTAGTAATAATAATCTACCTTTATAATCCACATTTACCTTCTTATTTCACATTTATAAACTATACTGGCATTGATAATTAATAGTAATTATCATTACTATTAACAGTTGGGAAGCCATTCATTTGAAAATACAAAATTTACAAAGTTAGAAAAATCTAAAACTTTTAAGTACATCATGACACAAGTGAAAAAGTCAAATCTGACTTCAGTCAACCTCAGTCAAAGCACAAACACACTGAAAGTATATAAAATTATCCTTTGACTAGCTGAATAAAACATAAATAAGTTCGTGTGTAGATCTTGGCCCCATTTCCACAATAACTCATTGTGTTTATACAAATATTCCAGAAGACAAAATAGCAAAAGCCAAGACTTCTTACAGATAGCCACCTGTGCTATCAATGACACAGTAAAGAAAAGTATCTCCAAATCCCAACAGCCCTTTCTTTACATCTTAGCAGCCAAAATGAGTCAAACAAGACAGCTCATTCTAATACGCTGATGATGAGGATGGAGTGCACAGTGATGTACACAACTGGGATGCAGTACATTCCTTCAGTACCCTAAAAATAAATAGCTCTAGTCTGAAGACCAGGATTCCACTTGCCTGCATTGGCAAAGGTCACTGACAATCATTTCAATTGCTCTCTTCCTTGCTGTCCCATTTTTTCCTTTTCAATTTATTTATTTATTCATGTTACATCTTGATTGCAGCCTCCTTCCTCTCCTCCCAGTTTCCTCCCTTGCATGCTTCTCCTCCCACCTTCATTTTCCCTCTCCTTCTCCTCAGAGAAGGGGGAGGTTCCCTATGGGTACCAACATGCCCTGGCACATTAGTCGCTGCAGGACTAAGCACATCCTCTCTCACTAAGGCCACACAAGGCAGCCCAGTTCGGGGAATGGGATCGAAATTGAGGCATCAGAATCAGAGAGGAATGCACTCCAGTTGTTGGAGGATCCACATAAAGACAACGCTGCTCATCTCCTACATATGTGCTGGGGGCCTAGGACCAGTCCATGCATGCTCTTTTGTTGGTGGTTCAGTCTCTGTGAGCCCCCACCAACCCAGGTTAGTTGATTCTGTAGGTCTTCTTGTGATGTCTTTGACACCTTCAGCTCCCTCAATTGTTGCTCCCAATTTTTCCATAGGATTCCTTGAGCTCTGCCTTAGGTTTGGCTGTGGGTATCTGCATCTATTTCCATCAGCTGCTGGGTGAAGCCTCTCAAAGGAGCTATGCTAGAGAGTAACATTAATACTGTCTGGAATTAGTTCTCTTTCATGGGATGGGTTTCAAGTAGAACCATCCTTGGTTGGTTATTCCCTCAATCTTTGTTCTAGCCTTGTCCCTGCAGATCTTGTAGGGAGGACAAATTTGTGTCAAAAATTTTGTGGGTAGGTTAGTGTCCTTGTCCCTCCATTGGAAGAGCTGCCTCGCTACATAAGGTGGTCTCTGGTTTTTGAAAAATGTCAGAGTATCCTTAATAATATATGTGCAAGGATTGTATAACAACTCCTAGATGGTCAATGTGTACTTTAAAATTTAATATTTATTAATATTAGGAATTCCATACATGAATGTTATGTTTATATCATTACTCCCTACCTATGCTCCCTTACATGTGCCCCATCTCCTTTTAAAATTTACAGTCTTATTCTTTCATTATCACAGTTGAGTTGTCTTGATTCTTTAGATCAGTGTTGATATATTCTGTAGGTCTGTATACATTGCATGCAAAGCAAGTAAGAAAGACATGGAAATAATTGTTTCATGGAACTCCAATTCCTCCAAGCAGATTTAGAAAAGAGCATTGCCCCTAAGATTATAATGAGAAAATCAAGGAATAAGAAGAATAAAAGAGATTATAAGAACATGGAGACAACAAAAGTCAACATACATAAAATTTTATAGTGAAAAAATACTCAAAAGGGGAAAGATGTTTTAGGATAGGTAACAATTTAAATTTGTCAGACTAGAAAAATTTTTAAATGTAGATCAATATAATGCACAATTACAATCTAGACAGATAAGATTTTCATACTGAGACATTTAGCAAGGAAGAACATTGAATAAAAATAAAAATTCCCTGAGGGCTCAGGGAAGAAAATCCAATCACACAAGAGTTAGAATTACATTGACGGTAAAATTTTCAAGGATAATATTCTATTTAAGAAGACTATGGACTTTCATTGTTGGAAATAAGTACGTTAAACCATAATTCTTTTTGTATCTAAATTTTATTTAACTCTGATTATGAAATATAAACCTGTCAGGCACATAAGGCTTCTAAAAACCAATTGTGCAAAAACCCCTTTGACATGTTCTCCAACAACTAAAGAATACATAAGGAAAATATACTGCAAACACACGAGAATAAAGGGCAAGTAAATATCTTTGGAAAATATTCCATTGCTTTAAACAAAAGCAAAGACCATGTGAAAAAGAGATCTCTAAAATGGAGTGAATCTCTACAACCACTCAGAATTAAAGTTCAGAACCTTGAATAGGAACGACTTCATTCATTCAACTAGAAACTGTAGGTAATGACATACTTAAGGTCACCAGAGAAACTAAGCTATAGTATAAATTTTCATGATAGATAAGTACTTATCAAATCAGCAGAAGAAATTTCACAGTATTCAGTAGATACTACAAAAAAAATTAAGAGAAACCAAGAACTCTAAATTTCAAAAACACAGCGTCAATAGTAAATTTCAACCTAATAATTGGAAACATTTAAATAGTCAAGACCAATTATCAAAAAATCTCTTTAATAGATTTTTTAAAGATTCATTCGTATTAAAAGCAAACCATATGAAATATGAAAAGAGAAAGATGAGGGGCATACTAGACAAACTCAAAGAAACCTGGACTCCAGACTCAATAAATGAGAGCAAAAACAATCATAAGTAAAAGAATAAACACACCATATCACTATTAGATGTAGTTTCTATGAATTTATGCATCTAATGTCATGAAAGACCTTATGTAGCTACTGGCAGAACTATAGGAAATGCATCAATCAACAATGTGAGTCAGGAATTATTAACAGCTACTTTTCTACCAAACAGATTCAACAAGACAAATTTATCATCACTATGAAAAAAGGCACTAATAAAAACTAGGCACAATACAAACTAGGAATTGTTATTCCTATTATCAGCATTGACAACTCATTAGGAAAACCATGCAGGCGATAAAGGCTTTCAAGGTCTAGTATCTTCTAGGGCATAAGTGTGAGCCTCTGGAACAAAGTATCCTTCCCTGGGGCATGGAAAAGCTAGTACACCATAGTGGAGATAGAGTGGCCATCTCCATTTACCTCTACTCAGTCACTTATGTTCTCTAGAGCTGATACAGTATGTATTGTGATAAAGAGCACTGACCCTAGGATCAGTCCAAAGGGTTCAGAGTCCATCTCTGCCACATCACAAGCAAGGAAGTTTAGGCAGCCAGGTCTCCGTATACACACCTAACCTCCAAGTCTCCTCTCCAGCTCCATAGAGGCGTTATTTTGGGTACTCAACTGGGAAGAGAAAAATCTCAGTTGACAATTGCCTGAATCAGGTTGGATTGTGAGGCTGCCTGTGGATCCTTGTCTTGACTTCTGGTTGAGGTAGGTCCCACATTAGAGGAGGACCCAGCTCACTGTGGGTGATACCAGGCCTAGGCAAGTGACCCTGGGCTATAAAACAAGATAGCTGAACATGAGCCGGGGAGCAAGAAAGCATTAAAGAGCATTCCTCTATGGTTTCTGCTTCAAGCTTCTGTGTTGAGTTCCTGACTCGGATGGTGGACTATAGCCAATGATTCACCCCCAACGATGGACCTGAACTCTCAATTAACCTTTTCTGCTGACCAGTTTGCTTTTGATTGTGGTGTTTGTGGCAACAGCAAAAAACAAACAAATGAGGTCAAATGAGTCTCTGCTCTTTTTAGAATGACAGTTAGTATTGATGAAAAGACACCTACACACATACAGGCACACACTCCTAACACATTGTTGAAATTTGTATGTTGTTCAACAAAAGTCAACTAAATATCTTACTCTTTCAAGTTTGTCATAAAAGCAAAGGACTTTTGTGCAAGGCATGGCAGCGCAAACCTATAATCCCAGAACTAGAGATGCTAAGGCAGCAAGACCACTTCAAGTTTAAGGCTAGCCTGAGCAACAGTGTAAGATCTTAGCTCAAAAAATAGGATTTCTATAATCCTAAGAGTCTTAAATTAATTCAAAAATGCAAAATCACTCAGTCCACATTAAATGTCTACTATGTTATTATAAAAAATGATATATTTTAATTTTATTTTAATGTCATTCTTTTGGCAAGATTGGCTATGACCTAGAATAAGTGTTCCAAAGTGGAGGAAAATTTTGATCCCATTAAAATAAAACCATACAAAACAGTGGGGAATTTCCACAGTGTGAGGGGAAATGCTACCCCTATTCCCAGAGGCTTCAACGGAGAGCTGAATGGGCCTTTTCAATCTCTAGCCATTATGATTCTCTGAAATGATTTTGAGAAGAGGTGAAAAGAGTGGGTTTTCTTTCGACATTGAGCTTCTATTAGTCCCTTGAGGAAATGGGGGTTGTGTAAAAAGTGTGAGCTCTCTAAGTGTTACTGAAATGACCTTGCTTAATTTCCTCCTGAACAGGATATCTAATAATAGCCGCATCTTCTAATAAGAGCAAAGCTACAAAGTTATACACGTCAGAACCATTTTCCTCTGCTTGGATAGCAGAATCCTTCAGTGACCTCATAGTCTATATTTGCTCTTAAATGTTTGATTTTACATGTTCTCTTTACCCTGATACAAAGCTTCGGTGTGAAGCTGAAGCCATTCAAAGGGAAAAGGACCTTGCTGCCACCTTACCATGAGCAAATCCTGAACTGCAAATCTGCCTCGTATTTAATTACTCACCTAGACAATGTGATGATAAGGTCTCAGGGTGTTGCAGTCCTCAGGGTGAGTGATTGGAACTGTTGCAATAATAAGCTTTCCCACAGCTAAGCCAAAAGATTAAAAATATATGTTGAATTTAAAGGCAGGCGTTGTTTATAAAAAGCTGAAAAAACCAAAAGTATAACAGAACCTTCTTTTGAATGAATGCCTCAGTTTCAAACCCTTCCATTGAGAAAGCAGGATTTCTGTGCAAAGAAATGTGTTCCCTGGAGCAAGTTTAAAAGAAGTAGGGTCAGTGATTGGGGCTGGAGAGCCTGACTTTCCCGAGTCAACTTGTACCTCATCCACGGTGTTATTAGCTGGCATTTATGTAGTGAAAATTGAAGATGGCTGGACTTGTGAGATGAATCAGCAATTCCCAATTAGAACAGCAAAATGAATTGTCGTCTTTCAGAACCATTACAGAAAGCAAATGAGAGAGTGACTAACAGACTTTGTTCTGCACCAATTATGGGAGGGGGAGTTTGTGTTGGGAGCCATATTTCCAAAGTAAGGCATAATGGCCTTGCCAGCAAAGCTGTTCACACCCCCACAGAGACCACAAAACCCTGCAGCTGTAATTTCAGAAACACACATGTGAATAAATCAAGCAATTGAACACCTAACTATGCATCCGAGGCTGTGTGTCTGTGTTTTTCACAGGTGCCTGAGGCACTTGTGTGATGTTTGGCTTTGGAAACAGGGTTTAGTTTAATTGACAGGATTTTATCAAATTCAAGCTGACTTGGACAGGCAAACCTCAACATATGAGGGTGACATACAGCATCAGGTACCACCTGTGAGTGATCCACAAGAGTGTTAGACAAGGTCCTTGCAGCTGGCTGGATTTTGAAGCACATGGGAAGATAAAATCCAAATGCTGACTGATTCTAATTCATGAAAGTATTTTTCCAGAGCATCAATGGAGCAACATCATTTTCACGCATTATTGCTATTTGCTGATGAGCAATGGGGTGGGGGGAGAATGAATTGAGTATTATTTCATTTTATATGAAATTGCTTTCAGAGGGAATGAAAGGCTGCTTTGCGTCTATTATCCAGACAAGCACACAGAGCCATGGCTTTGTGTTCCAGCTGGCTGACATCCCAGCAGACATCCACAGAGCATCCAGCCAGCTGCTCAGGAAAGTGAGACTCATGGTAACAGAAGATCAACCTACAGGCTATGGACATGAGCTCCAATTCTTCCAGGAGAGAACCATGCTAATGGGACTTTAGCACAGAAGTGGTCACTATGAACTCTACTTTGCAGATCCCAAAAGTAGTATTTCTGCTGAATCAGTAATTTCCTCTCTAAATTCTGCTACAATGCAACATATCCACTTTGATTTAAATTACCAATTTCTCATAACCCACCAAGAAATTTAGAGATTTGAGTCTTTGTATACAGAGAAAGAGAGACAGACAGACACACACACACACATACACACACACACACACACACACACACACACACTTGCAGCACACCTGCAAAGAAAGAGTTCCAAAACTTTCTACCCTAAATGCCACTGTCTGGGACACTCCTACTCCTTCCCTAAAGGCTGTAGGGATAATAATGATAAACAATAAGGTGCTGATAGAAGTTCTCAGTGGACTATAAAGAAAGCTACATGAGCAGTCAATGCATCTGGTTCAAATTCCACTACTGAAAATAGAGTCAGAGGCCCTATAAAATTAAAAAAAAAGAATAGTGTGGCATGGTAACACTATAGTTAAAATCAATCTTATAATAAAGTGTCCCAGAAGACTGATTTTGATGCAAAAGCCAGTAGTCAGCCAGAGCAATAAAAAATAACTCTCTGCAAGAATTTTACCCATAATACCTTATACAAAGTCTCTTTGGTCTATTCAGGTCAAATTTCCAGTATGTCTTGTTTTCATAAAATGATTATCAAAGAAACTCATTATATTTGTATGTAATACTAACCAAAAATAACATTTCAAAGTGACAGCAACAAAACTTAGCTCTTCTAATGACTTACAGATTACTAGTGCTATTAAAAGCTTCAGTCAGAGGTCTGTCATACCTCCATTGGCTTTGTTATCAAGAAAGCTGCAAATGCACAGAATATTATAGCCTATTAAGGAACCATTAGGCCATAAAAAGTAATCTGCCTATTAAAGCAGAGCGAGAATCTGAAAGGTACAATGTCTAAATAACAGCCTGGTCTTTGTGTAAGGCCTAGAATGAAAAGCTATAGGTGTCTTTGCCATTGAAGAAACGTACTAAATTCCCAGTTGATTAAGGGAACAGGAAATGCAGGGCAAAGTAACAGCATGACTGCGTTGAGTAAGTGATGAGAAGCATGGGATTTTAAGAAGCACAAACTACAACTGTACAAATACTATGGACAAATTATCAGTCGTTTGTTGCTATTGCAGACAGAGTAGGATCAAGACATGTTCTAGAATGTTGTGAATCTAGTATTTGACCCAGTGAAAAATATGTCTATTTGAGGAATCCACTATCGCTGCCCTTTCAGTAGCTCCTCTGACTGATCTGGGGGCATTTTGTGATCATAGTGTCAACTAGTGTTACACATTTGTGACAATAAAGAAATATTGTCTATTGAAACTAAATCTCATGAAGCTTAAGTTTTATTCTAAAAATAGTCATATTCATAGGAATGTGAAGGCCATGGAACTATTTTACACATTCACAACAGTATAAATGACTCACATAAATTTAACTACAAGGAGTCAAAATCAAGAATGTGTACATATAATTCTGCTTATACAAACTCAAGAGCAAAACTGTGTTCTAGTTTTAAGGGCAAGAGTAGCATTTACCAGCTGGACATAGTGGCACATGCCTGCTACCCCAGCACTCGAGAGAAAGTCAAAAGAATTAGGATGTGGAAGTCAGCCTGAGTTACACAGCAAGAACTTGTTTTTTAAAAAATAAAAAATAAAAATAAATAAATAAAAGGTATTACCCTTTTTTATTCTTGACAAGGTGTAGGTGATAGCAATGGTGGGGAGAGTTGTTGAAGGAGGAGAGCACAAGTGGACTTCTAGGGAATTAAGTATTACTCTTTCTTCATCATGTCACCTTAGTATTCACTTTATAACTGGGACATTCACACCTTGTGTGCTTTCATGCATTCAGATTTTCTATCATTTCAATGTTGATATTAAAAAAACAGTCTAACAAAGTCAAAATATGTGGTTTACTTTGATTCAAAGATAAGGCCTAACACCCCATATATAAAAACAACAATAAGCCAGGCAGTGGCGGTGCACACGTTTATTCCCAGAACTAGAGAGGCAGGGTCAGATGGATCTCTGAATTTGAGAGCCTGGTCTACAGAACAAGTTCCAAAATAGACAGGGTTATGAAACCCTCTCAAAAAAAGGGGGGGAGGGGAGGGAAGGGAAAAGAAAAGAAAGAGAGAGAGAGAGAGAGAAAGAAACTGAACTACAAAATAATATGGAAATATTAAGGACATTCCAAATATAAATAAAAAACGATGTTGGGGGAAGGGGAGAGAGAAAGTTACAAACATTATTTTCATTTGCAGTGATTAGGCAGGTAGAGAAACTGGGCAACTTTACAGAGAATTAAGGGAGGTTTCAGAATGAAAGCACTGAAGGCTCTGGAAATGAGGAAGAGAACTAGAAGCCTGGTACCCAGTGGGTTGGACAGAGATTCACTTTGGAGCTTTCTCTACTTGATTTTGAAATGGAAGCAGTCAGTTGCAAATCAACTGTAGTATTTTTTGGAACAATTGTTACATAAATTATTCTTTGACGTTTCTTGCTGTACACAGTACTTTGACAACTAGTACCGGTTCCTACTGATAACAGATTGGACTCCTGAGATGGTTGTTCAGTAAACCTGGCAATCTCTGAATAAACAAGTGCTGAACCACCAGAAAAATAAAACCCATGGGAATCAGAAAACCCTATCAATAATAATGCGACATGTAATGATACTTTCTCTCTAATTAAAAGATACATGATCACTGGCTGTTGTTGTTTAAGAAAGCCCACCTTTTGTGGTCTGTAAAAATCCATCTCCCTAACAACAGAACAGACACAAAGGAAAAGGGTGGGGAATGTTAAATCAGGTGAGTAGGAGCCGAAAACAAGCAGGAATAGCTATACGCAGCATCATTCAAGACAACAAGTGAAGAGAAAACAGTCCCTACATATTAATAAAGAAAACAATTCATCAAGAAGATATGATTGTAAGTACATGTGGACTAAATGTTGGAACTTTCAATTTCATGAGACACACATACACACACAAAATCCAGATAGGTTGAGATACAATAATTGTGGGTGACTCACATCAACACAAATCATCTAGATTAAAAATTAAAATAAATTTCAGAGCTAAACTATATCATAGGTCAAGGAGAATCCATGGCAATCTATATATTATTCCATCTAACAACAGAGGAATGCACATTCTTCATGGCAGTACATGGAAATTTTTCTAAAAGCAGGCTATATGTTAGGCTGTAAATCAAATCTCTTGAAATATATAATAAATAAATAAGCTCTTGTATCTTATCCTGGCATAGTAGAATAAAACTTGAAATGAATAGAGATAGAATCTACAAATCTATACTAATGCATGGACATTGAATGAAAGATTTGAATGACCAGTGGACCACAGAAGCAACCAGAGAAGAAATTAAATATTCCTAGAATCAAATGAAGATGTGAGCATAGGTTATGAGAGTATCCAAGGAAGTTTTAAGGCAGCATGTATAACTAGGTGTGCTTCCACTAGAAAAGCAGAGATATTTCAATGATTTCTTGATATGCACAAAGGTCTTATAAAAATATGAACAGGTCAAATCCAACGTCAATATGTGAAAAGAAAGAATAATCATCATGGAATAAGTGAATAAAATGAAGATTGAAATAATAATACAAAGAAAAAAATGAATTAAAGCACTGTTCTTTGAAGAGATTAATAAGGTTGGATAAAGCCTTAGCTAACTAAATCAAAAGAGCGAAGGCCTAAATTAATAAAATTAGAGGTAAAAGAATTTAAATTAATATTAATATTATATAAACAATGTCAAATGTCTGTGATGAGCTTTGAGATGGGAGGAACTATAAAAAAGTACAGACTAGGACACCGCAGATTCACTACTCCATCCTAGCAACTCCATAAAAATCAGGTACAAATGGCCCTTGAACTACTCTATAAAAACAGAAAGGGAAGTCTACCAAACTCATTCTAGAAACAGCATTATGCTGATTCCCAAACCAGGTAAGGGTACACACAAAAAAGAAAAGATTACTATAGATGAATATCTCCAGAGAGGGCTACAGCTGGGACACAAAGTGAATAGACCTTAATTAATATAAAAAAGAAAAAGAAAAAAATATTTGCAGACTGAATCAGAAATACTTAAGTACACCATAGTCACTTTCATTCCAGAGACGTGGGAATGGTTCAGCACATGGGAAGCAGTAAATGTAATACATCTAAATATAATCAGAGACAGAAATCACATGATCGCCCTATTGATAAATAAAAAGGGGCTTTGACAAAGCTCAAAAAACCCTCAAAAATAGCAATAAAAGTAACTTATTTTAACATAATAAAAGCTGTATGTGAGAACCCTATAGGCAACAGTACAGTAAATAGGAAAAAACTGAAAGTATTTTCTGTAAAAATCAGGAGTAAGAGCATTGTGAGTTTTATCTAGAACAAGACAAGAGAAGCACAAGACAGATATGAAGCAAATATAAATGGGAAACAAGGTAAATCGCCCTTATTTATAGATGATATAATTTTTAATTAAAAATACCCTAAAGATACTAACAAAAAGTTCCTTCTAATTAGTAGGATATAAAATAAACATGAAAAGAATAACTTTTCTAAAGACTGATAATGAGGAAAAGATGAGGAAAAAAATGAGGAAAATACTTCATTCCTAATAAAAACAATGCCTACAATGCCTACGAATAAAACTAGCCAGTTCTCTATAATGAGAACATTACAACACTGAAGAAATAAAAATAATTAAAAAGACTCTAGAAGATGGAAATATCTCCCTTGCTTATGGATTACAAAAATTAGTATTACAAAATGGCTATGTTACAAAAAAATCTATGGATTTAATGCAAACTCTGCCAAACCTCTTATGACATACTTTACAGAACTAGAAAAAATATTCATGAAAACATCTTGGAAGTACAAATAGTAGGTCAAGCTACATAAAAGAGATTGCCACCGAATAGTATTAGACTTCCTGGTTAACTACTCTCTGTTCAAGCTGGTATCTTCGAGTCTGTTATTGCAGTTTGGGGGCAATCTGAGAGAAGAAAGAGGTCAAGGACGGAAAGCAAGAAAGTCCATCCCTGGACTGTCCCTGAGTACATCAACCTCACTGAAGGGCAGGCCTCATGCCCAAGAATAGTTCGCCAATTCAAACAAAATTCTATTCTGGAGTTTGTGCTGTATTGTTTGGGCTCATTTTTATTTTTATTTTTTGTCTTACTGGTCTTTTGATGGTTTTGACTTTTGTTTTAGTGTGGTTGGGTGTTTTGTTTGGTTTGGTTTTGGTTTTGTTTTGAAAGAGAAAAAGGACATAAATTTGGTTGGGGAGTGAGATGAGAATAATCTGGAAGAAATTGGGGGAGGGGAAATGTGTTCAAAATAAGTTCTAAAAAACAATAAGAAAAAGGAAAAAATAAAGATAGATTACATAGATAGATGACAGATAGATGTTAGATCGATCGATAGATAGATAAATGATAGAGAGAAAACCTCCTGCTACATACTAACAAGTGCTACAACAAAATGCTCTGGTCTTAGGCTTCGTTCTAAAAGTCTTACATGAAGAAGTGCTCCAGGAAGCATGGTTCAGATACTGTGTCAAAGTGGATCCGGCACAGTGCTGTAACTTCACAGAAACCCAAAGGAATGAACACGTCTCCAGGAACCCCTGTGCTGGGTCGGGAGAACCAGAAGCTCTGGTGCCAGAGGAGGGACACCAAGAAAACCTGGACAACTTCTTTACAAGGAAACCGACATGATGTCACTGATGCAAGCAAGGCAGAGGGAAGGTCCTCTTCAAGTTCAAATTCATCTCCTTTCTCCAATTCCTGCCCCCAGAAAATTGCTAACAGCAGAGCAGATGCTGAAGATTAACAAGGCCTCTGTACCCTCCTTAGGTTCCCTTCGTAATTACTCCTTTTAGAAATGGATGCAGAGGGTCATCTGCCTCTGTCTAGGATAAGCCATCTTTCCAGCCCTGGTCATGAAGAAAATACCTCAACTATGGGCTCCTAAACATCCACCAAATATATATCAAATATACATATATAGATATATATTAAAATATATGTAAATGGAAAAATGTATCCTCAAAATGCACAGAAATTTGAAAAAAAGAGAGAAATTCATAAAACAATCCATGTATTTTTTTTTAATTTCACAGACTACTTGAAATAGAGATCTTAATATCCAGCCGGGAAGATTCTCCTGAGTGACTTTCTGCTGAGTTACGTACTGTACAATTTCACAGCCTATCACAAAGTAAGTACCCAGCATGATAACTCATTATGTTGTACTTTTTTTTACATTTGTGTCTTGCCTCTTGCTATCCTTACCTTTTGGACTTGCTCATCATCATTAATAAGAAATATTGATCTTTTCTTTTCAAGCTCTGAGCTTTAGAGAAATTAAGTAAAAGTAGCAGACAACTTGAAGACCCGGTGGAGACAATTAATCTGAAATGGGAACCTATTCACTTTCTTACAGTGGTCACTTGGCTGTATTATCCCATTCAACTCTAAACACAGAAGGGGGAAATGCGGGATTATTTGGTTCATTCAGGATTAGGATTTGGGGGAAAAACATTAATGAATTTTTGTCACATCTTAGAATTTTGCCACATCCTTGACAATTCAGGCATAGCTTTTGACCTGGACCCTTTCCACCTATTTTTTCACTAGAAGCATGTATCAATGAAGGCCAGTTGGAAATATGACTGCCGTTGCTAGATCTGAATATATTATTTTGGCAGAAACAAGAACACAGAGAGAAAAAAAAAGTACCATGGCTGGCTGCTGTTTCAAGGTAACCTGTGAAGAGATCCATCAGGAAGCAACATGAAGCAGTGGGGGGCTTAGTACAGAGAATAAAATGCCATCAGGAAAAAGTCTAGTGTTGGGTAACTCATGATTTTAGGAGTTGCCTCTCTCTATCCACTTGAAAGTGAGGTAACAATTGGGGGCCTTTAAGGAGGGCATGAGAACGCTGTTGTCTGAATCCCACTGCTTGCAGTTTTAGTGAGACTTTCAAAACCTTCTGGTCCCTCTTGTTTAGCCTAGGACACATTTGAACATAAGCACACACATACACTGCCCTCTCCCAGCACACAAGTTATCTTCTAATTGTAAGAAGAGTTTCACAATATGAAACAGGGTTTGCAAATATGGAACCGCCACTGAAATTGATAATTGCTTCTATGCAGCAAAACCAGCCTGAGCGCTGACGATGGGAGAAAGCGTGAAGCTGTGTTCTCTACATTTTAATTGAACTAATGTTTACGGAACAGCCCTTACAGATTGCATAAAATGAATAGCGTTTAGTATGTAAAGGGGAACTAGGGCTTAACTTCAGTGTGTGTGAGAAAGAGCACTGTAAAGGAGGGAACATGAAAGGCTTTGACAGAAAAGGCACTTATTCCTGGGACTTAGAAGAGATGACAAACACCTTAGGTTTGGAGGACAATTAGATGCTAGCCAGGTAAAGGAGGGAACAGTGACACATCAAAACAACCTTGGATATATGTTCACCATGACACTTGCTAAGGAGTTAAATATTTTTCAAGGAAGAAAAAAAAAGCCTTATACATCACTCTTAAAACCTCATTCTTTTTATCTGCTTTGCTCTTCAAAACAAAGAGGACAAAGCAAAAAATAAATAAATAAAACCCTTTTGAGTCGTATGGTACAGGAATGTACTGCCATACAGCTAAAAGGAAATAAATTTGAGCCTCTTCAAAATTTGGGATAGGATTAGCATTTAAATAAATAATTAATATCCTACTGGGGGCTGCTTGCCACAGATGTGCAAGACTCTCCCCCAGGTGCACTTACTTGCAGCTCAAGTTATTTAGGTGGTTAAATGTATGCCTGGAACGTCATGGGAGACATGACAAACGGAGAGAAACAGGAATAACAGAGAGCAAATGATTTTCATTTATTTACATATTATAAAAGGATTGCTTCAGGATTCGTAGTACACTATCAGCACTAGGCTCCTTTTTTTCCCCTTAAAAGAATGAGGTCTCCTTCTGAGTCAAACAATAACTTGAGCCAACCCGCTGTGTAAGGCAGCAAGGCATTTCCCACAATGCACCTGGAAGTTCCCTCTACCTCTGTACTTTGGTACAGTTAATGACAGAAGATACAAAGAGAACCAGTTATATAGACTATTCTGTTTCCAAAAGCTGATTACAGCAGGTTATGTATGGGCAACTTAGTGTGATGGGTTTTGGCTGTTAGTATTATTATTTTTTTTGCACATTCTCACTTTTCCTTTACTTCAGGAGTCTTAAAGACAAATCACTATCAAACCACACTTTTTCGTTTTCCCTTATATTTGATGTGCATTGCTGGTGAATCTTTAAAGCACCTAATCAGGAAAAGGTGATTACCGCCAGGACAGGCTGGAGGGACACAGTGTACACTGCATCCCCAAGGTCTGTACTTGTACAGTCAAGTCACATGGAAACCTCAGCCTTCAGCAGGTTCTGATCTTTTTCACTACTGTACGCACCAAATACTGAATCACTGTTCATTTCTATCATCAAATAGACAAATGTCCAGAGGCTTTTTCAGGGCTCAAACTCCCCAAGGCTCCCCTCCCCCACCCCCACCCCATCTCTTCTCTCCCCATTTCCAAGAATGCTCCACTGAATGTTTGCAGTATAACTGAAAGCCTTAAACAGCCTGGCCATATCTGAAACTCACGATGACTTCGTGTAAAATCTAGCTCATCTGTAAGGACAGTGCCCTTCTAGACTCCTTTTCAAATGGCAGCTCTTTACGTTTTTCCAAAAGCTTTGCACTACTGATCTTATAAATAAAGTGGCCACCCTCCTTGCTTCTGTTTCTAATCTCAGGCTCCTCTCCTTGCCAGATCAAAACCCACTGCTGGCCTCTGCACGCTATTCTTCTCATATCCTTAAGGCCGCTCTTCTCATTCTTGGGAGATGCCATCTGCTCCTCGTCGGCACCCTCCACCCCCTCCTTACATGGCTGCAGTCCCAATGTTACTTGCTCTGTGGTCATTTTTATTAGGTCCACAGTACATTCTCATAGGTATTCCAGTTTAGCAGTAAACCGCTTTGCCCACAATTACTGGTGTTTCTGAAAGCAAATAGGTGCTTCTTCCAACCATGGACCTTCTAAATTGTTTATATTTTGATGGCATTGTCCTGAGTCAACAGCCACATGCTGGATCTTTGCCACTACCAAACATTAACTTCTCTTCTCTCCATTATCTTATCCTTCCAAGTCGTACCCATTGTCTCTCCAGACACACCAGTCATTGCTGCCTAAGAGTTGCAGCCCCTGCTACCTAATCTTTTTCTCTCGCTTTGTTATGCATGTATTTCCTTGTACATGCAACTTAAATTGCCTAACCAAACATTAAAACCCACCCACTGAACGTACTTTTAATGCCTTGTTTCTTCTGATTTTCTTCTTAGGTAAAAGTGAAATCTTAGATAAGTTCATATTTCCTGCAACATTTATACCTGCACCCAACTACTTGAAATAGATAACACACACCACACTACACACACACCACACACACCCCTCACACACACACTTCACATACACCTCACACACACACACCTCACATACACACACACCTCACATACACACACACCTCATATACACACACACCCCTCACACACACGCAGCTCACACACACACACCTCACACACACACACCTCACACACACACCTCACACACACACCTCACACACACACACCTCACACACACACACACCTCAAACATACACACCTCACATACATACCCCTCACACACACCTCACACATACACCTCACACACACACACCTCACACACACACACCTCACATACACACCTCATACACACACACACCTCACATACACACCTCATACACACACACACCCCTCACACACACACACCTCAGACACACACACCTCACACACACACCTCACACACATACCTCACACACACACCTCACACACACCCCTCACACACACACCCCTCACACACACACACACACACACACTACTTACACACACACACACCTAACATACACACACACCTCACATACCACAACACTATTGTGAAGAGGCTGACTACACTAAGCTTAAATTTGAAAGCACTTCAGATAGGTCACTACACCACAGAACAACTTGACTATATTTCGCAACATCATTCATTCTCCCACTCACCTAGATGGTTCCATTTCTTACTTTTCTCTTTAGTTTCCTTCTAAATTCTTCATACTGAATTTAGATCCTATTTCAACTACGGAAGAAAATTAACCAGAAGTGAGACAAGTCTTCCAGTGCACCTATCCACCCTGCAGTTAGGAACTGCCTTCCATCTTTGTAAATTGCACAGGATCTTTCACAGGACCAGGTCTCTCAATGATACATTAGACCTTTTCTATTCTTCTAGAAGAAGAAAAAAGATAGATGAACATAAATGCCCTAAGAACCTGGGGAGGCCATCAGAATGCATGTGAAATACCACAGACCCTACAGACATGACTCTAGGTCTCTATTCAGACACCAGAGAAATATACAAAACTGGAATTTAACTGTCTTCTGGAGATGAGCTTAACATAAAAAATAATCTATTTTATGTACACCTTAATCTGAATAGTAGGGCAGAGCTGCTACTTTACTGTTTCCTCATTTTATCTGTAGTTCCATTCTTAATTAGGTGCAATTAGAGATTCAGTTTCTGAAACTAACTGAATTGGTTTTGCTGTCCACATGAACTTCTCTTCTTGCTTTTAAAAGTTACGCAGTCAAACTAACTATTAACTAATGCACTCCTTGTTCTTTGTTATGCTCTGGATATTCAATTTCCGTCACAATCAGGTAGCCTAGGTGAGTCCCAGAGTTTCTCTCTGCTGTGTTTACTTACAGTGGAGAAGAAAGCCATCACGGCTTTCTTGCAAAGAAGTTTGTGATATCATCCCCCATAGCATCATCAAGGCCGTAATGAAGGTGCAAGGGGAAAGACAATACATCACACAAGCAGTTCTTGCTTCTTCAATATGCCAAAGTGAAAGAAAAGCATCTCAAAGGTATTTCAAAAACTAAGCCTTTAAAATCATGTATCAATTTATTTTCAATAAGAAATGAACACACTATCAGTGTATGTAGTTGTTCAATTAATGGTAACATATCAAGGAAGTCAATTTTCACAGTTAATGAGGAAGAAATTTAATCTATTTAGATTGAGAATAGAGAAAAACCATTAATATTTTGATTTCCCTAAAGATTCTTTCTTAATATAATATTTTACTTATTTGTTGAGAATTCCACATATTTATAAAATGAACTTTGATCTTACCCATCATCTACTACTTCTCTCAAACCTCCCCATGTTTGTTGCCCTCCTACTTTTATATGCTGTCAGCTACCAACTGCTAATAGGTCCTAAGCTAAGGATGGAACCTCACAGGCCCTTCCTCCATCCGTGAAGAAATTGTTTATCACAGTAATAGATATGTTAACAAATGTAATTATTGCAGCAAATATAATGCATAAATTAACATATCATAAGCCTTAGAAAGTAACTGTTAAAACAAACCACTGAACACTGAAACACAGTTGTGTTCCTTTTTATAAATATATGTAGAAATCTGACCTCATGATAACTACAGAGTACGTATATTTTAAACTTAACTTTTTAACATTTAATTTCACTTTCAACTATATTTGGAGGTGTGTGAGTACGAACACATAAGTGAAGTTACCATGGAGGCAAGCGGGATTAGATCTCTTTGGGGCTACAGGCAATTGTATGATGCCCAGTGTGCATACTGAAAAATGAACCCAGGCCCTATGCAAGAGCAGTACATGCTCATAACTGCTGGGAACACTTCAGCCCTTAAACTTAAATTTTATTATGAAGAAAAATCTCTCAATCTTTTTCTTACCAAGGATAATGGGCTTTACATTTTCAAAACAGTGTCCATAACTTCAATAAATATTTTCATTCATTCAGCACTCAAGAACTGTATGGTCAAAGAGTTAAGTGAACTTTTCATTATAATGTACAATATAAGATTTTCAAATTTTCATTAAGAAAGAACTATACCTGAAAATCTCCCTGAATGTGGAGTCAATTGAGTCTAGGGTCTGATCACTGAGCAAAACAAATACCTCCTCCATATATCAGCTAGAATTCTTACTTGTATGTTGTTACAGTCGACCAGATCTAAAATGGCTTTTCTTATTTCTTGGGTATGAAGTGTGGGAATTCATTTTTGCCCCCATTTCTTCCATCTCTGTTCCTATAAATTAACAAGAGTTCCTTTCCTTTATCAGTCCTTCCCTTCTCTCCAGGTCTGAGTTTACAGTTGAGCCCCTGGGTCTTGCTAGGATCTAACTCTTCCCATATTATATCTGCTTATTTAGAGAGGTTTGGGCTTAAGAGAAATGCCCTATTTTCTAAAGTGAACTCCTATAATTACGGGAGTATATTATTTTCAAGCAAGAGGAGACACTCCTCTCCTCAGTGAGCTAGGGATAGAGGTGGGCTTAAACAGCCAATTCAGGCTTATGAGAGATGAATATCCTTCAATATTCTAATTGATCCTACCATACTGATGAGAACTATTCTTACTTAATTAATACTGTAACAAATACAGACCAGACCTAATGAGGCTATGGTCCAAATAAGAATTTCATCAATAGCAAGCATTTGTTTCATTTCATTTTATTTATTTTTAGTATATTTTAACTAAAACAAAATTGTGTCACTTTGTTCCTTCCCTTTCTTTCTTCCAGCCCCTCCCAAGTACCTTCCCTCTAGCTCTACTATGACCTTCACTCTCAAATTTATACCCTCTTCTCTTGTGACTATGATTGTTACAAACATGTACACATATGTACATATATGTATGTACGTATGCATAAGTATACATCAAGGTATAAATACAATGTGCAGGGTCAACTTTTGTTGTCTGGGTATATATGGTTTCGTGTCTGACCATCTTATATTGGATAACCAAGAAGGGCGCTCATTCCTAAGAGAGCTTTCCCTTCCCTAAGAGTTTAGACATCAATAGTTCCTTCTCTAGGAATGGGACCAAAAAAAAAATCTTCCCTCTTCCCCGTTAGTGTGTCTGTTGATGGCATGGCCATTGTTCCAGCTTAGGCAGCCACTTCTAAGAAAAATTGTTTCACAGCAGACTGCTCGGTTTTGTGGCTCTTACAGTCTCTCCATTCCCTCTTTTGTTATATTCCCTAAGCCATGGACGCAGGATCTGTGATGTATGTGTACCCATTGGGGCTGGGATCCCCACAATTCATTTATCTTTGCATTGTATCCAATTGTGGCTTTCGATAATGGTTTAGTGTAAAGAGAAGCTTCTTTGGTGAGGGGTGGTAGCTAAAAGTGGGTTTAAGGAAAAGACTTAGAATATAATAAGGAATCATGCTGTTTTAGCAAAGTAGTAGTAAGTTCTTTCTGAAGGTCCACAACCTCACTAGTCCTGAGAAGGTCAGCTGAGTGTCTAGTAACAGAAATGGTTTCCTTCCTGTTGAGTGGGCATTAAGTCTAATTAGACAGTCATTGGTTACCACCAACATGTATGTGCTCCTTTTTACACCTGTGCAGATGTATCTTGTCATGCTGGTCATTGCTGTGGCTCATGGGTATTATAACTGTGTATGACCAGTAAATGTTTTGCTCCTTTGGCAGCTTTCACAGTATTTTCTGGAAACAAAAGAGCTAGATTACAGGAAAGAGGCTTTCAGATTATAGCATGCTTGAATGATCTCAATAGACAAAGAAAAGGCCTTTGATAAAATCCAACATGCTTTTACAATAAAAGTCCTAGAGAGAGTAAGACTCGAGGAAATAAACCTGAACATAATAAGGACTACATATGACAAATCCACAGTTAACATTATCCAAATAAAGAAAAACTCAAAGCAAACCCACTAAAATCAGGAACAAGACAACTGTCCATTATCTGTACTACTTTTCAATACATTAGCCAGATCAATAAAGCAAGAGAGAGAAATGATAGAGTTATAAAGAGGAAAAGAAGAGATATTCCAAAATTTCATCAGAAAACATCTAGAAACAATCAACAATTTCAGCAATATACCAGGGTACAAAGTCAACTTGCAAAAGTCAATAGGCCTCCGTATACACCAACAACACTGAGCAGGAAATCCTGGACACACGCTCATTAATAGCAGCCTCAAATAAAATAAAGTATCTTGGAATAAACTTAATCAAGTAGGTAAAAGATCTCTACAATAAAAACTATAAATTTTTAGCGAAAGTGATTGAGAAATAAATTCTATGCTTTTGGATTGGGAGAATTAATATAGTAAAAATGATCATCCTACCAAAAGCAATTTACAATTCAATGTAATTGCAATCAAAATACTCACAACATATTCTTCAAAGGAACAGAAAAATATTCCTAAAATTCCTATGGAGCCATAAAGGACTCCACATAGGCAAAGCAATCCTGAGACAAATATTTTTAATCCAGAATATTAACAAGCATATTAATTACATTACAAAATAAGCTCAACAGAAAAATAGGCAAAAATATATAATCAGGTTATTAGAAGGAAAGTCAATTTTAATAAAGCATGCTAAGATATTCAACTCTTTAGAAACAGTGGGTATTATTTTTATATATTACTTTGCATAAATTAAAATACTCTGAAGAATGTGAGCACTCTCAAATTACTCTCACAATAATATAGTGTTTTCAACATTTTGAAACCAGTACAAAATATCTATTAAAATTAAAATGAATGAACTACCCCCAAATCCACCTCTTTCTTAATGAAATAATGATTGATATACGTAAGGGGATAGAAGCTAAGGTAAATATTACTTAAATGTTTGTAATAAGGGAAAGTAAAAGTAATCTCATTCTTGCATAAAAAGGTTACTAAATATATTTCAGAACATTTGTTGATTGGATTACATTTGAAATGTTCAATGGAATAAAACAAAATGTCAAGCTACAAAGAGTGCATAACAGCATATATCCTACAGATGCTCAACCATACAACAAGGATATTTGCTCAACTATGTTCATAGCACCTTTATGCGTAATAGCCAAAATCTGGATACAACCTAGATGTCCCTCAGTTGAAGAATTGATACAGAAATTGTGGTACATTTACACAATGGAATACTACTCAGCTACTAAAAACAAGGAAATCATGAAATTTGCAGGCAAATGGATGGAACTAGAAAAGAATATCCTGAGTGAGGTATCCCGAAACAGAAAGACACATATGGTATGGACTCACTTATAAGTGGATATTAACCATATAGTATAGGATAAACATACTAAAATCTACAGACCTAAACAAGCTGAACAACAAGGAGGACTATAGGGAATATACTTAATTCTCATTCAAAAAGGCAAACAGGATAGACACTGGAAGCGGTAAAAGTGAGGGAACAGGATGAGAGCCTACCACAGATATCCTCTAAAAGACTCCAACCAGCAGGGGATCAAAGCAGATACAGAGACTCACAGCCATACTTAACACAGAGCACAGGTAGTCTTATGGAAGAAGGGGGATATAAAAGGACCCAGAGGGGCGAGGAGTCACACAAGGAGACCAACAAGGCCAAAAACAAAAAGCAGGACCCAGGGGGAGCTGCAGAGATTGATGCATCAACCGAAGACCATGCATAGAGAGGACCTAGACCCATTGCTCAGATGTAGCCCATAGACAGGTCAGTCTCCATGTGGGTTCCCTACTAAAGGGAGAAGAGACAGTCTCTGACATGAATTAGGTTGTCTGCGCCTTGATCACTTCTCCCTGGTGGAGCTACCTAGCCAGCCCACAGAGGAAGAGGATCCAGGCAGCTGGGACCTGAAAGGCTAGGGTCAGATAGTAAGAGAGGAGGACTCCCCCTAGCAGTGGACTGGGGAAGAAGGATCCGAGAGGAAAAGGGAGGGAAGGTGGGACCAGACTAAGACGAGGGTCGAGGGGCGGGGCTACAACTGGGATACAAATCAAATAAGTTCTGAAGAAGAAGGAGGAGGAGAAGGAGAAGAAGAAGAGAAAGGAAGAAAGAAGGAAAGAAAGAAAGAAAGAAAGAAAGAAAGAAAGAAAGAAAGAAAGAAAGAAAGAAAGAAAGGAAGGAAGGAAGGAAGGAAGGAAGGAAGGAAGGAAGGAAGGAAGGAAGGAAGGAAGGAAGAAAGAAAGAAAGAAAGAAAGAAAGAAAGAAAGAAAGAAAGAAAGAAAGAAAGAAAGAAAGAAAGAAAGAAAGAGAAACAAAGAAAGAAAGAAAAGCTTTATAAGGTACAAATTTTCCTTTACAGTGGTCTGGGTGAGAGCAGAATACACTCTTTGCGGAGCTGATAAATTTGGTGTCTGTGTAGTGATGAGGATGGGACACAGAGGTGAAAGTGCACTCAAATGTGTTTTTACCTTTTTAGCATTTCTGAGGTAGCATATTCATTTACAACCTACACAGTTTAAGGTTATATTATATCTAAAGAAGACTTTCTTGTTTACTAAATTATAAAGAAACCATTGCAAAATTTTAATATAGCCATATAATTACTACCCTAGATATAAGCTCTCTTAATTCGCCAATTAAACAAGAAAAAAAACTAAGTGACTGGATTTGAAAAAACAACATGCAATTATCTGCTATCAAAAATAAACAACTCCCACTAGTAAAGAAATATAGAGACTGAAAGCTATTGACGTGCTCTGTGGCCTCTGAGAGAGCCAAGTATCAAGCGAAAATGAGGATAGCAGGGAAAACACCCATACACATAAATTCATTTTTTTTAATTTTTAGCAAAATTCGACATGTCTACCAACGGCTTACTCCCTGAAACTTAACTCTTCCATTTTTACTATGTTAGAAAAATATATTTATGATACATTTTATACCAAACTTTTAAAAGATTTTTAGTTATTTTTTATGACTCCCCCCACTTCAATTTCTTCCCTACAACGCCTCTTATTATTATTCCCTTTCAAAATCATGGCCTCTTTGGATTTTATTATTATTATTACACATATATTTATGAACAAATGAATAAATCCATAATTTTGAGTCTGTTCAGTGTGGCTTATGCTGCCATTCTCTGGTGGGGGCCTGGATCTTGGCTGCAGCTCTGGAGCTCGGCCTTCTGGCTGAGAACAGGGGTACTGTTTTTCTCAGGAGGAGCCAGAGTGACTTAGGGTGAGGCCCAAGTGCGCTAAGCTGCGGTGTGGAAGAGGTTGGCCACAGAGCGTTCCAGTTCAGCTCTTTTAGCATGGGACTGCGGGCGGCAATGGAAGCTGCGGCGTTCCAAACACAATGAGGATACCAAAGCGTTCCAGCTCTTAGTTAAGCTGCTGTGCTAAACCCAAAGCCCTTGCCTGGTCAGTTTGCAGCCAAGACACAGGTGACGCTCAGGCCAGAGGGCAGGATCCTGGACAGATCCAGGGGAGGATAAATGACAAATCTCAGTCGGTCTTGAAGTGCGAAAACTCGTGCCTTTAATCGAGTGAAAACAAGGGCAATATAAACCCTGGGCAGAGGGAGGAATTTTGAGGTGAATGCGTTTGATTCGATGGAGTCAAGGAGTCAGGGATACTTAATGATCCTATCACAAGAAGAAAGATACAGTACTTAATAACAGTTCGAGAAATAATTATTACTAGCTTACAATATAAGATGTATAATGATACATATATGTGTACCTTTGTATACATAACATAGACACATATGTAAAATGTATAACTTCGGGTTAATATAAAATAACCTGATTCTTTAAAGGTTTTCAAACATCCGTTGTTGTTTATCCCTCTTTTCATTCTATACTTCTTTCCCTCCTCTCCCCACAGCTTAGAACCCCTCCACATTTTCTTATTTCCCCTTTCATACTATCTGCATCCTGCTATTCCCCTCTCTAAGATTCCCTCTCACCTGAGGTCCATTTGTATTTTGTTGGTTTCCATGGGTACCCCAGGTTCTAAACCCATGTCTGAAGATCTGAAGATGGGATAACAGCAGAGACTGAGCATTCAACACTTGTCTTCCTGGGTGTGAGTTACCTCACTCAAATAGTCTTTTCTAGTGCCATACATTGTGCTGTTTTTACAAAACCTAGCCAAATAATGCCACAAGATATAATAATCTGTACTTCAAAGATTATCATAACCAAAGCTGAAAGGAGGTGTCCCAGCACCTCACAACAACAACAAAAAAGTTAGTCTTCCAATTCTTATTAAAACACCTGAACAGGCTAGACATAGCTTCCAGTAAAAATCAATCACCACTTCTGAGTTCATGATTGAGTTATTTATAGCCATCTGCTAAGACTATGAAACATATGTAAGCATTTCAGTGGCCTCCTATGGAGTCCTCCTATGGACTATCCCAATTTCATAATAAATAAATAAACTATCCTAAACAGAGTATGGTCTAAGGCTTCCATTTACTGCCATTGATTCCAATAAATGTCTTGGATGGAAGAAAGGAAGGAAGGAAGGAAGAAATCTCAACATTACTACCCCTCTAAGTGAGGAGTTGTCGGGAATTTTCTCTAAAATGTTCAAGTAACAAATCCTTTTGTTTTTCAGATAATATGACTGATGTCACCTGTACTCCATTCTGCCACTGTAACACAAAGACAGCTATAAATGATGCCTGAATGGCTATGGCTAGACTTTCAAAATGTACCTTAACAAACACCAAAATTTGAATTTTCTATTAATTGCATATGTTAAGATGGAAATAAAAAAAAGCCATTCTTACTTCAAGAGTCACACAAAAACAAGTGAATGTAGTTTTTTATCTAAATTTTAAGATATAAAACTTAACTTCCTTTTATCATCAAACGAGAAGAATGTGTCTAACTTGTCTAAAATTAATGGTCCTTTCGTGTACCAATTCATAAGTGATTGATTAAAATGAAAACGAATGCTGCTTCAAACATGTCATCTGAGATAAATTTATTTGCTAAGTTGAGATAATTACTGTGTTTCCCCCCCCCCACATCTTCATGGTGAATACATAGGCCTAGTGCTGGGTCAGGTGGCATGGAAGGGGACTAAAGGAGAGGCACTTTGGAACAGGTACCTGATTAATAATAGTTCAAAAATAATACATTGTTACCAGCTTACAATTCGTAGCTTGCAATTCTTTTGGCATACATACAAGTGTCCTCTTACTATGAAAACAAATCCCTGTGGCCATAGCCAGTACGTTTCTAATATTTCCATGCCCCTGTCTAAACCATCTCAATAGTGAGAGAAATGAAAAGAAATTCTTGATTTGCGCAATTATCTTGATTGTTATTCTCTTTATCAGCTATCTTTAACAATAATGTGGCTGCTCGTGTTGTCTATTTTTATAGTTTTAGGCTTAACATCCTAACGTAGGATGAGATTTTGGCAGCGTATCCTGAGATCCTGGAAGTACATCCCAATAGCTGAAGTCACCTACGGTTTTTGAAAAGATTCTCAGGCTGAACACTGGCCCCCGAAGCTCAAAAGACTCAGCAGGAAGATGAGAGTGCCCATTGCAGGGGGTGAGGTTGAGGGATGGGGAGCCTCCCAGTTAAGCATGTGACAGTTCGTGTAGTTCCCCCTGTGAAGTTACATCTGTAGCCACCAAGCTGGCCGACCTAACACCATGAACTCGCCTGGAGCTGGGTGCCCAGTGATCCTCAGTCCTTTGCTTGAGAGTCTGGAAGGGATTGGGCGATCAGGTGAGGAGCCCTTTAGTAATCATATCATTGTACAAAATGGCGAAAAGTGTGACTAAGGAGACCAGCTTTTAAAAAGAAAAAAAACAGGAGAGCCATTTTCATCATGCTGGCTTTCTACCTTAACATTTTTTTCAACATTCTTCATCTTTGTTATGTTTTATTTTGTTTATAATTTATTCACTTTATATCTTGACCATAGCCCCTTCCCTCATCTCCTCCCAGTCCGACCCTCCCTCCCTCTTCCCCCCATCCTCCTCCCCAGTCCACTGAAATGGGGAGTCCTCCTCCACTACGATCTGACCCTAGCCTATTAGGTCTCATCAGAGCTGCCTGGATCCTCTTCCTCTGTGGTGTGTCAAGGTCGCCCCGCCAAAGGGAAATGATCAAAGAGCAGGCAACCAAGTTCATGTCAGAGACAGCCCCTGCTCCCTTTACTAGGGAACCCAAATGGAGACCGATCTGCCTATGGGCTACATTTGAGCATAGGGCCTATGTTCTCTCCATACATGGTGCTTAATTGGTATATCACTCTCTGCAGCCTGCCCTGGACCCAGATTTTTTTGGCTTTGTTGGTCTCTGTGTGGAGCTCCTGTCCCCTCCAGGTCTTTCTATCTCCCCTTCTTCCATAAGACTCCCTGCCCTCTGCCCAAAGTTTGGCTATGAGGGTCTGCATCTGCTTCTATCCCCTGCTGGGTAGAGTCTTTCAGAAGCCATCTATGATAGGCTCCCTTCCCGTTCCCTCTCCTCTCTTCCACTGCTTCCAGTGTCTGTTTGCCTTCTGAATGAGAATTAAGCATCTTCCCTAGAGTCTTTCTTGACACCAGTAAACTCCCATCTATTTAAGAGTTTTAAAAATGCATGTCATGTCCACAGGCTTTATATGCACACAATGGAAAGCATTTCTGATGTGTTATTGGTTGGTTGTTGTCAATAAAAATCCCTGCTATCTTTGGGGGATCATTTTAGACTGTGGGAAACTGCACTGAACTGACTAATGAGCTATTTGTGGCAGAAGCTAGAGGCTGCCAGGCTTGGAAATGTTCGTTAATGCTTCACAATTTCCCTTGTACCCGACTGCATCTATGTGAGCCTTCTTCCCACTGTCCTTCCAAAGGCGTGATGGAGAATTTCAGTGAGGCTTTCATTATCAATGTGCTTCTGATGTTTTTCTTGCATTGTGTCTATTTTTCCTTGTATGCACAAGACAAATGCTTTTAGCCCGCAAGGGGAGCAGGAACGCTCAGAGTAAGGGACTCATTTAGTGGGGCTTGGCTTCCTGTGCTTGTCAGCGGCAGGTGACATTTAGCACAGGCTTTATCTCAGTTGTGGTAATTACTAAGCTGACATGAGCACTCATACACACTGCAGATTGTTTTCAGCACATGCAACCAAGCAACCCTGCTTTCTCTGGTGCAGTTTATCTGGCTTTCAAATTGTGACATTCCAAACACACACATACACAGGAGGCGTGAGATATGCCACTTTCATGGCGGTAGTCGCCCTTTGTTGCTCTGACTATATTGATTTGGTTTATGCCATGGAGTGATAGTATGGGATATCTTCATTGTATGCAACTTCTGCATTACAAGCTATTATTATAACTCATTAAAGAGAGAGGCCATTGTTACAGTAATGTACCGCATTAATATACCACATGCTAATTTAACGATATAATTAATGCACTTGAATTTACCTCTTTATTTTCTTAAACACCAATTGTGTGACTGATGGTATAAATGGTTTAAAACTTTACTTTTATTTGTTTTTAATTACATGTAATGTATGAGGGAGGGATATGTGCATGTAAGAGCAGGTGCCCACAGAGGCCAGAAGTATTGGGTCCTCTGGTGCTGGAGTTGTAAGACACCAGACTTGGGTGCTAGGAACAGAATCCGGGCTCTCCGAAAGTGCAGCATGTGTGCCTAACTGCTGAGCCATCTCTCCAGACACTAGCAGTGACTCTGTCTTTTAAATTTTCTCAGAGTGGTGTATTTTTTTAATGAAAGATGTAAATAAAAGAAAATATTTTCATTTACAAAGAAAGTCACAATTACAAGCACTTAAATAATTGTATGAGCAGTTGGGCATAATGGCACACAGTTATTTTCCCAGCAGTCAGAGAGGCAGAGGCAGGCATATCTCTGCGAGTTTGAGGCCAGTCTGGTCTACCAAGTGAGTCGAAGACAACCAAGGCTATACAAAGAAACCCTGTCTCAAAGAAACTAATATATATATATAATATATATATAATATATATATATATATTCTATCCAAGTGCCAGAGCTACCTCCCTAAATTAGACAATTATTGAACATACTTTATAGTATTTCTCCTTAATACTCAAGTATTTTCAAGTAAAGAAAAATGCCCTGACCTTTCCACATTTTCCGTTTTGATTGATGTACACATATTACTGATTAGTATGGTCAGTTAGCCATTACATTTTCCAAGTACACATTGGACAGAACTGTAATTCAAAACATGCCAGTTAGATTATCCTTGCTGTGAACTGTAATTATTTAAATGCTCACATTTCCAGTTAACTTAACAGAGGGCTCTTCAATGATGTTTAAAGTACAGAGACAAGATGTAGGCTTACTAGAAACAAAATGTTCCAGTGTATGTTGTGAAATGTATGCAGGCTTCAAGCCAAGGGTGCTCAGCAAAGTGATGGGCTGAGGACCGTATATTAGAAGGCCTGGGTCAGATCAAGATAAAGTAGATAAATGGGAACTTAGCTAGGCAGAAGAGGATTGTCCGGTTCTGCTATGATGCAATACTGAGAGCAGAGGAAGAGGAAATGCTTGGACACACTACTTAAAAACATTTTTTCTACAATTGTGAAAGAGATTTTTTTAAAATCCTGGAAGTATCTCCAAGACCTTTAAAATGTTGCAATTAATGTTGGATAAATTGAGGTTGAACCCAATTTTAATAACCAAAACAAAGCTTTTGTAAGTAGACTTTTCATAGGCAGTTTGACCTCTGGCATCTAACTACAAGGCAAGGGATGGGGTGCCATCATGGATGTTAAACCTGAGCATGATAGGAACTTATGGAAAAAAGCCACCAAGAATTTCCTAGCTTGCCCTCAAGTTCTGTCAGAAAAATAAATGTTAGAAGAAAGTATCTGCCACCTAATATGTGATGTGATGGTGTAAAAACAGAACGCCTAAGTGACAGCCTCATGTAATCCTTTTACTGCATTATGAAGAAAGATGTCATTTAACGGAAGTCACCTACATTACTTAAGGCACTTTAAGTGGAAGCTACCTTTTAAGTATGCATTTAGTCGTAATGACATCTTTAAATGACAGAATGTTGACTGAAATTAAAATCCCATTCACTTGACAAACTCTGCCTCTCTTACAAGATTCCTCCAGTGCAAGGTTATTTTCAATTCTTGTAGCAAATGATAATTGACCTCCTGGTTAGGAAGGATGCCTGCCTGGCTCTCTGTCACAATACACATGTTGATTAGAATTCCTGCAGAGAGAGGGGTAACATTTGTGTTGCTCCTTTTAGTGTTTTCTCTGAAGAAAACCAGATGGGCCAGGCAAGGAAGGAGAAAGATTTATAGTAACAGGAAACAAGTTCAGATGAAGCTGTCATTGTATCCTTTCCCAGTCTTGAAACTCTTCACTATGGAAATTCTTTGATATTTGTCCCTTACCCTCTGCTATATACACACTCATTCAGTGGTTAGCACATAATCGTGTTGGTCTATCCTCTACACTCTTTATGGGGAAGTCTTGATATCACTTTAAAAGGACCATTCACTAGAATTTAATCTCGGAAAATCTCCTTACAACCGTTTCCTATATAAAACATCCACACTCTTTGAAAAGCAAATTCCAGGCTTGGAAAAAAAATCATCCTAATAACAGGGCTGCAAAGGGAATCTTTCCATTTGTTCTTTATAGACCACCAGAGAGAGGCAAACCACGCTGTATCCTACCAATGAGATGAAAGGAAACAGATTGTCAAAAGTTGGGCTTACAGCCTACAGCAGGCCACTGACAAATGAGATCAACATGCAGCCTATAGGCTGGGTTATGAGAGACCCCTCTCCTAAAGCCCATCACTCAAAGTTCATAATGTTTTAGTGGCTTTTCTGTTTGAACAAAATAAAACCTGCAGATTGTTAAAAAGAATGAAAGTTCTGCTTAAAGCAAGGGGGTGGAAGTAAGGGTAGAAGAGAGTTGATGGGAACCAAATGTCTCCCGTCTGATTCCTGTTCTTAATAGAGTGCCTAGAAGGCCATATTTAAAATAATAATAATAATAATAATCTGACTCAGACAATTCTGCACAAATCCAAATACATGCATGTAATAAAAATACACCTGTAATGAGACATACCTGTTTTTTTACAACATCGTGAATTCAACACCAAAGTGCCTTTATCATTGATTGAATCTGAGGTTTGCAATTTATTATGTTGTTTTTCTTATATTTTGGGATGTGGCATGACATTGGTAGGAAAAAACAACTCTTACTATTTCAGAAATTAAACAGGACTATGGACATTTAGCGCTGCCTCAAATGACGATGTTATTTTCTAATATGTGTACACTTAGTGATTATCATTTTTCATATATGAAAGGATATCAGAATTCTTCCAAGAGGTAACAAAGCATTATCATCCATCAGCAAAGCACTATAAAATTTGAATTCTCTTTTCTAGACCTGGTTTTCCACCTAAGCAGTTGGGATGGCAACATTTTCAAGAGATGGTTTTACAGATAATTTTATTAAAAACAAATGACAAGCCGTCCACCAACGTGGCTCCTGCAAGATAAATTGAGGAAGCGGGACCATTTTTTCATGCACACTGAGCGCAGTATCATTTGTCTTTCTCTGGAAAATGCATGGAGAAAGAAATGAAGCCAGTTGAAACATGAACCAAGTGAATAATTCAAGGCCTATAAGCCAAACTGCAGACTGCCTATGAGCCACCTAGACATTGATATATTTAGTTAACTCTGAGATGTGTGCCAATCAATAAGACGATCTACAGATTTTGAAAAGCACTACCTCATTTCAAAGAAGAATCCAGAGTTCTGCAGAGATGCATCCTGCAGACAAGAGGCAGAGTATCTATTTTAAATACTGTATGCTCAGGATTATAAGCATTTAAAATGTCACTGGACCCCTCAGGCAAAATTAATTGCTCCCTAATATTTACTTTCTAAGCAATTTTACACCTGTCAATTAAAACACTTTCCAGCCTAATTATAACTATTAACTTGTCGTTTTCCCTCGTGTGACTGTGAGCATTTTGAGGCTACTTACTGTCTTTATCTTTCCAAAATTCCACATTGTGTTTGCAGCACAGAGGCACTCACTGAGCCCCTCCTCTACCGTCCATGTCCATTTTCAGACACATCCTTGAGAGTCAGAATCCAAGGGGTCCAAACCCTGTACCAGGTGAAGGCACAACCCACAGGGGGCCACATCAGAGCCAGTCACTGGAGTGGCATTGCCAAGGATAGCATGGGGACACCTCTCATGTTATCCTGGAGGCAGTGGTCCTCAGGAAGGAGTAGTGAGAGCACCTTCCATCCCTGAGGAAGATGTACTGAACAAGGTAAGCCAAAAAGAACCTTTCAATAGGCTCTATGTTTTAGTAAAATTAGCACAAAAGAAATAAGCAGGGTTAGCAGAATTCATGAGGTAGTTTCATACCTTTACCCAAGAAACAAACTATTTAATAAATGAACAACAAATAAAAATGTCAGCACCCTAGAATGAGAAAATTAGTCAACAGCATGGCCTGCTTACTAGGCTGAGGGCTGTCATTAGCAAGCATGTAGATAAAGGTCAGTGAATCAACCCAGCCTTTGTGACACAGTGATAGTACAATCAGGGAGACAGTCTCCTACTATAGCTAGCGAGCTTGATGACTAGAAAAATGCTAAGGCTTTGATCAAAAAAGTTGGCCAAAACTATAGGTACATGCTGAGTTGTAAAAAGAAGGAACACGCAGCCTCAAGCGATGGCTTTGAGCTCCCAGTTTCCATCTCTCTCAAGGTGCATCCCACCTGAGCCCAGACTCAGGGGCACACCTCACCTGACCTCCACAAGCTTCAAACACTGTCCTACATGGGGGCTTAAAATTGATCACACACATACACACATATATACACACAAACACATGTACAGATGCCTACAAAAGCATATACATACATACACAGATATATACACAGACACAGACAAATATACACACATACAAACACACATACACACTTGGGGGATGCTATTTTGTATTCAAAGTTGGAATCAGAATTTCTCAGATTTCTCAGTGCCTTTCTAAATTAACAAAGACAACATGAGTGACAAGTTCTCCTGCCTGAATTGCAAGCTACTATCTTAAAATAAAAATAATAAGTTTGTTTATTTTACGCGTACGAATATTTTGCCTTCATGTATGTATGTGCACCATTTTCACACCTGGCACTCACAGAAGTCAGATGATTCCAGAGGCTGGAATTACAGGTGGTTGTGAACCACAACGTGATTGCTAGAAATTAAAGCTAGGCCTACCCTGCAAGGACAATAAATGCGCTTAACCACTGAGCAAACTCTTCAGCTTGTAAGCTAGGATCTTATGCCTCAAGGAAATAGAGGCAAAGAAAAATGTAGGACAATGATAAAACTTCTGGAATTCTACAACAGCAGTGTCTTAGCAGAGAAGAATGTAGTAATGTCTATTGCTCTCCTGTTGACATCCAACTAGGGAACAAGAACCAGACAGAGAGTATAAGTAGGAGAAACTCTGAAAATTCACATAGGACTTTCCATTGCTGCAAGAGGGCAGTGAAGAAAGAACCCAGAGAATATGGAGTCAGTATAGAACTAAGAAGCAACCTGGGGAGAGAAGTCCAAACAAGAGACTTGCAAAGGAGAGGGAAGCTGATTCAGTGATGGGGCCATAAAACTTAATAGGCTTTTTTTTTTTTAACGGAAATGTGGGAATCTAACTTTAAGTGTCTTTCACTGCTCTGATGTGCCCCTTCCTCCCTCAGCCCTTCCCACTACTCTGCCTATGCTGTTTTCCACAACTTTGAATGCAGTTGATCATCATTATCCACAGGCTCCAAATTTGAAATTCACATGCTCACCGAAATATATTTGTAACACCAAAATCATTATGAGAGGCAACTCCTGCCAATGGCAGACATGCTCAGGGAGCAGGGAACAACGTGCATTGCCTGAAGCAATTGCTCCGTGCCGTGCAGAGGTTGACCAAGGTGATACTCTGCCTATTCGCTTCCGCTCTCATGCAGAAAATAAGCAACCTTCTCCTCTGCATGTAATGTGGGGGTTTTGCACACTTGTGGGTTTTGCTAGTAGTTCCGCTACTTAAAATTCTTCTTTCTGTGACCTGCAGACACAGTACTGAAGTGCTGTCTACTGTCCCTAATCACATAAGGCTGTGTGTCCTCTGCACCAAAGACAGAAATGCCATTTAGGCAGGAGTTCACACAGTTGTCCATGAGCTCAGTGTTCATGAATAGACAACATGTGCTTTTAAAACGTGTCTCTCAG
The DNA here is from genome assembly GCA_028658305.1 of Pachyuromys duprasi. Lineage (NCBI taxonomy): Eukaryota > Metazoa > Chordata > Mammalia > Rodentia > Muridae > Pachyuromys > Pachyuromys duprasi. The sequence continues at coordinate 127,522,482 of CM053764.1, forward strand.
CAACACACATGAAACAAGGTTATACATTGATCATCTGGTTAAAATTTTACTATAGGCCCCTGGAAACCTCCTCCTATCTTCTGGAATTAACAATTCAGTATTTGCTAAGTTGGTGTTCAAAGTCACTTTGAAATACCTAGAATAAAAAGCCTTAACTGTCTGCATACAGAAGCCTTAGAAGAAGCACGCTTCTTTGAATGGAGATGGCTATACATTAGAGGAAGGGAGAGTTTGTTTTTAACATTGCATGGATACAGCCTAGGCTTCTGCTCCTAAGTGATGGTGTAAGGCTGAAGAATGCCAGTTCCATGTGCCATGGGAGCTCCTAATCAGAGCATGAGTCTGACAGGCAGTTCCGACATGCCTTTATGTGCTCAAATGTTCTCTTTAGCACAATGATAACTTCATCTGAAGGATGAACATTATGCCATCTTGAGGGAAAGCTGGCAGCCAGAATTGATGATATCTAAAATGTGGTAAGAATGCTTATAAAAATAATTGCATTGACATGGGCTTCTTTTCGATTGTAGATAGAATAAAATACTGTTCAATTAAAATAGCACATAATGTGTTATACAAACTTTAACACTGTATGATTTATGTTCTAAAAATCAGTATATATATATATATTTTTTAAAAAACAGGTTATTGTTTTGTACTCTTATATTCCAACACTGGAATACCAGTTGCCAAGTGTGATGAACTAATTCTGTCTATGAAGTTCTGTGCAAGCGGAACTGGTGATCATGCTGTGGACTTCCAATCACTCCAAACAGAAAATGGCCAAAACTGAAACAGAAGGAACATAATGGATAAATAAAACTTCAACATCTGACCAGTCCTGCTCTGAGTGTGCATTAAATTACCATGTGGTTTTTTTTTTCCTCTTAAATTTGAACTGCAACCAAGACGCTATAGAAATAATATGTCATGATACTATTAAATGGAGGACACTGCCCATTGGATACCGTTTAGCTTGAATCAGTGATGGTGCTATTAATTTCTCCCTTTTTAATGCACACTTTAGCTTGCACATGACCCATACCAGGGAACATCAGTCACACCCCAGGGGCCAGACATTAACAGCATGCGATACGAATGGTTTATTTTACAATTGCTATGACATGAAGCTGATAGAAATGAGCCGCTGGTGAACTAGTCACCAGCAAAAAAAAAAAAAAACAATATTTGTACCACTGTTGGAAACACTCCCCCAAAAGGGGAATGCAGCCGGGGTGTACTTATTCTGTTCTCTCAGGAATCAAGCTAAGAGGGGGGCAGTTCAAAGTCCGCAGTTATTTATTGCATAAAACAGAATATATTTTAGAAGCTGAGATACAGTACCACACTAAAAGCAGAGTTCACATGCACGTGCACACACGTATGCACACACACACACACTCGGGAGCAGAGAGGGAACATACAAATAAAGTAATAAAATAAACATCATTCCCAAATAAACTACAGTTCATCAGGCCCCTCCTCTCATAAAGTAAACAGTAATATGCCTTCAATCTTCTGATGTAGGTTATATTTCCAGAACTATACAGAAGAAGAAAATTAAAACTGCACAGCGGGGTTTTCACAGCAATTTATCCCTTTATTGATTTAAGAACATTACTTCTTTCTTCATACGTCTTTTCTAGTAAATGTGGCCAACATCGGGATTATTTATGCCTCATAGAAGATATGCAAATAGCCTTGGATATTGCACTGTACTTGTGAAAGCATATTCTACAGGGCTGGGGCAGGATGGCTCAGTCTTTGCACAATCAGGAGGACCTATGCTCAGGAGCCCAGCACCCATGGAAAAGTTGGGTGTGTTGCACATCTGAAATTCCAGTCCTGGGGCTTCCTGGCCAGCTAATTTATTCTAACTGGTAAACTACGGGTTCAGTGAAGACCTTATTTCAAAAATGAATGTAGATAGCCATGGCAAAAGATACCTGACATCAACCTTCAGCCTTCACGTGTGCATACATGGACAAAGTCACCTGCACACACACCTGCATATTTCACACACACACACCCTGTAATAACTAACTCAGTAGGATGCATAAACAAAAAAGATGCACCTGATCTTTAAACGTAACATTCACATATAATTTCAATTATTCCAAGTTCCTTGTTCTAAACTAGATTGAAGCTGTTAACCTCTCACCTTTCTTTGAAGGGAGTAGATGCTAGCACCAGGGGTGAAAGAAAATAAGGTTTTCAAGATTCAGATGGCACAGTGGTCCACACAAAAAGCCAGAAGACCGAATAATCATCCTGCTCCCAGGTTTACACACACACACACACACACACACACATGTTTGTCTGTGATTAACTGAATCATACAGCTGCAGCTCCTTTTACAGAAAAGTTTGACCTTTTGCTTAAGTCCAATCTAGCAAGAGAAAAATCATTATTCATTTCTCTCCCACTCAAAGTCTAGATGCATATTTGAAAATGTTATTTACTGTCTGGCTGTTAGTCTTTAACGCTGAGCAGTTACCACTAAAGGAGACAGCTGGCTGCATCGACCTATCCTTTACTGCCCCCAAGGCCACGCAAATCTAATTCAAGGATATCAGATAATGGTATGTGGCATGATTTACATGTGAAGAATTCACAATTCATTGTGAGACTATTTATAACCACAGCACTGCCGATAGAGACGATGATTTAATAGTGGTTGTAAGGGTGTTCTGACAAGAGGCATTAATATTAGAACCTTTTCCCAGAATGCTGCTAACAGTGGCGTGAAGATACAGCTCGGCTGAGTTATTCTTCACTGGCAACCCTCTTTGTGTTCATTAGCACTTACAATTCTAGGGTTGAGAAGCCACTGTTTTATCTCTAATTTGTATGTAATGAGCATATTCCATGCACGGAGACTCTCCTTCATTAATGAAGCTGGGGGGAAAAAAGAGGCTAGAGACTATCAAGAAAAAGGACATCCAATCTCATAGAAATTCATCAATTGCAGTTTTGCATATGGGTAATTGAAGACCGAGGCTCTGCTATCTAGACAGTCAAGGTATATAGTAAAGGTTCTATCATACCTTTCAAAAGAGGTAGAGCAAGCTGCCTGCCAATACAGCTCCCTTCAATAACACTAATTCTAACGGATGAGGCTGCCTCTGGATATGTACAGAGTGATCAGTGTTGCCAGTGACTACAGAGCCATCTAACAGTTTACTGAAGCATCGTGAGGATTAACCACACATCTGAAGATGAAGCTTAATGGAGCATGTCACCAAAGAAGCCTTTTTTCTGTTAATAAGACATCTGGCTAGCAATGGAAGGAACAAATCAGAACGTTTTTAGTTTGAAGTGTAAAATCCTACTTCAAATTAAATCTGAAATTCTGTTCAAGGACTTCTTTAATAGATACAGCCCAGGACGAAATTTAGGGTTTAAGGAATAATCACGTCAGAATCACTAAAGGTACTTTTGCAACGTAAAATAAGAATAAATGTTTCTTATTTTGTGAAAACATATCATTTTATGATACTCAGAAGACAAGTTATGCCTAACATTATAAAAATAACTTGACCCAGTGAGCTGACCACTGGTCCTGCTCCCACCAAAGTCTGGCAAAAGAGTTTGACAAACACTGTTCATTAAAAGGGTTATTGTTTTCATCTATTCAATGTGTTTGCTTTGACAGACTCTATTTTTTTCATATAATTTATATGATAATAAAATTTTACAATATAATGCCAACGCTTTTTTTAGCTTATTTGCAAAGTTGTACATCATAATCACAACCTAGCATTGGCACATTATTAACTCCATGGGGAAACACTTCTTGCTTGCACTCACTCCTCACTACCAGACCGTACACATACATTCATCCTTTTTTCTGAACAGATGCATGAGAGCATAAAGGCTGTACATGTTAATGGGGTGTCATGTAGCATGTGAGTATGATGTATGCTGTTCATGTCTATTGTGTCTATAAATTATGTGAAACATGCCTCTGATATTTCACAACAATCTTTAAAACAAATCTTTCCAGCTTTTTAAAATGTACAGAATATTGCTGTTGTCTATAGTTATTCTGTTAATATACCAACACACCTCAACATCTTGCTTTTAGCTAAATGAAATTTAACAATAGATCCACCATTCCCCATATGTCTCTGCTGCTGGAAATGGCCATTCAGTTCTCAAATTCAAAGAGCTGAACAACATTTCATTTTACCCAGGAATGAGATCACACAGTGCTTGTCTTCCTGTGCCTGGCTTTATTTCAGTGAACATAATCTTTAGTTTAATATCATAACCTTTAACGCATCTACAACACTGTAGTATCTCTTCAGTTAAAAAAATATTTTTTAAAATGTTACATAGCCATTCATATACAAACCAAGTATCTAGAAGAGTGGCTATTTTTACCAAAAGATAAGCAAAGCTTAGGTCAGAATGAACTGCTTTACATTATTTCTTTAAGCACTAAACAAAGAAGGGGGTGGGGAGGAGGTAACAGTAAGGTTTCATATAAACCAGCTCATAGCCTTGTAAATGTGCAGAGGAGCTAAATGCTTATTGGTTCAATTTAGTAATTCTCAACGATTTGGGAAAGAATGCAGGCACACTTAGCAAGGTGTGGAAAGACTTTGGCTTGTCACAACTTGCAGAGGGGAGCTCTGTGGGTTGTCACAATTGTGGACAGTAAGTTTATACTAGTCATTAATCTCCATAATAACTGTCCATCTCAAAATGTCACACAAGAGACAGATTGAGCTACTCTCCTCTAATTCCATGTATAAGACAACAATTAAACATATAGTCTTATGTTCTAATTAATTCATACAACATATGAAATTGTATCTCTTAGCATTCTGTCAATCTTAGTTATTATTTTTCAGTGAGCACCAAGAAGTAAGTTCTGCTAGACATATCATTTTCATTGAAAAAAAATTTTTATAAGATGCCTTTTGATCATGTTTTCCCCAACCCAACTCCTCCCAGATCTTTCTCCACCTCACTATCTACCCAAACTTATGTTTTCTATCTCTCCTTCTCCCCCTCCCCTCTACACAACTTTTAAACACAGGAAACACATTTAAAAATAAAACCATAAAACAAAAAAATGGAAATAAAAATAAACAAAAAGAACAGTAAGGGAAAAAAAACACTCAAACAAAGCAAAATGAGATTTAAAAAAATTAAAAAGTCTACAAAAATACCATTGAGTTCATATGTATTGGCCAACTACTCCTGGGTATGAGGCCTGTCCTAAAGTGTGATTAATATTCCTAGTGAGATTCCACTGGTAAAGCAGTTTTTCCTTTGTCAGTGGGTATCAACCAGTTCTACCTCTTTGTGTCTGATGACATACCTAAGTGTTGTCTTCAGAAATAGGTCCTTGCCATCAGGTTGAAGAAACAAGCTTTTTATAAACTTGCTATGTAAGATTTTTCTGTTTTAATTTATACATTTTATATTATAACTGATAATTTATATGTTTGCATATACCTAATGGTTCTCTCCTTGATGATAATCTTTGACCATTTTTAAATTACTCTTTTGTTTTTCAGATGTTTTTAATCTATTTTTTATGTGTATTGGTGTTTTGCTTGCATATCTGTCTATTGTGTGTCAGATTCCCTGGAACTGGAGTTACAGACAGTTTAAGCCACTGAGTCCAATAGTGTTGTTTATGTGCTTATGGGTATTGGGTCATCTAATGAGACACAAGAAGCCTATCAGCGGCCACATTCCAAAAGAAAACTGACTCCTTCTTCCTGGGAAGCTGCCAGTTCCCAATAATTCTTCAGCTAGGGGTACAGCTTCATGATCCACTCCTTCCTCCATGCTAGAACTTTCAGTTGGCTAGATCTTGTATAGGTCTTATGAAGTCAACCATGGCTACTATGAGTTCATGTGGGCTATAGCCATTTCGTGGCCAGAGGACAGCATGTCACAGTACTCCTCCTCATCCTCAGGCTCTTACACTCTTTCCATCCCCTCTTCCACAATGTTCTTAGAGCTTTGGGGAGAGAGGGTAGACATAGATGCCCCATCTATGGCTGAACATTCACGGTTCTTATTTTAAGCACTTTAAGTAATAATGCATCTCTTCATTAATCACTATCATCTGCAATAAGAATATTTTCTCACCAAAGTTTGGGAGCATATACACATATATATTCATATACATGAATATAAAGATAAGTATTTATAAAGTAATTTCACATGATCATTTGGAAAAACATCCGTTTCACAAAGGGCCCACGACTTCCATAGATAAGGTGTTGACCATGTTTATTATATCAGGAATCAACTCTCTCCTGTGGAGGAAGCCTCAAATCCAATCAAGACGGTAGTTACACCCATAAATAATCTTGCCACCCATGCACCAGTGGGCACCTCTTGCCTAGTATATTATTGTCATTATAACATTAAGGACTTCATGCCAAGGGAGACCACTGATGTCTTCTCTGCCGCAGTAGTCTGCATAGCACCTTCTAACAAACACTACGCAAGCTAGCCAGCAGGTAGAGTTTCCTGTTTAGTTCAAGATTTATTTCTATGTTTCCTGTAACTGAAATGTGTGATATCTTCGGCAATAGGATCTGACCACCTATTTATTATGGCTAACAAAGTATAATGGCAATAGCTGTGTTGCTATGGGTGCCTACGGAGCCTCCTTGACCAATAACTCTTCGGAGAATAACCAGAGCCTGGCACTGAGATTTTAATGTGATAACCAATATTCTGGAGAAGTGTCATTTCCTAATGTGGGTACTTCTGTAGAACCTTTGTAAAAACACACATATTTAGTTAGAGTAAGTGTTTTTAATAGCGAATCATCCTGTAGAATTTTTCTGTAGTTGATCTTACGTCAAAAATCCTTTCTAGGTTTAAAATTTTCTATTAAATTTAGAATTAGATTTTAAAATCATATTATAGCTTCTCCTATGATTACTATCATTTCCATTTTATCTGATCCTTGTGGGATTTCTCTTAGAAAGCCTCTATCTATATTTTTCTGGATGATTACCTAGTTATACTATCAACACATAAAAATTTCCCCAGTGAGTTTAAATCCTGTCTAATATTTTCATTGCTTAAATCTATTGTTAAGATTCTCATTCCATTTCCACGCAGCTTTTATCTCTATTTAGTCCAGCATTATATTGTTCAAATTATTGTAGCATATTTTAATGTCCACTGAAAAGGGGACACATTCTTTTTTTTATGATTTTAATTAATTAATTCAATTTACATCTCTGTGATAGCTTCCTCCTTTCCTCCTAGTCCCACCCTCCATCTGGCATCCCCCCTTCCCTACTCCTTAGAATAGAGGAGCCCCCTACCCAGGCACCCTACGACTGAGTTTGTCTTTCTACTGTGTCCAAGGAACACACTTAACATAAAGGCAGACATCACCTCACGAAGATATTCTGAGCAAACAGGTCTAAGAAGTAAGCCAATGTGACCATTTTAATGTCTGACAAAATATACTTCAAACCAAAAGTGATCCAAAGAGATAGAAAAGGACACTGTATATACTCATCAAAGGAAATGTCTACCTAGGGGACATGGCTATTCTTAACGTCTTTCTTCCAAATACAAGGAGACCCAAATTCATAAAAGAGAGGCCAGTCCTTTCTCCAGGTCCTCCTGGGGGTTCCATAGATTATTTCTTAAAAACACTCCACCCCTCCCCATGCAGCCATGCTACAGTGACAGGCACAGCAGGTGCCAGCCAGTCATCCCAACTCCCTCCAGCATTTCCCCAACTCTCTTGCTATTTTCCAAGCCACGCCTTTATTTGCTATTGTTTCAATCAGTTTGCTCACCCCACTTCTAATGCTTCAGAAATGGTCCCTTTCATCACAGTTCCCCGGGTCACAGTGCTTCTTTGCACAAAAGAGTCTGAACACAGAATTTCAGAGCTATGGGAATAAGAGAGCTAGGGCCTCAGTAATGCTTCAGAGTTCAGTGTCCTCTCCTTATACTTAGTTCCAGCCTTTCTCAAGGTCTAAACATATTTGTATGCAGTTGAACCAAAGACAAGTTATTGAAATTCAACAGGACTGGCCTCAAGGTCAGTGTCTGTCTCTGGTAAAGAAAGGTTGTCATCGAATCCAGCTTGCTACACCACATTCCCCTCCCTCAGGATATGGTCTCATCCACAATGAACATCTGTTTGGCTATCCAGTGAGTCAGCATATACTCCAAGAGTTCTGACACCTAGCACTGAGAACAGAAATTACGTCACAGGAACAAACTCCCTTGCTTATCTACAGTGTTCATACATGACCAGATATGCTTAAAGTTCCACACAAATAGAAAGCAGCTAAGTCCTTGCTTATTAAGTCTGATAAAAGGAAATATGGAGCGTTGGCATACAGGCAGTCCCACTAGCCTGCCTTTCAGGGCCCTAAAAACCTCTGACTTCATCACCTGCTGCCACCAAGTATGCCACCAGGTATGTGCCTGGTGAGAGGACCCTGCCAGGCTCCCTAGCTCTCTTACTCTCTAGTTTTTCTCACTCTCTGTGTCTCTCTCTCTCTGTGTCTCTCTCTCTGTCTCTCTCTGTCTCTCTCTCTCTGTCTCTCTCTCTCTCTCTGTGTGTGTGTGTGTGTGTGTGTGTCATGGGCACCCTGTTGTCCTCCCACCCCATACACTTCCCACAATAAACCTCCTTTATACAAAATATGTTGTGGCAGCATTTAATCATTATTATAACATGGAGAAAGATAGGAAGGATACAAAACATGCTACAAACATTTACCCTGTTTGAAATGGGATTTTTATATGTGTAAATCCTTGCCTTAGTGTAATTAGGTCAGGTAGGACAGCTTTGAAGAGGAAGATCAAGAAAGAATATAATAAAGCGGTTACACTGAAACAACCTGGATAGAGAGATGGCTCAGTGAGCTAACTATTTGCAGAACAATCCTGAGGACCTAAGTTCAGATCTCCAGCATGCACACAGAAGCAAGTGCAGTGCAGAACATCTACAGTCACAGCACAGCAGAAATAGACGGATTCCTGGAGCTTACTGGCCACACAGTCTTAGCAAGTAGCTAAACTCCAAAATCACTGAGGAGTCTGTCTCACGAGAGGTAAAAAGCAACGAACACTCAGCATCCACCTCTGGCTTCCACACCCAGTCTCACACACATATACCACATACACACATGCACACATGTAACAGAGGGACTGGGGATGAATCTTCCTAGTGGCATTCTACCGATAAATAACATCTTTGCCCCCAAATAAGTGTGAAAGTCATTCTCTTTGGGCAAAATAGGTCATTATCGGTACCCACACAAGAAGGATGTAATTAGGAATGCTAAATCATGCCCTGGTCACAGCAAGGCTGCCCAACCTACCCTGGTTGTCTGGATGGAGGGTGGGCTCAGCAGAATTCAGATGTGAACTGTCAACATTTAGGTATAGATCCCACCCCCACTTACTTACAGAATTTGATTAGTGAATACCTCCACACACTAGCGATGTGATTAAGGCATAAACAGTTCATTGTTCCCCTAGTTCTGGGATTAAGCCCACAATGCCACATGCTTTGGGAGGCCTGCACAAGCTTACTAAGCTGCATCACCAGACACAGAGTTAGTTCTTTATTAATACAGGACACTGTGTTATTGTGAGAAGAAGCTGGCTGTGGTGGTGCATGCCTTTAATCTCAGCAGTGAAGAGGCGAAAGCAAGCATGTCTCTGAGAGCTGGAGACTAGCTCGGTCTACAAAGCAAGTTCCAGGCCAGCCCGGGATACACACCAGATTCTGTCTCAAAAGTATCAATGACAACAAATAGAAAACGGGGCTAGGGAAATGGTGAAGTCGCTGCTGCACCAGCAAGGGTTCAGATCCCCAGAACCTACATGAAAAGCCAGATACAAACAAACAAATGAACACACAAACAGGAAACATAGTTGGGTTAAGGGGAAGACAAGATGGAATTTTTTAAGTGCAATATCATGACCTATACTGTGAGTCCCATTTCTCAGTTTTGTTTTGCTCATTATCGCCGCACGCTCTTGCTGTTGACAACATGCTAAATTAATCATGAGGCATACTGGTTCATGCTATACCAATATTTCTGTGGGTATTGGTCACTGCAATGGCATGGGACTTTTGCTTAGAGATTCCGCTATATTGCTATTCACATGTATATGCTCCATTTTCACTGTACCAAGGCTGAGAAACTGAAGGAACTCCCAGCCCCCACTAAATGTCATGACAGAACTAGCCTTCCTCTCCTGGTATTTAAATTCATCTATTAGTCTTTTATCACAAGCCCAAGCATGTTTGCTGTCCTTGCACTACCACAAAGAGTAACGCTGAAGTAATTTAGCAAGAGAAAATGAGGAAAGATAATTTTGGACAGTGAGAAATATACACTAAATTCCCTGGCGTAAGAGACTCCAAGATATAAAACTTGATTAACAATGCAGAGAAAAAGTAGAAGAGAGAAACTCTGAAGGACAGAATGTCATTTGTAGGAGAAATTGTAAGAGTTTTTGGAAACTAATAACAATGGCTAGAGGGGAAAGAAACCATGGAAAGGGGAAAGGCAGTTGAAGACTGTAATATTTACGCTTGTATTGCTTCGAAAAAACACCATGACCAAAACCAGCTTAAAGAAGAGAGTTTTGACAGGAAGCATGGCAGCAAGCATCAGGCCTGGCAGCAGAAGCAAGAAGTAGGGAACCAAGTTGGGTGAGGCGATAACCCACCTTCAGGGAAGAACTTCCTCCGGAGCTGCACTGCCACCCCAAACAGCACAACCCGGGAGGAGTACACCTGAGCTCAGAGAGCACAGCTCTCACTAAAGCCACCACAAAGCTAGTTCTCAGCTTGCAGCTTAAGTTCCAAGGACGTAGAGCTGAAAGTAGAAAGGTGTCAATAATACAAACACAATGGGGTAAGATTTTTGCGCATCATCCAAGTAAATGGATTTCCCTTCTCCTGCTGCTCAAAAAGGAGTGCCAGGTAAAAATATAAGCAGTGTTATGTGTGATTTAGCTGTGAACTATCCCCATGGGCTTATGTTTTCGCCCATGTGGGTTCCAGATGCTGCTGCTATTAAAACGGTTAGCTATGGTAGTTTGAATAGAAGATGTCCGCCAGATGTTCCTGTATTTGAACACTTAGTCTCCAAGTTAATGGAGATGTTTACAGAGGTTATGGTCAAAATAAAGCCTGCTGAAGAAAGTACTTCACTGCCGGGGGTGCAGACTTTGAGAATTTAGAGCCTCACCCTCCCACCTCCCTCTCTCATATGTGGAGGGAAAATAAGATCCTTATTCCTGCATCCATATAATCAATGTCCCCCTGCCATGATGGACGCTAGCCCTCTGGCATCCAGAAGCCAAAATAAACCCCTCCTTCCTTGAGTTCATTTTGGTCCTGATATTTTATCATAGCAATGTAATAGTAACTAATACACCAATAATATATTTTTTTAATCTTTTTGCCAGTATTAAAGCAATAAACTTAATGACAGAACCAGAAAATGAATTGTATGATATTCATACTAGAGAAGTAAAACCCTAATTAAAAATCTAAACTTGACAGCCCATGGAGGCTATGTTTGAAAGAGCTAAAATATAAAAACCACAGGTATGTTCTTCTATAGGTAAATGTTTAAATAGTGCAATCATAGGATGGAATATTACTCACAACAAAGGAGAAAGTACTGATACATCAAGCAACATGAATGTAATTTAATGGTATGATGTTAAGTAAACAAAATGATATTGGTGTTTGATCTGGTGCTATATATACAAATGCTAATTACTGGCAGCCAAAATCTGGTTGCAGTCCAAATGAGTACATTCTCATGTACACTAAATGATGTTGCATAAACTTTGCTCCCCAATTGTCTCTGACTGGTTAATAAAGTTGCTGAGAGTCAACTACGGGGCAGAAGAGAATAGGTAGAGCATTGGCTCCTGGACCACAAGGCCAGGAGGAGAAGAGAAGAAAAGGAGGACGTGACCTGGCGGAGCAGATCCAGCCCAGACAGGACAACTTATTGGCAAGTAGCTTGGGGAACGCAGCTGGGAGGTAGCCAGACTAGCTTAGAAAATTGGTTTAAATTGTACCTGCCCAGTTATTACGCATAAAGCTTGAGTAAATAAATCATAGGTGTCTGTATCAATTATTGAGGAACTAGCTGGGTCATAGAAAAGCTCTATAGAATTTAATAAATATTCAACAACAAACCAATCTAAAGTGATGGCAGATAGGATTTCACTTGTGAAGAACCTACCACATTATAAAATCATAGTAATGGAGGGAAGATAAGTTGCCAGATTTTAGAGAAGATGTATATGACTTGAAGGAGTCAGCATCTCAGGGGACCTTTTTGGTGAAGAATAGTTCTGGAGTTGGGGATGTGACTCTGTTGGTAGAATGCTTGCTAGTATTTACTAAAGCCTAGGGTGGGTCCCAGCCAGAGAGGACCTAAAGATCTCCAAAACAGTATATTGCAGACCATTGCTATTTCACATGTTGGTCTACCAGAACTAGATAGTAAATCCCAATTGCTGAAGGCACAGTACATTTTGATTACAGAATACAAAGACATCAAACTAAAAGTGAGCTACAAGCTATACCCCTGTGGGCTGGCTTTCACAGTACCGGGAACTGCTGAGCAATTCATTGGGGCAGAGGTGGATCATCAGCGGTCTTAGTCAGTGGTATCCCTTTTGTACTACAACCAACAACATGCCAAGCAAGATGTTCCCATTAGTGCAATAGTGGTATTTTCTTTTGAGGGTAACCAAGCCCTTTCTGTCTGAATTTGAGGTTCACTCCACAGAAGAAAATCCATGCTTGTTACTGTAAACATGGTCAAAAGCCCATGGCTCTAGGGGTGAACCTACTACTGTTGTTTTATTAAGTGGCCATGTACACACCCCCAGTCCCACTCAATTTCAGCATTTGACTAAATGCTAGAAGAGCAATCTTATATAAAGGTCCTCTATGCTTCCAACTTTTTCATCCAGTTTTTATTGCTCTACTAAAAGCCTTATTGGCTTTGCTGTCCTTGAGCAGACACTCAGATTCTCTGACATTCAGCATGTCCCCAGAAAAGAGAGAGTTGCTGATGATTAGTTCTAGAAGTTTCCACTTGCACAAATCTTAGTCCTTGAGTTCAAATGGCTTCTGTAGTAGAGGGTCCCATTCACAGGCATAAAGGTACACTTACAACTATATTGGTTGTTTTTGTGGAGGCATTTCTGCTGGACATGGCTTCATCTTTCTCTCAAATTTTCACTTAAATCAAAATAATTTTCTGAGTTTCTTATATGCTTTTATACCCAAGAATTGCTATGATTATCATGGAAAACTGAAAAATATAAATAAGAAAATGAGAAAGGTACATTTGCTCATAAACACACGATTTTAGATATTTGGAACTATATATCGAGTTAACTTCAACCTCACAGACTTGAAAATCATTTTTCTTCTACATATGATTTTTTGGGTCTGTAATGTCAGATTGTGTGGTTTTGTCTATGGAAACATATTGTAATTCACAGGGGAATATATGCCTGTTTATTCCCTCTCCAACCTAATTCTTTTGTGAGATTAGTTTTTCTTTTCTTTTCTATTATGTGGTAACTCGCTTTCTTAGGCTCTTTAAGTGACCTGAACTTTTGACAGAGTGTCAGCATATATATATATATTTGTTTTCTCACATAGTAACTCAGGGATCCATGGGACAAAGAAAGAGTCTGACAATCCTTTTAATCATGAGAGAGAGGGAGGAAGGGAGAGAGTGACATTCATGGAACAGCCAGTTTAGTAAAAGGAGAAAAGAGTCCACTTTTTCATAAGAAGTATATCAGTTTTCAGCTGCCTTTAATCTGCTGTGCATAGCTTAGAGAATTGATTATAATCTCTTGGCATTAGTACAAAAAAGTGCCTGTGGTGGGCTAATTTTCATAAAGAAAAGCTTTTTAGCTTAGGGCTCTAGAGACTGAATGACATAGCCCTTAAGAACCTATTCCTGAAGGCCCCACTTACTTAAATCATAGAATAAGAAGAAAAAATTTGTAGTGACCTGGAAGGAAGCTTCATCCTAATTGTCTAGCTTTCTTTGTGCTAAAAGGTAGGTCATCAGAAAAGAAAAGTAATCATCAGTATTGCCCAGCTGTGAACCCTAGAAGCCATCATAATGACTGACCTGACAAGACATGCTTACTGGTACAACAACACCATGGATACCATGGGAGTCACCAACCACCTTCTGATTGGACTTGAGTCTCACTCCACAACTTAAAATACGTGCTTGGCACCATTATTGGGTCATGAAACCTGTGCCTTGTCAGGTCATAGGCCCTAGGGGAGAATCTACTATTATTATTTTACCGAGCAGGCTTACAACTATACCCATTGATAATGAATCTCTCAGCCCTCATCAGAACAGCTCCTATCTGCAACATATGGTCATTAGTGTAGCATAGAGATCTACAACTGGGGAACATGCAGAGAATAAGACAATGGAGAAGACAATAAGTGGAACAATACACTCTACTTTTTCCTCCCAAGATTTCAGGGAGCACTGCAGAAGAAGAGGTAGAAAGAGTATAGGGACAAGGTGGTAGATGACTACAAGGAAACAGCGCTCCTGGACACAGCAGGGCAGCTGTTCCTATGAACCCACAGTGGGGATGGTAACAGGCAGACACCTGTGCAAGCCCATGCCAGACAAAAGCCAAGCAAGGAGCAGTGAGCTGTTCACATAATCACTCCCGGACTGTGAATTTGTTGGTGACTGTTACCTGCTTAGAAAGGAATGACCTGTTTTCTCTTAAGAATGTCACCCCTAATCAGTCACCCACGTGTCACTGGAAGGGCACACATCTAAGAATAGTTAGGAAGTACAAATTTATTTTGATCAAAACACACAAAAAAGCAAAACAAAAACCACAAAATTGAATGAAGAGGTAAGGAGGGTAGATATAGGAAGGGTATGGAAAGGGGATGAATAGGATCAAAATAATTCTTGAAGAACTATAACAATAATAAGATAAGAACGGCATGGGGTTATAATAGCAGCAGCTTGTAGGAAGAGGTCAAGGGCAGAGAGTGACTTAGGATTTGTACTCTTTATTGCCCTTGGCAGAGTTCTATACTGTGAATATACTGAAGTGTTCAAAATAAGCCTCCATAGACATGCCAACCGGTCAACCTAAATAGATGATCCTCAGTGAGATTCCTTTCCCAGTTCATTTCTAGATTGTCAAGGTGACAATTAAAGCTAACCAGGCAGGTTTCTTGTAACACTTGTTATGAGAATTTTAGGCCCTGTTATGATTGCCTTTGGAAGACAGCACCCTCAAGGACATAACAACTTTCCACTATACCCCATCTTTTAAAGTGCACTGAGCATCAAGTTGAAGCACATAAACTTTTGGAGGAGAAGCTACACTCAAACCGTAGCCATCATCATAACACACTCAAACCGTAGCCGTCATTATAACACTATAAAATAAGATCTATGATATAACAAAGGTGTTCTTCAAAACATTCTTTAATTTTAAAACATATATTCATTTAATTATGCACATTAAACACAAATACATGTTTGTTAGCAGAAAATATAAAATGATAGAGAAGTGTATATGAAAAAAAACTTCCTCTAGGATGCCCCCCCAATCACTGATTTCTTTTTTTTTAATAAATTTATTTATTTTTATATCAATCACAGGTTAGGTTTTTTGCATCCCATACGTAGCCCCCTCCCTCACTCCCTCCCACCCTCCCCAACCCTCCCTCATCTCCTCCCCGCCAATCACTGATTTCTGATATTAAAAGTAGTTTAATAGCAGATAGGCATGGTAGCACACACCTTTAATTCCAGCACTCTAGGAGGCAGAGGTAGGCAGATCTCTGTGAGTTCAAGGCCAGCCTAGTCTACAAAGTGAGTTCAGAACAGCTAGGGATATTACACAGAGAAACTTTGTCTCAAAAAAACCAAACCAAACCTACATATATATAGTTCATATATATAGTTTATATATACACATACATATATGTATGTATATATATTTATTTAAGAGCTTACTGTGTATTCATCTACAACTTATATATAAATTTGTATCTCTATGTATTTCTTACCATGTTACATTTGTCCCTGACATATTTGGTACTAGATATGATACACACATGTGGAAAACACATTCAAAACAAATGACAATAAGAACAATAAGGACTGCCCCCAGTTACTCAGGTTTACTGCCATCCTTCTTTTCAACAGTATCTTGATTAAACTTAACTGCTTTGAGCAGAGACCGATTCCATTTCGGGGAGAGCATTTTGCTTATCACCAATCATAAGTCTATACTGCATGTCAGAGGGCGTCTGGGGAGGACAATGTGTCTCAAATAAGGTGAATGTCAACAAGCTTGACCTCACATCTAAGTGCCATTTGTAAGCATTTAGTTTAAATGTTTCCCTTAAAAACAAGTGATCTCCTCACCCCTGAGCCCCGGCAATGGACAAAGAGATGCCATGTTGGTGGTGGTTTCTTGTATCAGTCGAGCGCAGAGCAGATGGCACTCCTTTGTCCACGCTAGCTTACTGCCTGGCTTGGTGGCC